>MUZC01000812.1:162660-209591 GCA_002072015.1 Radix auricularia | reverse complement strand
GGGGGGGGGGTGGGGGGGAAGCGGGCTTTGATGCCATCAGACGACGCGAGGCGACAACATTCTCTTGTTAGTTCTCAAAACATTAGGGATATAAGGACGAGCGGTTAACCGGTCTTTTTTTGAATGGTTAGCCGGTCCTCAAAAACGAGCGGTCTTAACAACCTTAATTATAACTATGCAATATCATATGATGCTGTTGCTACAATAACTAATTGCAGGGTACTAGTGAAAGATTGATGCAACATTTGGTAGAAAGTCATTCAGCCATTGACCCCAGCTATGTTGATGACTTCTTGCTGACCTATAGAACTTTCCTCAGTAGCCCCCTAGATCTGGTGAAAAACTTGCTGGAGTGGTTTAAAAATGATGAAGTTAAAACAAGTGTAAGTTGTATAATAGAGTATTCCATCATAAATACACAGTAGATGCCTGATCTGATAGTATTTTCATGTTTTTAAATTGTTTATACTAGCAGTTGTTTGTATTAAATAGAACTAAGAGACTGAGGAAAAATCTCCTTAATCCTGACTGCTGTCTCCATTTAAAAGTGTGAAATCTTACAATCTTCCACCAGGTGACTAGAGTTGTCTTATACTGGGTCAACAACCACTTTAATGATTTTGAAACCAATCCAGACATGTGTGATTTCTTGGAGCATTTTGAATGCTTGTTAGAAAGAGAGGTAAACTTTGGTGTTTTTGTTGTGGTTGTTGTTTTTTTTTCTTCACTAAAGCTCTTATTAGGTACTAGTTAGTTTGTTTCTTATCTTTTAAGATTTCAAGTTTGGTTTGCTAACATTTTTGATGAGGTTTAGTTTTTTTGCTTTTAAATAAAGGAATAACAACAATTCAAAATTTTGCTTCAAATGTCACAGAGCACTGTTAAATGAAGTAATTGTCAACATTCGTTCTATGTTTGTTGTACAGTACACTGCCCAGGGGCAGAATGGGCACAGCACATGTTAGGCTTTGTCCATATGTGTTAGTTTCAGTTCATCTTCAGTTAATCTTTGTTTTTCTTCCAGTCAACGTAATTAAAACTGAGCAGTCCAAACTAAAGTTTGGATTTATTAAATTCCTCTCAACAAGCTCCTTTTGTTTTGACCTTATTTAAGAATTATTTTTTTTATATATATTTAAAAAAATGTATCATCTATGTGTATTTATTTTTAATTGTTAATTTCTTTCTCTCTTACAGAAAGTAAGAACCTATTTGGGTATTTTTTCCCCCTCTTTCTTTGCATAGTTGGTTTTTCAGTGTAACAATGTTTACTTGCATGGTGATTTGTTTAGTCCACGGGGGACGTGGTTTGTTATGTTTTCCCTTTTACCAATCACCCCAAGCCTAAATGTCCCAATTATCCAATCTCTTTAGTATCCCACCACTTACTCTCCAAAGTGTCCTGCAACCCACTATCCAAAGCTGTCCCACCACCCACTCTCTAAAGCATCCCACCACCCACTCTCTAAAGTGTCCCACCACTCACTCTCTGAAGCGTCCCACCACCCACTCTCTAAAGTGTCCCACCACTCACTCCCAAAAGTGTCCCACCACCCACTCTTTAAAGTGTCCCACCACCCACTCTCCAAACTGTCCAGCCACCAACTCTCCAAAGTGCCTCGATGTCCAGCATCAAATCCATTCCCCACTTTGTTGTTCCTCAGAACTCCCTGACCACCAAGGGCAGGGCAGGAGCACCTGCACCCTGAATTTTACTCTTGGTTGGTTGTCCCAGCAAAGCATGAGAATTGTGTTGTTCTTGCCTCCACTTTATTGTCTTGCCCTACTGTGTCTTTTTTGTGTGACTTTTATTTAGTACCCCCTCCCCAGTGATTCTTTGTTCGTGCTACTCTGTCATGTTGGATATTAATGTGGAAAAACAAAATGCCCATCCATTACTTCTCTTTCTGCCTTCCCATTTCAAAAATTTTAATTTCAAGAAATTTTATTCTAACCAAAATTTTGTTTCTGTTATAGTGCTGTTACTGTTTTGCACAGTTTGATTTGTTCCTTTATCTACTCAAACCATTGTTGTCTTGTTGGCACATTTAATTTTGCAGTGACTTTAATGTTGCATGTTTGAGTCACACCATAACATGTACTTATGTCTGCCAGCTTTTTTGTACACAGTTTAAGATTCTATAATAATTAACCTGATTATTATTATTATTATTTTAATAAAGTTTGAATATTTTGATTTGAATCACACAATGAGCATGTGGCAAGTGTGCACCTATTACTTGTAGAACCTTGGTTTTATTGCTCTCAGGCCATTTGTAAGTGCAGATATGTATAGCCAGGGCTAAAGTATAATGGCATGAAATGATTATATTAAGATTTTCATTTATTCTCAGTCTGAAAATGACTTTGAGGTAAGGCAGTCTTTCTTTGAGCGGATGTGGGATGTAATCATGCTTTTTTTTTTCTACACTTACATCATTTCTTAATACTAATTTGCTGATTACAATTCTAACCCTTTGAATTAAATGAAAATGTATTGGCTTTTATTCAATTTTTAAAAAAAATAGTTTTTAAAATAAAGTTATTCTTAAAATTTTCCTCAATAATGTGTGCTATCTTAAAATGCTCTTTGAAATTCTTGCC
This sequence comes from Radix auricularia, assembly GCA_002072015.1. Taxonomy (NCBI): domain Eukaryota; kingdom Metazoa; phylum Mollusca; class Gastropoda; family Lymnaeidae; genus Radix; species Radix auricularia. The sequence continues at coordinate 206,987 of MUZC01000812.1, read as the reverse complement.
TACTCTAAAGATTTCAGCTAAAGCTTAAAGTTTAGTACTTAATTTTTTTAGTCTTCTCTTCTATGCTAATTCTACATCATAAAAGTTTAATAATAAGTTACATTTAGATATAATATTATATGAATATTTTAGTTTAAATTATATTAGTAGATGTATTGTGTTGAATATCATTGAAAATGTTATAGTCATTATATAAAGCCATTTAAAGCTATTTTACAAAGATGTCTTTCTAATTCATTAGTTTATCCTTTTGACCTTAAATGTTTAGTTGGTAAATATTTAGATTTTAGTGTACGGAATAAAATATCTTATAATCTCACATTCAATGGATGTTCAAAATGAATCAGTTCTCTCAGTTTAACAAAAGCGGGGTATCTTTTTTCTGTTGTAGCTCATTTTACTCTACTTTTCTGTAAAGAGAGGTTTGTAACGGTATTCGGGGGGTGAAAATGGAAAAATATGATAAAATTTAGATCATAACCACACAAGATAATGAAGATGAATATAACCTTAACAAATATTTTTATAAAATTAATGACTTTATAACACTAATTGAAAAATAAATACCTATCATTATTTTCTATTTCTATGCGTTTGTAAAAGTGAGTCTGATGACAGCTTGCATATCGACTTTTGAATGATACAACTTCTGCCCTTTTCAACTTTTTTCCAATTATCAGGATTAAGATTCCAATACTTAATTAATAAATTTTTGTGAGATAATATATAAGCTGTTATTTTAAAGCATTTAGTAAATATTTAGCATATAATTGATCTGAAAGTGTCTTCAAAGATTGTTAAAATCTCAGCTGCCTTATTTATTGTTAAAATTTCTCCTGCCTTATTTAACCTGTATTTTAACATTAAAAATATAATAATTGCAATAGAATTTATCAACATACTTTTTTCTCTGGTTCTGTATATGAAATATATTTTGAGAAAAAAAAGATTTACATTATTATATGACTTTAAATTGTAATTGTACAAAACGTTAAGTACAGTTATTTTCCAATTTTAATAGACTTGTGTACTTTTTTTAATTAATGCAGATTCTGTCTGCCAAGTATGCAACTTTTCTTGTAAGGCTCATTATGAAAACGCTTTATCTCAAGCTTATGTGCATGGATTTTTTGAAACAAATTTTTAATGGTTTAAAAAGAAACTTAATACATACTCCTTTTTCAAAAATAAATTAAGTAATTATCTCTATTTGAAGTATAACAAAGTATTAAATAATAATAAAATTGCTTTCAGTGATGGCATGCAAATTACTAAAACATAAAAAATATATAAATCATATGTTACGTTTAAAATTCAACAGGTCTATTTTTCATGAATACAATTAACTAGAAAATCATATCAAAGTAAATAAACGACTTTACATTTCACGAATGAAATCAAACTTTACAATTTAAATTTTTTGGCCTAGAGCCGCATTGTGTGTTCCAACCACCTGCTGAACTGTTGTATTTGACAGAAGATGATGGGACAGCTGAGCCTGTTAAACATGGCTTGTGCTGCCAAGGCGCGCCTGCGGACGGTGACACTCACCAGGGCGACCAGGGAAGAGATCCTCCACTTCTCTATATTAGGAGGGCTGGAGAGAGGCCACGGAATCTTTGTCACCAAAGTCCAACAGGGATCCAAGGCGTTTGAGGCAGGCTTAAAGAGAGGGGATCAGGTATGTAGTGACTGTTGTTATTTCTTCTAAGAAATGATTAATTTCATTAATGCACTATCTTTTAAGTTCAGGCCCATTTAATATATGATGTGCAGGAAATGCAAGTCAGAATTCTTTAAAGTTCATCCCTACCTGTTACGGTACAGCCCATGTAGGACTTGGGCCTGCCTCACAACTCCTAGTTAACACTTAGTCATAATCAACACCTTTCTTCTCTAAGACTGGATGCCAAGTTGCTGTAGATCACAGATCGTGAAACTATAGCTCGCGAGTCAGATGTGGCTCTATTGATGGCTGCAACTGGCTCTCAGACAAATTTTCTATTACAAACAAAACACATGTTTGTTCAGACTCCTTTGATCTACATATTAATTGCATATAAAGAAAACAGTATAACATTGTTATTAAAAAGTATTCAGAGACATAATTTTTGAATTTTTAGCATTGAAATTACACAAAATTTAACACATTTACCTGAATTTTTAGTTTTAAACATAATGTATGGTTCTCACAGAATTATTTTTCCAAATATGTGGTGTTTGTGGCTCTATCAGGCAAAAATTTTCTTCCTGACCCCTGCTGTAGATCTTTCTCTACATCTATCCATCTAAGCCTAGATCATCCCTTGAGGTGTTTTTCTCTGGAGTCTTGGTGGTGCTCCTTTGTTGCTCCTCTGACATTTGTCATTCTTTTTAAGTTTCCTTCCCAGCACTCTGCCCTTTTTAATTTCTTCTACTATCGTGGGATCCTAAATTTCAACTTCTTTAAAGTTCATCTGCTCAGTAATCATAATAATATAGCTCAATAGCAGAAGTAGAAACACCATGATCATCAGCACACACAAATAGTACATATTAGTTGTTTGCTTCATTTCATTCAATTAAATCATTGTCATGTTAACAATTACTGTAGTTACCTGGTTTAAAATGATCCTATCTTTATCTCACACAAGTTTTTATTATTGTCTTAAAATTGTTACCAGATTCTTGAGGTAAATGGTCACAAGTTTCAACAGATCTACTACAACAAAGCCCTGGAGATTCTCAGAGGGACGACACATCTCTCTATCACTGTTAAATCAAATTTACAAGGTCAGTTCCAATAGTTCTTTTTCTTATTTTAATTTTGAAAACCCCTATGGCTGCTAAAGGGAACTTTTATCCTTGAATTACTTGTTGGGGAAAAGTGGATAGAAAAATTGTTGATCTTGTTATGCTTTTTTTTAAAGCTCAGAAGACATGCTAATGTCTACCCAATGTTAGTAATTGAAAAAAATAAATGACTGTATTATAATTTACATTCTGTCAATAACTCTTTGGGTTTCATAGTCATTTCCCCAAAGAAATACTGGCCAACAATTTTTTTACCAAAAAATTTTTAATTCTCATGTGGGCTCACAGAAAACTAACATTTGACAGATCATGTTAATAGTTCAAATTAAAAATAAAAAATTATATAAAATTTATATTTTTAAGTTTAAGGAAGATAAAAATTATTCTATTATTTTCTCCTCTAGCCCTTGCAGGCAATGCTAACAGTTTCCTACTTTTAATCTTAGATTTTAAGGATATGTTAAGAGCCTCTGAGAAAAACACCCCTAGGAAAGTCAAGCGAGAAGATGGTAATATTCCGAATCCCAAACAACGACTGTCGGTTCCTGACTTAGACTCGACTACACCAATGTTCACCACAGACTTAAAAGACACCAAAAAAACAGAGAAGCGCTCTGGCATCTTCGGGTCCACATCGAAATTGCGGAAGGCTTTAACGCATTTTAACATTATGCCTAAAAACATTAACGGGTGAGTGAATTGTTATTGTTCATTTTTTTACATTACGTACTTTGCTGCTGGTGTCCAAACTCTCAGTGTTAGAAGATCTCAGTGGAGTCAAACTAAATCATTGGTTTAATTATTAATCATATCATCCAAGAACGTATCTTCCCTAGTGAATATATCACTAATGGATCATTTATGTTGTCTACACATTTTAAAGGACATATTATTTAGACCTCAAGATAAAGTTTGACATCACTGCTGTAGTGTAATTTTTATTTTTGGGTAATACACAGTTACTTGAAATAATAAGAACAGGGCTTGTGAATTTTGGCATGCTTGTTTTGTACTCTTAACTAAAATTGTGTGTAGTTCTGTCAGTGCTGGCTTTTATATCAGGCATGTTGTTTTTTCCCCAATTGTTTTTTTTTTAAATATATAGTCGTGAATCGGCATCCATAAACCACTCTGATGAGAGTCTCTACTCCAAGCCATCTCGTAAATCCTCCACGTCATCATCCTCCTCCAACACTGGGACCACACTGAGCAGCCATTTTAGTGCTAGTAACCCAGATATCACCTCTGTGGGTCTTATTGTGGATGACAGGAATGAAATGCCAGAGCATGTGGTCAAAGTCTATAAATCAGATCAAACTTTCAAATACCTGCTCATTCATAAGGTACTCAGTGCAGTATGGGATCTTTTGACAAAGTATTCACAAACAATATTTGTTGAACAGAATTCATTTTTTAAAACAAAAACTTCCAATAAGATTTGGGGGGGGGGGATGTTTCCTCTTATTTTTAAAAGTTGGGAAATTTAAAAGAAGTCTTTTCAGGAATAAAAAGAAAAATAAATTTAATCATCTTATTAATGATTTTTTCGGCCCCACTCTATAGAATATAAAAAACAAAAAGTGAGTCAAATTTATATTTTAGGAAACTACTGCCAAAGAGGTTGTGATGTTGGCTCTTCAAGAGTTTGGTATTACAGATCCTAGTTGGTATGTACAGACATACATAGTTAACTCACTTTTGCTGATAAGCTCACTTCTCAACGTAACCCCTAAAGTAATTTTTTTTTTGCCAGTTTCCGACGGTACTTATTTAGAAGTTTGGTAGATTTATCAGATGAATGCCTTGGTCTCAGTTCACTGGGCACCAATCGTTTGAGCTCATGAGATATATATTTTTACTTGAACCATTGTTACTCCCAGCAACTATTCTTTGCGAGAGGTGACAGTAGAGATGGAGAAGTTCATCAAGAGCAAACGACTGCCAGACAATTTAAGCAACTTGCCAGAGAGGCTGAACCTTAACGGACGGTGAGTTGAGTGGACTCCCACCATCACTTGCTTCTTTTTAACCTGTCTTTGCATTTAAGCACTCTCAGAGCCTTTCATTTAGCTTTTTTAGTACACTAAAGTCAGACACTATTTTGTGATGGTAGTCCTCATTTTGTGTTTCCCTTTCTATAGTGGTTCTGAACCTTGATTTGGTTAGTCTTTTGTCAGACCCCCCTCAAATTTACTAACAGGAGTTTTTAAAAATATTGCTCATTTTTACTCTAAAACAGTGAACTATATATAATTTTGTCAAAATTGAGGGCCCCCTAAATGGTTTTGACAAATAAAGCTAAAAACAATAAATTTCCATAACTGAGCTGCCAGTTAAGAAATTATGGGCAATAATCTAACGGAGAAGAAGAAATTGAGGTTCAGACCCACTGTCATCACACTTTAGTTACCATCACCTTATACATGTAGCTGCCTTTAATTTATGTGAGTCCTGTGTTTTGTTGAACTTCATAAATATATCCCCACGTCTGTCAACTCATTTACCATTTCTACCCCTGTGTCAAGTATTACTTTATATCACATTCACCTTGTTGAGGAAGGAAAGGAAGAAGAAAAATAAGCATTGCAAGTTTTTGAGCAAACCCAGAAGAAGGAAACTGAATATGTTATGGACATGATCAGGACATAGAAAAAGAGCAAAGCTCATCCAAACATCAGCAGTTTTTGTGAACCTTATAAAATAGTATGGACCAGACCAGTGCATCTTACAATACATGCTATATTGGTGACAGTCATTGTATCATTTCAGTTGTGGTTGCATCATGCCTAAACACCTGAAGAATTAGTTCTTTGTTGGTTTTTTAAATTTAAAAAAAAATATATATATATTTTTTTTTTAATGATGTAAGTCAACCTTTAGTAGAAAATGTATTCATCCTCCACCATGTCAGTATGACCTGATAGATCTCACAGGTGGAAGTCCTGATGTTAACAAAACTAAAAGTTGTGTCATTTTGACTTTCACCTGCTTGATTTTTTCTCTGGCTAAACCATACATTTTTTACATTAATTTATTAAAGGTTTTAATTGTTAACATGAGAGCTATTCTTTTCATTATCCCTTAATGATTAGCATCAAATCTGAAATAGTTAACACAGTCAAGTTTGTTGGGTTTTTTTTAATTTTGCTTTTATTGCATATAAAGATATAAATTCAGGTCACAAATAAATATATAAAAATTCAGGTCCAATGTATCTGTGTTAATCAGTTAATCTGCTGACTGTCCTTGTTGTTGGCAACATGTCCTTATACAGCACATGCTATATATAGCCTGTCAGTGATCTTCTGTTGTACATGTTATATTGTAATATCCTGTTACACCTCATTACATCAAGTCATGATTCATCCCTCCCACCTTTATTTTTAAGAAAATATCTTGCCACTTGTTTTATTTTTGATACTACTGAAATCATTTTTTCTCCTGTATTTGAGTATTTTCAGTGCTGGTCCACAGCCTCATCTTCTTAACATTGTGAAGCCCTAGTGAGATTTATATCCAAGGATGGAACATCAGATATTGGTTGTTAACCTTGTAAACTGCCAGACTGAAGTTTAGAACTGTAGCCGAGACATTATCCTTTCATATATTATTATAAAACTCAATTGAAGCCCATTTTGAATATTGTCATTTTAACTAGAGCTCATAAAGACAATGCAATCAAATTGAACAAATAAATTCATCCCTTTTAAAATTGTTTATGTAGCCTTAGCAAACAAGTGCTAAAGAGTTTTTTTATTTTCTTCTTGTATATATCATTTATTATTATTAATGTAGAAATGCTAGGTTTCAATCAACACAGATCACTATGATCTTGTATTTTATCATATCCTGCAGACTTTTTAAAAATTCTAGTTGTAATTAAATGGTGTTGGCAGTTTACAGGTTCAATTTTAACAAATTAGTTCAAATGTTATTTTTTAAGGAAAAAAAACAAAAAACTTCATTAGAACTCCTTGATGTGAGCATCAATCATTTATCATTCAATTTGCACACTTGTTATTGACTTCATGCTATGGCTCGTGTCATTGTGGTGGTGCCTTGGCATTTTATTGCCCCCCCCCCCCCCCAAAGGGTATTTGTTGTTCCTTGTCGTTTTTTATTGTGTATATTTTTGGTTTGCTCAGCATTGGGTTAATTTCATTTTCTTTGCATGGCTATAATTTTAATGTTGATGTTGTAGCTCATCCTCTCCTGAATTAACCGAGTTAAAACCAAAAAATCAGACACCTAGACTTGAAAGTATATATAGTATGCCAATGCACATAACTCACTGGTAACCTGCGCACACTATTCAATTACATTCACCATACTACTTGGCTTTGATATGCTGCATTTCAATTCATGGTTGTGTAGATGTGATTGTGTGACACAATTCTAGCTGATGCCATCGTCTGAAGACCAGTTTGGTAACAGGTGCAATATGTGTCCAGGCTGACAAGTAGCCAAAAACCTATTTCCAGAGGGAATGCACTCAATTGGGCCTACAAAAGAATGGCATTCTGTGGGAGGAAAACACCAATTATAAACTAGAAAACAACCAACTTTGAGACCAGGATTAAAAATGTTCACAACCAACAGAAAAAAAAATATATATTTAATGACTGATCAGCTTATAATACCAAATGGAAAGGACATAAAATCAATTTCTTACTTGTAAATAGAGGCAATCAATTAATTTGTGCAGATGGAAGTAAGAGCTACTTACTGTGTCATTATCGTGATAACTGTTGTTGTATGTTTGTTCATATTTGTGCTTACAATTCTTTCTCATAGAGAAAGTTGGACACTGCAGCTGTGTATATTAAATGTTACCTGTAATGTGTGAATAATGATGTCAAAGTTTTTTCAACCTCTAAGAGTTAAGACGGATATCTTGAAAAGGACTCATCCTCTCTTAACCTGATTTCCTTACTCCCATTTGGGTTCCTCATGAGAATGTATACAATTTTGTCAATTCCTTTTCCACATTTTTCACTTAACTTAACCCTTTACTGCTTTTTTTTTGCTGCTAATTAACAATTTAAAAATGCTTTTTTTCCCCTATGCATTGACATTTCATTGCTTATTTTACTTTTTTTTTTTTTAAACTATGAAAACTCACGTCTGTTAGTGATAGGGGAGCTTACTGTGATGCTGGGTAAATTTGTTAGGTTATAAGCAGGGCTGCGGAAATTAATGATTAATTTCTCGATTAATCTGTAAAAGTTTTTATTGATTAAAATTATTTTATCGATAAAATAACGATTAAGATTAAAGATGGTATTTTAAATAATTTTGTCGATTTGTTTAAAAATGATTAATTATTAATATTTAATAGGTTTTTACTTTCAAACTTCTCCATTTAAAAAAATATTTTTAAAGTGTAAACTTTAAAATGAGCTGTTTTTGTAAGGAAAATTATATTACAAAATTAAACAGTTTTTACTTTATTAAAAATAACAAAATTTAAATTCATTGACATTATTTTGAATGACTTAGGCCTATATTTAAATATAGCTCCTAAAACTATTATATGGCCTGTTTTTGTTACTTCCCTTGATATTTTCAGTATAATGACATCATACATCTTATTTTTAACTTAAATCAAAATTATCAATTAATTATTCAGTAATTTTTCAAAAGTTAACGATTAAATTTAAATTAATCGATAACAGCACTAGTTATAAGTAATCATCTAGAGTTGACTCTCCAGATATTTTATGTTAAGGCTAAAGGTAACTCAGAGAATTTAAGATTTCTTCAAAGCTCTAGAACTCAACTAACGTACTTGATGTTCAAATTTTAAAAAACCCTCAAATCTACGTGATCATTGTCAGCATTGCTCATTTCAAGCTATTTTAAATTATTAAATCTGATAGTCAACATTTTTGGTAAAAAATTGTCAGCTGGAAGAATATTTGATAATATTTTATCATCTTATTATAATAATTTGCTTGACCACTTTTCCTCACCAACGTACTGGATACTTAAATATATATTATTTATTCATTAATGCTTGGATAGTGTTTGAGAAGATAACAATATTGGAGAAAATTTCATCCAATATATATATATAAATTTAAAGCATTATTTAAACTGTAATTTCACCCTTTTTGAAAAGACAAAATATTGATAAAATTACTAATTATGACAAATGGGAAAGCTTGAAATATTATTCTTTAACAAGGTAACAAAAGTGTGGATTTGCACCTCAATTATTTTTTACTTAAAAGTGTTATTAAATTGAAAGTATTTAAAAACACACTGGCACTCAAAAATGTATTTCTGATCCTCAGAAATGGCATCATTAACAATAAAACTTTGGGGGAGGGTGGGCTGTGAAAAAAATTTAATTCTTAATACACCAAATTTTTGAAAATTAAATTTCATTGACGTATTTCAAAGCAATTAGAAAATGTATTAATCCCCACACAGCTTCAAAGGCTACCATAAATGTAAATCTGAAATTTCTAGTGCTCAAAAGTTTATTTTAAAGTGTGTCCTCTCTTAGTTAACTTTTACCCCACAAAATATATTCATAGCCGTAGTTGCCTTAATTAAGTTTATTTTACAGATGTTTTGTGAATGGTTTGATTACTTTAATTTTTTTGCTTTAATAGCTATGAAATCAGCAAGACCAATGGCAAATTCTCTCAATTAACATGTAATTTCCAAAATCTAAATTACTTATGTCTAATTATGTTTTTAATTTTTACACCAGCAGTTAAACATTATGTGTTGTTCCTCTACAATATGTGATTTATAAGAGATTTTATTTTTATTATTTTTATTTTTCAACTAATGTTGTTTGCTATTTCAATTGTTTCCATTTATCGAAATTTTAAAAAAATTTTTTTTTACAAATCTGTTCAAACAATTACATACATCATGCTAATTTAAAATGTCAATTACTGTTGACAGCTCTACAACACCATAGTAATAATTTTTAATTGGTCTTGCTGATGTAATGAAAATTCACTTGTACCCTGACTATGATGTTTACTAACAACTGTGCAGGATCACCCATCAAATTTTAAAAAATCATTTTCACTAAGATTTACTCCATCAATAAATGAGTCAAATATTACATTTTTAAACTTTGGTCCAGTTTTGGACCATGGAAATCCTAAATCTCACAAGGGGCATAATAATGTTGAGTCTTTCTCTTTTTCTTCCCCCCACCACCCTCCCTCTGTTTACCCGCCCATTCTTATGTGTCTATCCTCTTTACGTTAATCCTCTTTTGTTATCTTATTTTTTAAAAATATTTTGATTTTTTTTTTTTACAAATTGTTTGCGCAACTGTTTGATTGTGATTCATTGAACTTGTTGGTTGAGCCTTTTATTCTGTCTATTTGGTCAATGTTGAATCATGATTGCATGTGCTGCCATTGCTCCTTGTCCTCCTGTCTGTCTATCTCTCCTCTGTCACCTATTTTCACCCCTCTCTCTGGGGACCACTCACACCTCTATCAGGCGGGCCCTCCCTCGTGTACTTAGGTACTACCTCAAGAACAACTTGACCTCTGAGCCGCTTATCCCCGATGACCTGATTGGCCAGCTCCTGGCGGAGAGTCAGATCAGTTTGCTGCAGCTGAATCCTCACGAGGTCGCCTGGCAGCTGACCCTCAATGACTATCGGGTGTTCCGAGACATTGAGCCCACAGAGTACATTGATGACCTCTATGGCATTGATTCAAAGTACGGGTGTCACCAGCTACACAAGTTTGCTGAGGTGAGACATTGAACTGATGCACTTCTGTGTTGTTTTCATGATATAGGATTGAACATTTTTTAGTTTAACCCTTTACTGGGCAGAATTTTTTCCACTTTCATCCTCCACAAGATATTTTTTTACAATTTTAGAGATATTAAGGGGGTATGACAGTAAAAACTTTATATCTTTGGTATAAGTGCTAATGTTTAAATGAAATAAATAGTTCATAATTACCTTGAAAGAATTAAATAATGTCTTTTTTCTGTCATGAGCATAACTCAATCTGATAATATACACATGATAAATGTAAGTCGATTTTAGAAGTAAAAATTATTACAAAAACTGTTTGTACCTTATTCACACATATAGCTAAGATTACCATGATCCAAGTGAAAATTTCCTTTAAATAAAATTGATTTTAAAGATTCTTAAGTAACGCAGTCTGTAAGTTGTGAACTACCAGCAGTTCCCAGACCCAAATTAATACTGATAGTCAATACTTAGAGACTTGATGCTTGGTGTGAATGATGCTAGATTTTTCCAGTAGAGAAATGTTTTATTCACATTGTCAAAATTGTTATAAATTGTAAAAATGTATATTATATATCTTTTCTTATCTTACTACAGCCTTGTATCTTACAGGGTAGTATAAATATATATATATATATANTATATTAATAGTTTATATATTTGACTATAGAATTTATTCAGTTTTTCTGTATTTCTTATTTAGCTGGTGAACAAGGAGATGTTTTGGGTAGTAACAGAAATAACCAGTGAAGTAAATCTAGTCAAACGTACTAAATTGCTCAAGCATTTCATTAAAATAGCCAGTAAGTCACTTTGTCAATCATAGCTTTCAAAAAAAATGTAGTAGTGTTAAAAAAAATATTTTATTTAGTAGTAATGTCTATATTATTATTATTATTATTATATCAAGAAAGAGTTACACCCCACTTCTTTGCTTTTTTTCTCTCCTCCACCCCATTTCACAATCAATGCTTGAAACATCTAGTAAATTCTTAAATAAAAGCAGTTTATTTTTAAATGACGTGAATGTATTTTAACTAATCTCAGTTTAGAAGACTTTATTATTCTCCTAAATTTTTCCTGTGTATATTTTTCATCAGAACACTGTAAAGATTCCAAAAACTTCAATTCCATGTTCGCCATCCTGAGTGGTTTAGGTCACGGTTCTATCTCGAGGTTAAAGTTGACATGGGAGAGGTTACCCAGTAAATACTCAAAGCTCTTTGAGGTAGGTTCTTTACCCATTCAAGTCTTAAGTTTTGTTTTTATGTTAACACTTTAGCTTCTCTTGAAAATTAAATGAACAATTTAGTCAGCTCTTGTCTCTCTTTCCTCTCCCCCCCCTCCATACACACACACCCCACCCAATGAAAAAAACTCTACATTTAAAAATATCCTTATTAAAAAATTGTTAAGATTACCTTGGAATTTTTTTAATCCATCTTTGAAAAAACTATAACTTTGAAGATGAATTCACTTATAATATTTATGTCTTATTTTACTTCCCAGGATCTCCAATCATTAATGGATCCATCTCGCAATATGGCCAAATACCGTAATCTCATCAACAGCGAACATGTACAGCCTCCATATGTATGTTCAATCTTATATTCTATTCAGCCTGATAGCTTATGTAATTGTTGTCTTTAAAAAACTGAGGGTGTATTTTTTTATATCAAAACATTTGTTTCACAGTTTCATTTACTAATGAACTTAATTTATCCACCTAATTTTAAAAAAAAAATATCTCAAATTTTTTTAAACAGTTATGAAATTAAGCATGTTATGTCTTTAACTAAATTTAACTAAATTTTTTTATTTGATTGACTGTCTTCCTCAGATTCCATTTTATCCCATCTTTAAGAAAGATCTGTACTTTATTCACCTTGGCAATGACTCCACAGTAGATGGTCTCATCAACTTTGAAAAGCTACGCATGATTGCCAAAGAGATACGCCACATTTGCAATATCTGTTCCACCAAATATGTGAGTTTTTCTGGTGGGCTATAAACTATAATAGTGCTTCTCAAAATGATGGTCCGCGGACCGGTGCCGGTCCCTGGGCCATCTGCCGCCAGTCCGCAGAAGTTATCAAGAAAGGACAGAAAATTATAATTATTATTGTCCATTTGCAACTAATAATACTAACCCTATAGAATATATTAATTTTTAGGCAATAAGCACTCAAAATAAAGCAAACCAAATAGATAAATTATATTTCACTGCCACCTCAGTTAGGTAAAACAGTGCACCGGTCCCTAGCGCAATAGAAAAATTCCTGCTGGTTCGCCATACTAAAAAGTTTGAGAAGCACTGAACTAGAGCTAGATAAGATGTTATTTTACTTACCATTAGTTCATTAACAAAGAGTAAAAAAGAAAGAAAAAATATTCAAATAGCTGAGGGAGCTTCAAGACCATAAAATTAAACAACTGATGTTTCTGTATTAATTATAAAATATAAATACAGTAATAATCAGCATTACTTCCTTCACATTTAATTAGCATGTCTAATTACTAATAAATTGTTTTAAAATTTATTATGTGAGTCAAAAAAATTGCTAATAGTTCATGTTTTAAAAAAATGTCAAATCTGACATGCTATTTTTATTTTGAAATTTACTTTATTTTCTTTAAGTTAGACTTTTTTTTTTTTTTTTTTAAACTGCATTTAGCAGTATGTGTAAATAATTAATTAACAAGAAAAACATTTTAATGTATGTGGTGTGCTTAGTTTCAAAATTGAAAAATGTAGAGTTCCATGTGATAGACATCTAATGAGGGTGATTTCCTTGTTAGGATTCTAACAACATGTTCCTGAGTACCAACAACAGCTTTCAGAGTGCCCTTGTCTCAGGCATGACAACATTAAAAAGGACAAAGAATAGACGAGGTTCAGCATTACCCAATGCAAAGAAGATGTATGAAGAGGTAAAATAACACAACAAAGAAATTTTTAAAAAAAGAAAAATTGGCAGCGCATGAATTCTGTGAGATAAATATCTTGTTCTACCAACAACATATCACCAATAATACAAAATTATTTTGATCTTGAATAAAAAATTTCATGGAAACTGGAAATAAAAAGTAACCAGTGCTAAAGCTGTTTCTAAATGTGTTTTTTGTTTGTTTATTTTTTGTTCTCAAAATTTGAAAAGATAATTCCAGGATTAAAGCACATAAAATAATAATTTCTGAATGAAGACATTATTTGTTAAAATATCAACCAATGCTACGTAAATGTTATAATTTGTTTCTTACCCCTGCAGGCCCAGATGGTTCGGCGTGTTAGATCTTACTTAAGCAATATGCCTAGTATATCAGATGAAGATAAATTAGGAGAATTATCTAATCTTTGTGAACCTCCAGGTAACTTATAAAGTTTAAAGAAATTAGGTAACAGGTTATACATTCGTACTATGAAGGTAGATAAAAGTTGATAATAGATTAAATTTGTATCTAACTAGTATATGATTAAAAGTGTTACATGATGTACTACCTGTAACTAAAATTTATCAATAGGCATAGTGATATTTAACATTGACACTTTTAATCTTTCAGTTAAAAGGCGTGACCCTTCACCAAGTATCAACAACTCTCCTAACTTGGAAGAGAAAAGAATTATGGTCCCTGCCGGCCCAAAGTTTGGTAAGTCTCCCATGAAGCATACTATAATAATATTCGTGGAAGTTTGGATTGGCCATATACAAAGTTTCTCATTAGCACATCTTTGACTTAATACAGACCTATCATTCTGTTCTTGTAATTATTTCAAGGACTTGAACCATGAAAGCTTGCTCACTACAGCTGATGAAATATTAGTATTAACATTGGGATTTTAAATTTAACAGTATGGGTAAAAGTCTGAAACCAATAATAATCATCACAATAACTGAAAATAAAAGCTTAAGCCCATACTGTTATTTATCACATATACTTAAATATCAGGTTGTGGCCCACCGAAGAAAATGATAATTTCTTTTCAGCATCTCCGCAAATGCTATCCCACCCCGTTATTAGTGTATTAAGCATCCATTGACAGGTATTAGTGTATAGTAAGGAATAGCCATTTTCTGCATCAAGTGTTGGTTGTAGCTTGAACATTTGGCTTAGAACTCAGAGAGTATAAAAGGAGGAAATATGACTTGGTTGTCTCATTTTATGGTAAACCATTAAATTATTTTTGATGAAAATATAGGGATGGAAAGTTGTTAAAAATGTTATGATTATTCATTTTTTCATGTTAATTTTTATGTTAGCATGTTTAGTGAAATACTTAAATGTCTAAGTACCATTTTAAAGTTAACGTTTTCAATACATATTCCACAAACAGATTCTTAAACTGCAAGCACATAATTTGGTGCTTAATATTTTCTTTTATAGTACAGAAATGTAAATAGGAGGGCTGCGGAAATTAATGATTAATTACTCTATTAATCGGTACATTTTTTATCTATTAAAATAATTTTAATTGATAAACAAGAGATTAAAAGTGTGGATATTGTTTTCACTTTTTTTTAATGTATTAATAAATAGTCAATAATTAATCATTATTTTTTGTTTTTCTTTACGCACAAACTTCTCCATTAAAAAATAAAATATTTTTAAAGTGTAAAGTTTAAAATAAGCTGTTTTATAAGGAAAATGTTATTTAAAAAATTAAATTTTGTTTTTACTTGATTAACCATAACAAAATTTAAATACATTGACATTATATTGAGCTACTTCTATTTAAATATGACGGCAACAGACACAGAATTTCAATTACCTGTTTTTGTTACTTCCCTTGAAATTTTTAATTCACTTACGTCATACATCTTTATTTTTAGCTTTAATCAAAGATATCGATTAATTAATCAGTAATTTTTCAAAAGTTAACTATTAAATTGAAATTAATCGATAACACTAACAGCCCTGGTATAGTGATGTGATAAATACAGTGTAAAGAAACGGGATAGCACCTTTACATTTTAAATGGTTCATGGGTATTTTTTACAGTGTAACTGGGAGTGAGGGTTGATGAGAAATAATTGTGATTCTTATCAAGCATGTATTTTTTAAGTAACTGGCTAGGAAGTTTATGCAAAATTCCCATTGTCTATTAGTGTATTTTATGGAAACCGTTTTTTTGCCATTGGTTGGTGCCAAGTGGTTACATGAAGATTTCTTTTCTCATAGTACATGGACACTTCATGTTGATAGTTTAGTATAGTGATTGCAACATTTCACAGTCCACCCAAAACCATAAATATTTCTATATTTTTAAGCTCTTATGGCAGTAGCTGAAATTATTTGAATGAGCAGACATTGAAATGTATTCAAAATCACAAAATAAAGATATTTTTCAAAATTTAAATTGTAAAGCTCGTGACATATAAATTATTTATTTAGCACATTGTGTGGTTATTTATAGACTGGGTAAATTCCTGGAAGGTTGAACTAAAGCAAAAAGTAAATCTCATATCAGTACCAGCAAACTGATAAAAGTAGTTGTTATTTGGTTGAAAATTAGAACATGTTGTAAACCGCTTTTTTAACTCAATTAATAAGCTTTGCAACCATGTTTTGAAGTTGAGATTATTTAGTTAAATATGTAATTATTGTAGATAGAGTAATTTTATTTTTAAATGGTGTGCATTAGTTGAGGGGATATTTATATCAAATCAATTGTTGTGAACACATTTTCACTATCCTCTTTTCGGAGAAGCCTTGAAAATTTAAATTTTATATTGATAATTATTGAAATTAAACATTTTTTGAGTCCCTTAACCTCATTTTTTTTAATGGTCGTTGGAGGTTCTAATGAACATTCTCGGGCTTGGTAGACCCTGGGGGTGCCCGTCTCTCTCCAGGTTAGCAGAGGATTTTCTTAGCATTAGTCATTCCTCAACATAGTGGCTTTAAACATGGACTCGATCCCACGCCCCTCAGCTTGAGAGGCAAGTGGATTATTGACTTGGCTATGTTATACATATTACATAAAAACAACTGTTCAAATGACTTTCTTTTTAAATCCAAGCCAAAAACTAAGATAAATGGCCCAAATTAATGAATTTTGATTTACTTTTTCACTTTATTAGATGTGTTGCTTCTTTTTAGAATATTGCATATAGGCCCACAAAATTAGATATAAGTATTCCTTATTATAAACTGGGAGACTGTTACCTAGGGGTTTCCTTGTCAAAATATGATTATTTCATATTAGGCTTGGTTGGGCTTGTGTTATTTAACTTATTAGTTAGATGGGCTGCCTGCCTTCTTAAACTCATTGTGTGCTGCTTATATTGTGAGGTATCCTTCAAACTGCATTTAATCAGCTTCAGATATTGTGTTGCCATGGTCAGTTTTATACTGTGCTCAAGCAACCATGACATGTCAAAACAATACATATATATAAGGATATGGGCTGATTGTCCTCTTTGTTTGATTGATTTCGCTTAGTTAAAAAGGAACTGAGGAATGCTGGTTGTGATGGTTTCATTTTTTGATGAAGTATGTGAAGCTTGATTCTATGAATATTCAAACCAGCTGGTGCCCACTAGCGCTTCTTTTGGAGATATTAATTTAAACAGCAATTTTTAGATGTACCATCAAACATTGGCATTTTGGGGTATTTGTTTGTACAGGATCAACTTGATGCATTGTCACCTAGAGCATGTACTTGACATTGTTGGCTGTCTGGTAGTTTTCTATATATTTTCACTGCACACTTCATACCTAATGGCACTGTAGATTTATTTTAATACTCATGCAGAAGTTCTGGACTCCTTTTTTTGCTCACAGTTTTAAATTCAGAACCCCACACACACACTCACATACACAAAACTTTTCCCAACTAGAAAAGAATTTTATCAGACACCTATATTCTTCTTGTTTAAAAATTTTAGTTTTAGAATATTTATCCATATTCTGATATGTAAAAATATTTTTTTTAAAAATATCCATTAATTAAAAGCTTAGGGGGGCTCCATCAGGCATAGATTTTGAACAGACATAAAAGAACTTTGTTAAAAAAAATCCAAGTGTTATTTAATTAGTGATTGAGTGATCTGTTACATATTGATTGCTTAAATGAATCTCCAACTACAATTAAAATTAAAAGTATCTATACCCATGTTCCAGAACAACTGTGCTAGTCAAATTCAGTTTTATGCATTTTACAACAACAAAAAATTGGTTAATGTTAAATAATGATATTTAGAAACGGGGTAAGTTTATGCTAATGGTATTGCAACAAATCAATGTTTGCTTGCTTAGTACATGTGGTTAATGGCTCTCAGCTTTTTGTTGAATGGCTTGATCTATTTTTGTGTTTTCTTTCTCTTTGCAACACTTGAACCTACTCTTGGCTGCTTGCCTGTACATACATATATTGAAGACCACTTCCCCCAAACAGGTGCCGAATCGCCCGGTGCGGTGCGCAAGCTGATGGCTCTGTCCGATAAAGTGAAGCCCCATAATCCTAAAATACCACTTGGTAAAGTGGCAGTGAGTCCCGTCTCTAATCGAAAGGGGGTAGGCCCCACGTCACCAAGGATAGGGCCTCCTAGGCCCCCTGTCAACCTGACACCAGAGAGCACATGCCTGGGTTCGGGGCCCAGGAAACAGCCAGTGAGAACGGGTAAGACCCACACATTGCAGGCCTGTATGTGTTCATTGCTGGCAAATTGTCTTAGGCCAAACAGAATATGTGTCAGGGAGTTCATTTGTTAGTTTGTGTGTAAAAGAAGAAAATGTTAAAATATATAAACCTGATGGAAATAAATATTCCTTTATTCCCCATGATTTTAAAAGGAAATTTTGTTTATAT
The DNA here is from genome assembly GCA_002072015.1 of Radix auricularia. Lineage (NCBI taxonomy): Eukaryota > Metazoa > Mollusca > Gastropoda > Lymnaeidae > Radix > Radix auricularia. The sequence continues at coordinate 188,637 of MUZC01000812.1, read as the reverse complement.
AAAAACATTAACATATCTTCTTAAAAAATATTTTAAAACATTAATACATGTAATTGAAATGAATTACTGTAATGAATTTTTTTTTTTCCATTTATGAAACCTAATTTTGAGAGAAAGACAAAATTATATAAATAAAACTGAATAATTGTTAACTATAGTTTCAAATTTAAAACACAGTTTTCTTCCAAAAAAATATTATAAAATAAAACCAAGGTAAATTTTCCTGAACTATTGCCTCAGTAAACTTTTGATTCAAATTTCTGTCATTGAAACATTAGAACAATTAAGAGTTTAAGCTCTAATGTTTGTAGCATATATATATATACATATTGTATGTCAATTTGTACCAGCATGCCACACTGTGTATATTACTACTATATCTCTAGCAATGGGTTAGTTGGAACACCAGGAAACAGCTGGTCTTTCCACCTACAGATCAACACTGTACATTTTAGCACACATTATTAATTGTCTCAAGACTTTTATATTATCATTTCTGCCCCTTGCTCTGCAGAATTTTGGTGACATGTTTTCTAGCATCATTCTGTATTACACTTGATTATCAAAATGGCAATTAGACATAAAATATTAACAATTAATTAATAGTCGGGAATGCTTTTGTAGTGGAATGATTGTCACTGCATGACTTTGCAGTCTTGTAACAGTGATCTTTGAGCTTTAAACTTCCCACCATTCACCACAGGGCGTATTTATAAGGGAGAGTATCCATTGGGGATATCAAAAAATGTTTTAAGAAATTGTTTTCTCCTAGTCTTGCCATGAGACTTAACACAATCAGTAAATGACATACTCCAAAAAGCAATGGGTTCACAAAGATACTTTAGAGTCCGAGTGATTTAGCTGCCAAGCACCTGCTGGTCACGAAATCCTCAGGGGGTTTAAACCCCTGTTAATGATGTTTAGAATTTAGCCACCATGCGCCTCACCCCTATGTACATGTACCACATTTCCTATCCCAGGTTCCATGGGCTCCACTGACTCAGCCAGTCCAACGAGTAGCGTCCACGGTTTTAAAAACCAGTCTTCCTCAGAGAATGACTCGGGTCACGGCAGCATCGGTTCAGGCAGCATTGGCTCTAACATATCCCCTCCCCAGCACAGAAGGTTCACCGTCCCGACACATGGTTACAGCCAGAACCCTGGTGGGTGTGCTAGATAAAGATACGTCATGGAAGCATTTTGATGTTCAGCCCTTGATTTATAAAAAAAAATTGTTTCCAAGCCAATGTTCCTCTAAGGTTTGCTGGTCCGTATGCAAAGTAAAAAAAACTTGTGTTCAAAGTTGCACAGTAGCTTAAAGGGCGCATTGGCCCTAGGAGCGCCTCAAACCCATATTGTTCTGAGCCTGATTAAGTTATTTCACCATGTCACAATTTAACAATCAAATAAGATATGTTATGCAGGACTTACCTTAAACGTTCTCTTAGGTGAATTTTTTTTTTATATTATAATTACGGAAACCGTTTTTTGTCATTGCTTAGTTACATAAGATAGCTCAGATATATTACAAAATGTTCAGTTCCTGTTGTATTTGTATTTAAAAATAGGTTTACGGCTGAATTTCAAAATGTTTCCAGTGATTTTAATTTTTTTTTCCTTGTCAATATTCCTCCTCAGTATTATTAATTGTGATGATTGTGTTTTATTTTCGATGCTATGTTGACAAAGCAGTCTGATTTAGTGAAGTAGATTTCAGCATGCAACGTTGTCTGATATGATGTGGCTTGTTTGACGTGTGTTGACATAACATTAACATAATGTAAACGCTAACAGTTTTCTTTTACAGCCTTGGTGTGATATAAGTGGGTGTAATAGGTGTCATATCAGTGACACTATCATTTACTTAATGAGTTGTTTATTTTTCCTTTTAAATGTCGGGGTTCTCACATTAGATGACAAGTCATCAGTTTTAATCTTCTAATTTGTATTTTCACTAGGCTTATACTGTTTAGTGAATTCTTTCCCCTGATTTTTTGAACATTATTTTAGAAAATTTGTGTGTCTTGACTTTCTCCAAAAATTTATTCCCACCCCTTGAAACAAATAATAACTTTGGCCATCAAACCAAACTTTCCAATGATTTTAATTATTTTCCCCTGGCCTCAATTTTTTTCAGTTCCAGCTCAACAACACATCAGACCGCCTCTCCCCTCATATTATACAGTAAAGCACAACCCACCAATGTCAGCACCTACAGGTAAATGATTCCAAGTCTTTGAATTGGTTCTTTATTAACCACATCATCAACTTGGGTAATCAATTTAATCTGAATAATATTATTACTTCAATGCTTATACCTTTGTGTTAGAAAAAAAGATTATGAATCGTTATAACCTTTAAAAGTACCAAACATATATAGGGTATATACATTATAAGAGACTCAGAAAACATGTCATTTTTAACCTTTATTGGTGTAATTAGTTCTTGCTAAGAATGTACTTCAATAGAAAGCTGTGTGTCTATTTGGTCCCACAGGTCCAAACTATACATCACATCCAGGTCTAGCTGTGGGCCGCCGACCGCCACTGCCAGACTATGAAGCAGCTACAACTATGGCCCGCAGACAACAGCAGCAGCAGCAAAATCTCAGGTCCTACTCGCACGACATTTACATTGGAGCTGGCCACGGGACAGTAGCAGCAGATGGTGTCTATGATATCCCACCAGTTGAAGGTAACATTTGGAGTGATTGGCTTCTGACCAGGATTTTATACATGTTCAAACATTCTGTACATCAGTCATGTGTTAGTTTATTAATAAAGCTTTATTTTTTTATTGTTTTGATGACACAATTTGTTTTGTTTGTGTATACTTTATTTTCTTAGTTTTTACCTATGTTTCAGTCATTTTAGTGACTCTTTCTGTTTCGGGTCTACATAATAGTATTTGAAGATATTAAGGTTGTGCTGATATCCTGGCTGTGATTGATAATTTGGAGTCAATCAGTTAATAAAATTATTAAGTTAATAATAATGTTAATTTATTATTTCTTCTGTTTTCAGGAGTTGATGAAGAGCAAGTGTCTGCGGTCTAGTCATTATCTTAAGCTGCATGTTCTTCCCGCATACTTCAGTAAATGTATATACGAGACACAGGTGTGAACACATCACCACTAAGTATGAAAGATACCAAGTTTTTTGTTACAAAAGTTAAATTATAATTTAGTTTGTGAACAGTTGTCTGACTGCTGCAGGGCTGGTGTTGTCCACCTCTGTCTACATGGTGCTACAGTCTCCTGGAGGTTCATTTTCAGACAGAGTTCTCCTAAGTCTTGTTTGATACTCATGAAAACAATGTGATTGTCTGAAGGAGATCGCAATCGACTTCATTTCATTGATTCATAGCCAGAGGAAGTGGCTAAGAGACTGTTTGGTTTCAACAAAAATTTGTTTTAATTCTGTTGGAGTTGTTTAAAATAACATTGATCTTGTTGGATCTGACCGCACCTGCCAGGCTGCTGGCTGAAACGGAGAAGAAAAAAAACGTCTTGACAAATATGTTTTTATTTCTTTTATATATACATTAAAAAAAGCAATCAACTTGTTTGAGCATGAAACAAATGGGTGGTCAAAGTTTGGCTATGACGGAGTGGTCTGTAAACAATGGTTAGGTACTAGATGCTTTTAGTGTTAAAAATTCATTATAAATGGGTCATACTTATGAGTAGTTTTGATACAAGCAATATAGTGTCACTTTTTTATAAGAGTTATGTTCTATAATGTTGTTTTAATGAGGTGCCCTGAGGAGCTTTTATGTGTGGCATCAATTTTTCATAGGAACAATGTCTTGTTTTATATGAAGAGCAATACCTTTAAAATGTTGGGATTTTTTTGTTGTGTTTTTTTTTTAGAATAATGATTATAATAACATGTTTTTTTAATAAACAATTGTCTGTTTAAATTAAATAAAAACTAAGCTGCACAGCACCGTAATGCACTGCTGACTAAATATCATAGAAATCCTTGACCTCTGTGAGTTTGGCTTGTCAGGAGAAATGTTATCACCATCTGTTCAGGAGAAATGTTATCACCATCTGTGAACCAATGATGATGGTAACCATTAACTGAGCAATTTAATGTTTGACTTGATGCATGGAGCAGGGTCAGTGGGTCAGTTCTATAAACTGTGGTATATGAATGACTTCCAATGTCTGTCAACAATAGCCAGCATGACATCATCAGTCAAACCAAGTTTGCCTCCTTTCAAATTCATTGTTGCTGAACTTGTAATTAACTACAGAACACATTCCCCCTGTTAACCATTTTGTTGATTCATGTTTTTTCCACTAAAGCAAAAACAAAGAAATGATTTTGCTACAACTTAATCATCTTGTTGTGGTCATGGTTGTAAATGCTGAAAATTTCATGAAGCCACTTGCCAAACATTATGTTATTCTTGAGCAAATTTTGCAGTGATTACTAAACCCCTTACCATTTCAAGCTCACATTTGGCCTGCATCAAAAATAGAATTCATTACCAAAGCAGACAGTTGTTGTTTGAAACGGAAGAAACAAAATTGAGGTTAGTTTCAAGGGGTGAGTGTTATATAGTAAAAAAAGAAAAAAAAACTTGATAAGAACAAGCTTACAACCAGGCACATTGAAGTTGCAACTACTCTTGAGCTAACTTGACCCCCCTGGAATTGTTTCATTTTGTATTTATTTCATATGTTACCGTGTTTCTCTTTGAACAATTTTGGGTTTTTCCAAAAATATGGTTATCAAAGTTGGTCAACACAAACTTTTTTTATTAACTTAGCCATTAAATTTTTCAACTTAATTATGTAAATAAATAGGAGACCTCTGACTTTTAAAAAGATATTTTTTAACTTCATTTTAATACTGTGGTTCAATCATAACAAAAAAATTCATTACACAAACACATTTTTTTATAATACATATCAAGTGGTGCGTAATCAATCTGAAGTATTTGAAGTTTTATTGATAGGTTAACTTCAGCTGTTTTAAACCATGTGCCCAATTTTCCAAACAAATGTTTGCACAAATGTAAGTTGAGAACCACTGTCAGTGTCGGCGCATGTAAAATGTAAATAAATTGTGTAGAAAGATCAAGTAGCTCTGTTACATGATTCACACATTACTGTTTTTACAATACCCTTGTTGTTATTAATAATAATAAACAGAGCCCTCCTTGAGTCAGTCTTCATTGTCCTAACTGGACTCCTCCTGTGTGATAACTACACTTAGCTCTACTTCTCCTGACTATAACTATCATTAACTCTGACCCCCCCCCCCACCCCACCCTCTTTTCTTCCACTTTCAAAGATTCAGCAACCTACTTGACAAAGCAACACACCGTTCACTTATCCCATAAGGTCTGGCTTTCACCATCACAAGTTAACTCAAAGTTCAGAAAAAATGTGTATTTATTCCATAAGGGGAGATTTTACCAGTGAAAAGGAGGGAGGGTCTTAATCTTTTACTTCAAATAGAAAACTAGTGGATTGCCAAAGCACCTCATTACCTAATTATTATTAACCATTTGAAAGCACCCAAAGCCCCAGCTGCTTGTATATTAACCAAAGCCCCCCTCAGAGACATTTCCCTCCCAGCTATTTGTTATGGCTATGGCCTGCCCAATTCAGGAGCTTCCTCAACTTTAATGTGCTCTTGCAGACTGCTACTGTTGTTAACTGTGATAATTGATGTTCTCCACTACATGCGTCTTAATTACCAGTTTCAGAAACATCTTTAAGTGGACTTGATTTAGTAAATGTAGCTTCACTAAATGTCATTGTTGGCATTCCTGGAACCTTTCATAACTTGTCTTTTTCTAGAGTTAGATGAAAACTTAATTTATTAATTATTGGTTATTTACTTCTTTTTTTTTTTACATTAAGCCTTTTAAAATGGCCTTGTGAGCTCTCTGTAACTTAAGTATCTTGACAAACTAGATTAAAATTATGGGACTAAATTAAAAGTACTTTACTCTCAACAATTTTATTTGGTAAATTCTCCATAAAATTTACAGAATGGAATTACATATTGTTTTTTTATTTAACAAAGGATACAAATACTATAGTCCCTTCTTGCTTTTTACTCTTGGGGATTAATATCTGTAAATAAGTACGTTTGGTTGATATTGATGGGTATATAGTGCACTCCATTATTTTAAAAAAAAAAGAGTAACAATTGTATTGATTTTAAAAATTAAATGGAAATGATGTAAACAAGGTAAAGGTTAGCAAAACAGTGATAACGTCTTTTCCATTTAATTTTTTATTAGCCTGATTGCAGTCTCACCCCTCATTTTATTGATTTTGAAGTTCAGTTTGTAAATAGGCCATATATTTGTGTCTACCAAATTCACCCATCCAATGAGGGCAAATAGCACAATTTTAACCGATCATTACATTTAATGATGGTTTTAAGTCTGAAAAAAAAAATATATAAATTTTTGCATGGTCAGTTAACTCATATTTGTAATGTACCATATTTCTTTCTGTATTTTTTAACAAGTATTTTATTCAATGGCATCTGTACATAGTTTGTTTTTGTTTTGTTTTTTTAAAAATGCAAGTGTACATATTGTAGTTTTAATTAGCATGTTTGGATGTGTGTGAACCTGGTTTATATATATTCCCCATGTTCAGAGTCATTGATCACAAGCCAGAATAGTTGGGAAAACTAATTTTATTTGGCGAACTTTGTTTTGTTGTTGTTGTTTTTTTTTTTAATTTAGGTACAAAATTAATATGTTGTAAGTAGTTACGCCTGGTATGTGTGGTGAGCAGTGCTGCAATAATTATATTCATGAGACTTGCAAGTCATCTTTGCTAACTCCTATTTTTCATCTCAACTTATCACTCTGCTGATTCAAAGGGTGTTGCTCAAATGTATTCTACAGATTTTTGGTTATTTTAACAAATCAAAAAAACACATGGAACAAAAATCTCTACAGTTCTGAGAAATTAAATTCTGTTTTCCTTTATTTAGATGCAGCAGTGTTTTTTTTTTTTTTTTTTAAAGGGAATAGAGGTTTTAAGTTTGAGATTATTGTAAAAAGTGTGAATCTTTGTCTCCTCTAAACTTGACAGTAGTAGTAGTAGTGTCAGTAAGATTCAACTGTTATGTTGCTCACAACTAAACAGTTTGTGTTATGCTGTGAATGTTTGTTTGTAGAAATTGTAGATAGTGTATCTGATCATTGACAAATTCAAAACTGGAGGATCTCCAAACCAGAACAAATGCACTGGCAACAGCCAATTCATCTCAACACCTACCGTGTACATATGTTGATTAAATGACAATTAATAAACCCTTATATAAACATCAGTTGTTATCAACTTCATGTGTTTTTTTATTTATTGTTCATTATTTTTGTTTGTCTTGTCTTGTTACTTTAAAAATTCATGGGGGAAGGGGGATATGATGTAAAAACATAACTTCCAACCATTATTGATGTAAAATTTAATCGTAAGTTGAGAAGCAAATGAAACGTGTAACAGATTTTAACACTTTTTAAAAAATCTTTGCTGAAGTATTCACTCATAAAAAGCAAGATTTTTAATTTTTATTAACTCTTGTAAAAAAAAAAAGTTAACCCCATCCATTTTAATTCAAACTGAGGAAAGTTAAAAATCTTCTATATATAATTCACAAGAAAGTAGAGCAAGAAAGACGCAAAGTGGTAATTTACTCTATATGTTACAGGAATGTGTGAAATCAGGCATTGTATAGAATGCCTAGACAATGTATGGTTTCAGGCAAAGTATGAAATTAGTAAAACTTTTACATACTTTGCCTAGGGATTCTATAGAATGCAGGATTTAGTTTAGGCAAAGTGTAAAAAGAGCACAACAAAAGACTTTATTGATAACAGGCAACAAAGCCCGTCCAAGGATGTTCCGCAGTCATTTCGGTGGCATGTTGTACCTCCCCTCCAACAGTCGTCTCGACCGACTATAAATGTGCATCACGTCAAAAATACTGTTCATTATAGTTATAATAAATAACCATGCAGTAAACCCAAAGTTATTTACTATAAATCCCAACGCGTACCGCTAATTTCTGGTTATCGTATTATACTTTTTATATGTTTGTTTATAAACTTATTAATTTAATTTTATTTCAAAAATTCCTTACTACACTGAAATTCGGATACTATTCGGATTTGCGATAAATATTTGCCATATCCAGATAGTGACCAAAATCTCGATATCCGGCAGGCCGGATGTCCGACTGTCCCTATTATTATTACACCAGGAAAGCATTTAATTATATATGTCTTTATAATTATCTCTATATTCGAAATATTTGACTTGGGCCATTGCTTTCCACGTAAAATTCGCACACTAATTACAGAATTATAATTTTTAATTAATAATGAAATATGTATCAACTGATTCAGGCAGGAGGAGACCCTGTAATAAACATCCTAACCAACATGTGCAACAAGATCTGGCAGACAGGAGAACGGCCAACACCCTGGACGCAATCGCTGGTTATTACGCTCCCAAAGAAGCGTAATTTACAGATGTGCCAGAACTACCGTACAATCACCCTGATTAGTCACCCCAGCAAAGTCATGCTTATGATCATATTAAACAGACTGAAACCACAAGCCGAGCGAATCATTGCAGAAGAACAGGCAGGCTTCAGAGCAGGAAGGAGCAAATCTTTAACCTGCGAGTGTTCTGTGAAAAACATCTCCAACACCAGAGCGACCTCTATCATGTCTTCATAGACTTTAAAAAGGTGTTCGACAGAGTGTGGCATGCGGCACTGTGGGGAAATATGCACAAATTCAACATTAATGCAAACCTCATTGTAGCGATCAAGTACCTGTACAACAGAGCAACTAGCGGAGTACTCTACAACAGCAAGCTAGGAGATAGGTTCAAGACCACTGTTGGTGTCAGACAAGGGTGTTTACTTTACCCCATCCTCTTCAACCTCTTCCTTGAAAGAATTATGACAGATGTGCTAGAAAACCATGTCGGAACAGTCAGCATCGGATGGAGAACTATAACTAACCTACGCTTTGCCAATGACATAGACGGCCTAGCTTGCAGCGAGGACGAACTAAAGGAATTCCTTGCAAAGCTAGAGAAGACAACAAGGCCTATGGCATGGAAATCAATGCAGAAAAGAACAAGGTCATGGCAAACAGTAAATTCACAAATGAAATTCGGATAAATGGGCAAAAACTCGAAGAGGTCCATACCTTTAAATATCTAGGGGCTATAATATCCGATGAAGGCTCAAAGCCAGAAATTTTGGCCAGAATGGCCCAAACGACTGCAGCAATAAGCAAACCTAAACACATCTGGCAAAGCAGGGAACTCTCCCTGAGATCAAAGATTCGACTAATGCGCTCTCTGGCGATGTCGGTGTTCTTGTATGGTTGTGAGGCTTGGACACTCACGGCAGACCTCCAAAGAAGAATTAATGCGCTAGAGATGAGATGTTTTTGTAAGGTACCAAACATCTCCTAAACAGTGCACCTCACGAACGAAGCGGTCCGCGATAAAATAAGTGCTGTCATTGGCCCTTACGAGGACCTTCTCACCTCAATTAAAAAGAGGAAATTACGATGGTACCAACACGTGACAAGATCTGGAGGTCTCTCAAAGACCATATTGCAAGGCACAGTCCAGGGAAGAAGAAAAAAAGGCAGACCAAGGAAGAGATGGGAGGGCGATATCAAAGAGTGGACCGGCCTGTCATTTAGCGACCGTGACACATGACATGAGATAGTGTGCAGTTCAAAATGGTGCCCATCAACCCAATGACGGGTTAAGGGACAGTTCAAGTATCGCAACAAGATTTACCAAAATTCACAACGTTATTTACACTTTTTTTTTAAAACTTGCAGCGTGTGACAATTATTATGAAACTTTTTGTTTTACGTATCTATCAAATAAAGAAAGAAACCGTAGAAAAAAAGCCACATCTCAATTTAATAACATACGTACACGAAAATGTGCGCACCGTAGTTTGACAATAAAATATTTTTGAAAGCGCACAGCTCAAAATAAAGTTTTGGAAAAAAAAATCTGCACTAAAACTAACTCGCTTTGAACGTCCGCGTAAACTCGTTCAATATGAGATTTTTTTCCTGATTGGCTGTGGGAGTCATTAGGAGTTTGAGGGACCAATCGCTATCGATTACCGCACAGAAAATAGCTTTTTATTATTTTTTTTATTATATAGGAGGATTACGTATTTTATAAGTGCTGTCATTGGCCCTTACGAGGACCTTCTCACCTCAATTAAAAAGAGGAAATTACGATGGTACCAACACGTGACAAGATCTGGAGGTCTCTCAAAGACCATATTGCAAGGCACAGTCCAGGGAAGAAGAATGCTGGCTATCTCCAAGCCAAGCCACTGATATAACATCAACTGAATGCTGGCTATCTCCAGACCAAGCCACTGATATAACAAATTTTTTTAGAGTTCTATATGTTGGGGCTCAAACAAGTTTAGAACCAGCAATTAGATCTACGTCTGGTTCTTGTTTTTTTTTTTTAAAGTTCTAAATCTGGAATTTATTTTTTATGCTTGGAAAATTAATTATTAGAGTTTTAAGAGTGTTTTGATTGTTAGTAATATTATTTTTTTTTATTTGTATAGGTTTGTGTGGCAGCTCTGATTTTATCTAGTGGGTTTTTTATATTAGAATTAGCCAAAACACTGTAAAAGTTTGTGTTGATCAGGTCCCTATAATTAAAGAAGCCTGAATTAATTTGGGGAAATCCACAATGTGTGCAGTGCCAAGATGTATATTTATTTCCTAGGCCTATAGTGACGAAATTTATGAGCCCACTTCATTTGCACGAGAATAACAACATAAACAAAAGGGGAAGTCACTATTGACGGATCACTGGACGGATCAAGGTTGCTAATTAGGTATGCAGCGGACCACATGACCTGTCAAGGTTTCCCGATAGTGAGGCCGACAAGCAACATCCAATCAGGAAGAGCTGCATAAAATTACCCATCGTGTATAAAAGTTGACACACTGACACGGCCCGTTCCTTAGATCCGCTCAAGTGACTGCAAAGTGTGATGTCTTTTGTGAATGCAATTCACCGAACTACATCCATAGCCATCCTTGTTGTGGGAGAGCCGGCATTATTCTCGTTGACCAGAATCTATTTAAGTTTGAACTCCAACTTGATTCCCTCGTATTTATAAGCATATTTCACACCAGTATTTAAATATTAATCTTCGTGCAATGTCGGATTGAAATTGTTGGAACATGTTGACCCCATGACACCATGCGGGCCACGTGCGATATTGTACTTCTATTTTCATAACTAAATGTGATAACACGTGATCCATCAGGTAGATGGATCGAATTATATTGGTGTAATCAATAACATGAATGTCTTTATACCATCATCCACTTACAAGATGGTAACGAAATATTATTTCAGTTTCATGTTAATGAAATATATTAAATAACCATGTGTTCTATGATAATGTATTTTGATCCCCTTTTGGCACCTTGCTCTGAAGGCTCGGCAGCCGAAAGGGTGGATTAGACAGACAAGTAGAGAAACTACCCATATGCGTATTCTTTCTATCCTAATCTGGCTTCTAGGCACCTGCCTGTACTGAGAGATAACAAGAACTCAGGAAAGCAAACCCTGTCCAACGAAATGTCGACATATTTGGACCAAGAGCTGGACTATGTCATACCTGGCCATCCGGATCAAAACACATCGGACTATTCTTACGGAACGAAATTAGTTGTTTCTCAATTGTCACACGTACTTACAATTCACAATGCCACATGTGTTATGAAAATACAATAGATGTTCTTGTTCACGTAATAAATTTAACCGCAAGGCCAATGTTTTCATATTAAACAAACAAAAAACACCTGAAATGCACAAGCACAGCAGTCAGAATGTCGTTGGGTTATAAACAACTTTCTTTACCTTCCTAATAAATTTCTGAATAAAAGGATCAAATAATAATATCAGAAATTGGGGTATTCAAATTTATGAATAAAATATTTACGTTATTAGGGTAACGGTATCACAATTCTTAAGACTATTCGTTTTTCAGTTGATGATCACTAGAATAATTTATAACTATAATGGGGGCTGTAACCTTAAATATAAGATAAGATAACAAAGAGCCTTCCCTTGCAGTTGAACTCTTTGCCCCTTTCTCTCTAAGTGATGACTAAAGAAGATGTAGAGTTTATATTAATATTGATGAGAAAATAGACCTTTTTTGTTTTAAAGAAATGATTGTTTCATGATAATAATGATAATGGCTGCACATGCAGCGAGAATTCGTCAGGTCGTGCTGGGCAGTCAAATACAAGAACAAATACAAAGTGAATGATGGCTCCATTGATTACAACACAACAACAACATGGTTATTGGAGTGTAGCTACTAACGATAATAAAGGTTAAGAAACAGTTATTAGATATGTGGATCCCTTCTTGTCCTATACATGTGCTATAGCGAGCGTCACGTTGTGCCAATCGATCAACATTTAAGATCAAAAGAGACAAAACGACTTCGTTCATATAAAATTTACCGAGTTCTTAGTCACTTCTCTTTGTTTGTACCACTTAATGTAGACAACATGTGATTTCCTTACCCTTTGATGTTTCTAACCATCTTTGGGTATTGTTTAAAGTAAATGGTGATGCTTACTGTTGCCTTGACACTCCAAGTAAGAAGGTTCTTGCGTGAATAGCTGGCATATTGAAATAATACAAAATAAAGCACATAATGTACGCTTTGTATCATTTTTTTAAAGTTCTTCCTCTGTTTTCACATCTTGTAGGGATGACGTTGAGAGGCTTACTTTACTACTTTAGCTCTGCAGCCAAAGAGATCTTTTAATCCCAGAATAAAAAGCTCTGTTCTTCTTGAGTTGGACGAATCACAACCCCTTACTCCAGTTGCCAGTTATTTCATCTGCATCCAAGCACACAACATATTTTCGATGTCCTGGTTAACTCTTTCGACGCTCCCCTGGCTTTGTATGTTTCACGGCTTACCATGAACGATCTTCAAGGTGGACCAGTACTCCTTTAGTCTGATTACCACATTGCAAACTCCCGGCTGTTATTGGACTGTAGAATCATTGGAGGACCAAGCAACGTAAAATGTCTACGAGCTGGTATGCTACTTCTGGCGCCCTCTTTGTCTTCAGGGACCTGAGAAATATGAACTCAGTCAGATGATATTGATACACCATTATAAAAGTTTATTCCCCATCAGGATTTGATTGAAAGTCGATGAGGTCGACCTGACAACGAGAGTTGAATTCAGAAAAAGCCATTGGCTTGACCAGTGGCGTCGCTAGGGGGTGCAGTGGGGGCTGGCCGCCCCGGGTGACACCATCAGGGGGGTGACACCAGACCGTAAAATTCTATATATTCCCGTTATTTGGCATTGGAAAACTTGGAGGAGTTCTATGGGTTAAGTCATGATGGGGTGACACCATGAGCTACCTCCCCGGGTGACACCATGAGCTAGCGCCCCGGGTGACACCAACCCTAGTGACGCCTCTGGGCTTGACCACAATGCCTTTTTTGACGCCTTCTTGTTTTTTCTGGCAAGGTTCCCGAAGGTTAATACACATTTCAATATCATGACGTGTAGCGTTCTTGTATTTGGCTGAAAGTTCTTTCAACATTCTGTCCCATCCTCCATAACCAATGGCCAAATGGACTTTATGCAGTACGTCAAATATCTCCGAGTCCGCGACGTAAAACAAAATGGCACCCACGCCTTCTTTAACAGTGTAGATCAACTTAGTTTTATTTTCCAACATCATGGCATCATACTGTACAGGTGCCCAACTCATTTTAAATATATTGTGTACACTATTAAACATACAGAACTTTCAAGAATTTAAATTGGTAAATAAAAATAATTAAAGTACGTCACGCTATTTTTGACCCCCTTCCCCCCCCATCACAAAGTGTCAAAAATCTCAGGTTCCCCCTCCCCCTAAAGTACGTCACATTTTCGTTTTTAAAAAAATTAACAGCTTATTAAAATATTTAATTTAAAACTTAAAATACACTACCCTATTAAACTGTATTAAAATATTTAATTTAAAACTTAATATACACTACACTATTAAACTGTATTAAAATATAAAAATTTCCACTGTACCAAATTCAAAATTTTGAAATCCGGGCGGAGCCGGAGTCAGAATTGTTAAAATGGCCGGATTCCGGATTTTCCGGAGCTATTATGAATATATATAAATTAAGGCCCTACCAGCCCGCCGGATTTATGATGTGAAATACTACCGGAGCCGAAGCTGGGGTCGGATTTGTTAAAATATTTGGATTCCGGATTAGCCAGAGCTGGATCTGAAATCCGGTACACCCCTACTTAAAAGAACTATCAGATTATTAAAATGACTTTAATAGTAGAATATTTAATTGTCAACAGTTCTGACAGTTATTCAATGAAACAGTAACTCAATCTAGATCGAATTTAAAAACAAAAATTGCAAAAAATTAGACTTGACAATTATTTAATACACGTCAGTTATTTCTACCTTAATTCATTTACAATGGGTGTGTGGTCAAGATTTAGATAATCTTTCAGATTTTGCAAACTATTGTCACAGGATAAGAAGTAGATTAGCGAAACTTGTCCTGTCCTCATCCAGTGATTAAATAATAAACAGAAAACAAAACAATTTGATTTTTTTTAAAGACAAATTATGTGACCAACTCATGTGGTATATTGAATCTGTTTATTATGGTCCTGTGAATTATGTTTAATTCAAAAATATTTACTGGACATCATCTTACCATAGTGATTTGAAGTGTTCATCCATAGTTGCGACTGGCATCAATCTTTAACCACAATTGTTTTCTGGAAGGATATTAATTGCACACAGATCAACTCGTCCTCATCTAGCCACTCAAAAGCCTCTGGATGTGAATGTTCTCTTCTGGCAATAACTGCCAAGGGTTCTTTTTGCCTTCTAGCAGTGATTCTCAAAGGACGGATGCGTTTTAACTGAGTTGATTCTTGAACAGACTGGGTGTGCACATTTACTGAGCCTGAGCTCTGTGTTGTCCTGCATGTTTCTTCAACATTGTTTGTGAGGCAAAATATAAGTGACTTATTTTGCAAATTCGATCAAGTAAGCTGGTCTGCAAAAATGAACAATAAAGATCATATGGTTGTACTTTGAAAACTCCTTTTGATCTCGGCATAATGTCATCGGGGTTTCCGATATTTGTGACAGTTTGTGACAGGGGGAGAGGGGTTAAAATTGGTTTTAAAAATAGCGTGACGTACTTTATGGACAGCCCCAAATTTCTGAAAAATCCGTAACAGCTACAAAAAAACAATTATTTAGACAATGCTTAATCTAATTTTTCTTTAACTGATGATCCTGCAGAGTGTATACTAGACGAAGTAACCTTGAAGTACTTTGTTCAAAATTGCGTGAAACAAAATATTGATACCGAGTTTTCTTTTTCAAAGCGTCAGTACTCAGATAAAACCAGGTATCTAACGCTGTCACTTTTTAGCCGAACATTAAGCAATGGTGAAACACGACCTCGACATTGGCTCATATCTTCGAATAACAAGGGTGCAGTGTTTTGCGCCCTTTGTAAGATGTTTGAGAAATTCGGGTCACTAAGTAGCTAATGAAGGATTCATAGAATGGAAAAACGCAGTTCAAAGAATGAAGGTACGTGAGAATTCGGACAAACACATGTCAGGACTTGCGACACTATTATCTGGGAAGAATGATGGCGGTAGAGTTGACAAGAGTCTTGTTTTTTCAAACGGAAGAGGAAATAAAATACTGACATGAGGTTTTGAGGCGCATTGTGGCTGTTGTCAGGTCCCTAGCTGCACGCAGTTTACCATTTAGAGGTTCCCATGAGAGATTTGGATTTTTAAAAAAAAACAGTGGGAACTATTTTATGACCCTAGAACTTTTGGATGAGTTCGATCCTTTTTTACACATAAAACGCCACGGTAATAAAGTAAGTGGCACAACATCGTATCTTTCGTCAAAAATATGCAATGAAATTATCAATATCATGACAGAAAAGGTGATAAATACAATCGTGACTGAAATAAAACATGTCAAATATGTTTCTATCTCTGTTGCCTCTACTCCGGACATTTCTCGCATGTCGATCAACTTTCTTTCATAAAAAAGGATAAGTAACTCTTGCAAGTGCCAAAAATGACCAAGACAAGAAAAAGGAAGTGTAACTCATTCGCATCTCTTTGCTGCATGATTTGAATCTTTTTAAAAAGAGAAATCTTACTTCCCCCATCCCGTGCGAGGGAGTAAAGTGGTGTAGGGAAGGGAAGGTGTCTCCTCTCACAGGTTAGTATCGGTATGTCAAAGCAAGTTGGCTTCCTTTCATTTGAACCATCAGACAACACCCCTCTTTCCTGTCCAGTCATCTAGTGGGTGCGGCTGTCCCTCCTCCTCTAAATATCAATATTTTCCTTGATTAATATGCACCTATTACGCCATTTTCCCTAACTCGAAAACTCCGTAAGTCGATTTTTTTTCGGGTCCCTTTCAGTTTGACTTATAGAGTTCCGACAGCATACATAATTTTAGGGATGAGGAAATTAACTATATTAAATCGATTAATCGTTAAAAAATTTAATCGATTCAAATTATTTTGATTGATTTAAATTCTATTAAAATTAAAGGAAAAAATATAATATTTTTTATCCATTTTATTAATTATTTTGTTACGTACATACTTTGCCTCGTAATGAATTATTATTATTTATTTATATGTGGATGCGTGAACTTAAAGGTTTTTCTTCTTTATTTCGCGCAAAGCTGAACGAATTTGCTGTGTTATGTCACAAAATTTGGGAGCCATGAAATTACAGTGACTTAACCGATTTCGCGAAATAATGAATCGTGACTTTAAAGGGACCTATATATGCATTATACAAAAAATAATTAATCAAAATTAATGGATTAAATTTTCAACAAACAAAAAAATTAACCAGTACCAGTCCTAATAAATTTATATCGTGTCATAAGGGGCCCTCCATAAATGACGCCCTGGGGGGAGGTAACGCATTTATTACTATGTGTGACGAGAGGAGAGGATGTTTTTAAGAAATGGTGACATCGCATCAAAACGTGCAACTTTAATGACTAATTTAAATGCTAATTTTATTATTATTTTTGGCTTTTCTTTACTTTTTAAATTATTTTTTAAAATTATTTTTTTTTGGGGGGGGGGGTGTTAAAGCTTTGTGACGTCATATTGGAGGGTTCTAAGTTTTTGTGACGAAATGTGATGGGAGGGTGGTAAAAGTCGGTCAAAATCAAGTGACGTCATTTTTTAAAAGCAGTGCTTGTTTTTGCAGAAAATAACTTTTGATGCAGAGCTTGTGCTGTATACATTCTATTTACATACAAATAAAATCTTAAGACCCCACACAAGACTTCGTGTAGGCATATAAAATGTGGGGTGAGACTGCAATCAGGCTTTTAGATTAGTATTGCTCACATTGGCTATCTGGATTTTACCGCAGCAAAGTTTTTATTATATTATACCTTTATTTTCGTTTCATTTATGTACTATTTGCTCGTTGAAGAATGCTCTTTGTCGAAACATTCGCTGTTTTTTTTGTACGTCTTGTCAGGCTCACTCATACCATATTTACATGTTATCCATCTACCAAGCATGTGTATCCAATATACCCCCTTTACAATTATTGAAGAAAAAATATCATGTAAAAAAAACTGTTCGCCAACCCAGCGCTGGACCCACAGCTACTTGAGCTACACTTAGAATTTATAGCACTTAATTCTAATTCTGAGCAGGCCGAAGAGTTTAACAACCATCCGACGAATCTTTTACAGTTCTCGGCGCACGATTTGTCTTAGTATCCTATAGGTAGAGAGAAATTTCTGTTTAAAAATTATTTAGCTTAAATAATTATTTGGGGAACAAAATTTTTTTGTGCATTGGGAACCTCTCCTTAAACAAGACAGTATAGAACCTGCGATTCGAGATGTAAGCGATATGCTAACGATACATGGGTGCAGTCAGAGGCGTCACTAGGGTAGGTGTCACTCTGGCGATAGCTCATAGTGTCACCCCTCACGACTTAACCCATAATACTCCCCCGAGTTTTTCAGTGCCAAACAACAGTAACATACAGAAATTAACATTTTGGCATCACCCCCTTGATGTTGTCACACGGGCGGCCCGCCCCCACCACAGCCCCCTAGTGACACCACTGGGTGCAGTGACGTAGCTAAAGACGGGTGCGGTCGCAGCAGATGACATCATCTCAATGTGTGACACCAATTGAATGATTGCATGTTTAAACAGAACACCATGGGGCCGTCCATAAATGACGTCACGCGCCCAGGTGGAGGGGGCTCAACACATTTGTTTACGAGGGGGAGTAATATTCAATATTTGATTTCTTACAATTTATTTTATGACCTTTTACGTGACTTTACGCGAGTTACGATATTAGAGTGCAGGCTTACACTAAATACATTCTTAAATGAAAAAAAAAAAAATTTTAAAGAGAGGGGGGTGGCAAAGCTTTGTGGCGTCATATTGGAGGGGGTGTCTAAGTTTTTGTGGCGAGGGGCAGTAAAAAAATCGGCCAAAATTGCGTGACGCAATTTAAGGACTGCCCCTAACTGTTCGGTCTAGACTTAAGATGAAGTTAAAAAATGGATAATCGACCACATTTGCCATTTTCAGAGTTTCATTTATTACATAATGTTACTTCACAAAACTAAGAGATTTTGACTGCTGCAGGATTTGGAAGATATGATCTTCTTACACACGCTTTTTTTTTTTTACTGGACATTGATGAGATGAATCCAATTTATAGCACGAGATTGAAAATAAGGATTAAAAGCTTGAAAATCTACGAGGGCAGTGTACAGCTTATTGTGTTATCGCATTTGTGAATCATTTGTTGTTGAGCGTGTGTTTAATCTGTTTTTTCTTCTTAAAATCAGTCTGTTTTGGTTTAAATTAATTTATTTATTTTAAAGTTATGGGCAAGATTTATTAAAGTTTATTACGCAATTTAAGCTGGCAGTCTGCAATTATAATTTTTTTTTATTTTACTTCGAATATTCCACTTAAAGTAAAGTAAAGATAAGTAATGTAGCTCCGACAGTGTTGGGGTGAGAGGGGTTGGGAGTCTGGACATAGTTTTTATATCAACAGAGGGACGGCATTTTTTCGAATTGAAGCGGAGTCAAAGATTTAATCCACCCCGGGTGGCTCTAATCCTAAAGAGAAATTGGCCCGCTCCTGAACAAAGACTAACGGTGACTAACGTGTATTCAGATAAATATATACATACACACAGATTTAGCTACTTGTACTGTCAAGACTGTTTACAAATGGGCATAAATATAAGGGCGTTGGTTTGTCTCGGTCTGATTATATACTATTTTATTACCCGGAAATAATTGATGCTTCTTGTTCTCTCCTCCCTACAGCCCCACCCCCTTAAAAAAAGGAGAAAAAAACTATTTCGGTGGTGTTATGGGTGTTATTCACGTTTCGGTATATACAAGATGGCGTTTAAGTTAAAGGATTTAATCTTTTGCATCTACACACCCATGTTTCATTCAATATAAGGATCCCCAATATAATTTATTGAAGTAAAACGGCCACCTCTAAAATGGTGAGTTTTGGCAGATGCCGAAAAAGCAAAAAACTAAGACTTAAGTAATTTGTGATACTTCAACAAGAAATGACAAGATATAATATAATTTTTCGATCGTAGTGTCTGCTGCTACGACAAAGTACCGGCAGACAGCTCGATGGGACTTTGTTAGTTCTACGACATGTCGTAACACTAGCAACATTCTGTTGAGTTGTCTGCTGCTACGACTGGTCGTAAAATATAGGCAACTAATACTAATACTAACACTTAAATACTAAACAACAGTTCTCATAATCAAATTTAATTAATTACATGTTGACATGTTATAACTGTGTAAGTTGTAAGGTAATTAAATACTTTTAAAGGTTAAAAAAAACTTGATTGGCAATTTAAATTTAATGACAAATAGTTATAATTTTAAAAAATAAAAATCTGACATGAGCTTCGCTATATGAAGTGATAATTGCATGAGCTTGATTCAAGTTGATGGAAAACCCGCTAGAGGGATGGAATCCCGCTACCGTTCAAGTTTTTTTGTTTTTTTTAAAAATGGCTGGCAATTGGGATTATTGTTCTTCTTATTCTGAAAAGCAGATTCAGATACGTTTATTAAATCTTAGGGGTATACCGATATGCATTTTTTTTTCCGAAACGGATATGTTTTTAAGTTCCAGTTCCAGTTCATGACCTACATATGACTCATGACAAAACAAACTTTCCTTTTTAAAAATATACAAAAAACATTCGGAACTCCTTTTAAACCTTCAACCTTGACTTATAATTTTTAATTTAACCAATAGTTAAATAAATTTTGCACACTGCCAACTTTTATGAATGAAACAACGAGAACAAAGCAATAGTAAAAGAGTGAAAATGAGGTTGAAGTCAGAAGGATGTATGGTTGCCAATGACAAGTCTGCACATGGTACATTTTATTATTCCTCACGAAACAAATTGTTCTAGATTCCTGCGATTCTGCACGCACCTTTGCTATCTTGAGTCTAGAGCATTTATGGTGTCCTTGGCATCAGCATCACTTACACAGTATTTTCAAGTATAGCAAAATTGGCCTATAAAATCAGTAGACCCCTATTAAATCTGTAAATAAATTTAGATTTTAGAATAAATACACAAATAAATAAACCCAGATCTATTAATGTCGTATTATAATATGCATATAAAATTAAAGAAGTTGTTAAGATGTTATAGCGACTTAGTTCTTTCCAAGTGTCTACTTCTAAGACTAGTAGTAGCAGAAGTTTCCTGGCTAGCGTTACGACATGTCATAGCACTAGCAACATCCATATTTTTTTTATGGCATTGATCATTCATTGATGGTTAATGCTTATACTATAAGTTATAATAAGTTATAGTTATACTTATACTATACTGTAGACTATACTTACTATACTATACTTAAGTTAAGTCATAATTTAGTCTTAGTGCACTTGACTTCGACTTGGAAGATGAATTTCATGAATGGATGCCTGGAAATTAATATAACAAGATAGCTAAGATTTTGTTGGTATTGTTATCTGACGAAAGCTTTTTGCCGGCATGATCGTTTGTTTGTGGTGTCCTGTACACTGTACTGTATACCCCTTTTCTCCGCGGTGGTCTGAGTAGTAGCGCTTTAGACTGCTAAACGATGGGAAGAACTCTAGTCACGAGTTCAAACCACGTTACTGGCAAGGCCCACGGGGCATTGTGCTAGCCACACAATCCCCTGCTCGTTAGTGGTGGCTTAATAACTTGTGAACGCTACTTCACTTGCCCTAGAGTCCGTCACTGACTGAAAAGGGGTTATTATTAATTGTACCAAATTTTAAATAGGCTAATCAATCATGAAATTTTTTATTAACCAATGTTTGCCCAAAGAAAATATTTTTTCCTATATCTCTCATTTGTTTCAAAGCAATAAATATCACTTCACACAATGCATATAGAATTATTTAAGTTATCTATCAACCAAATGAACTTTTTTGCTACTTATTAATAATTAACGTATTGCTATTTTAGTATATTTAAGGTCCTACATAAATAGCCTGTGGAATATTTCTACAAATAAATTATATTGTGTTTAATAATTCACCATCTTTAAATGGGTCCACACCTTGACCTTGAAATCAAAAGAAAAAATGTGCACCCTCCAATGTTCCCTTTAAGGTTCGTTCGTCTGCATGCAAAGTAAAAAGAACTGTGAGCCGAGTTGGGCAGTATCTATTTTGTGTGTAATATTTTTAAAAATGTACTGCCTGGTAATTCTAAACAATCGCGCAGCTTGAAGGGAACATTGGCACCCTGTTGCTTAAAAAATATTAAGTTTTTATTTTGTTTAGTTGTTAACTTTATATTATAAAGGTTAACAAAGAAGATGAAGAGAGGCTAATTAGAATTGAGTTGATTATTTAAAGGCATGTACATTTTCAGGCAAGCATTGATGAATCTCTCCATGCCCTGGAAGGTCTGATGAATGAATTTTTTGCCCCAACTACTAACAATGATAGAAAAAGGGAAATTGGTAAGACTTTATGTTTCTACTTAATTTTTTTTATTTGAAATGTTACTTATAAGTTATATTTAAAACTCTTTGGACCCTGCTTTTTTTTATAATTTATTTTAAGGGAATAAAATATTTTTTATTTAGTCTTAACCTATTGCAGCAGAAGAAATCTAACCTTGAGTTCCTTGATCTGACCAGGACGACATTTGGATGTAAATACGAAGAATATCCATTCATACTGAATGCTTATAGTGCAAGCACATGAAAAATAAACCACATGAAGAAAAGGAGCGTGGGGTTAGATAAGAGAGTAAAGAAATTCTTTGGGGGAAAAAAAAGAGTGAAATAAATTAGTTTTTAGTCAATTTTTTAAAAAAAATGTAAATTCCAAAGTGGAGATGTATTTAGATTTCCAAATGAAAAGTAGGAAGACCCCTCACTGCATTCTATTGCAATAAGCTACTCATTACTGCTGCAAGATCAGTGGAATTTTATGCACTGGTCAGTTTTGTGTTTTCTTTTTCTGTGTGTAATTCTTCAATAATGATTTTTTTTATTCTCCATAACAGAATCAATTTTGAATAACTTTACTCAGATGTCCAATGCTTGGGAAATGTGCCTGTACTTTATGAGTAATACTCAAAATGAATATGTTATGATGTTTTGTTTAAATGTTCAAGAGGTGAGTACAATAAGAATAATTGTGCATGCAGCTTGATAGAACTTGGGTAGCATTATAAATTATAACTGTAACTTTTATTTAACTAATTTGTCCTATTTTATTTCAGCCATCATTATTAGGTCACGCTATTTGTTTGCACATTATATAATTTAACGTCCCTCCATTATTAACAACAATTGTTTTAGAAATTCTATGCATTAATTTAATAAAATCATATTTTTTGAATCGTTCCAATGTTAGGTCATAATTTTTAAAAAATTTTAAAACATTTTTCCACTTGTAAGAATATTAAATTTTTAAAAAAATGCTTTTGAGGTATTAAATGTTATTTTACAGACACTCATTAGTCACAAGTGGATGAATCTTGCAGCCAATGACAAAATAGAAATACGAACATGTCTCACACAGTTCCTCATGAATCAACACACAAGAGTACCATCCTACATACGCAACAAGTTGGCAAAGCTGGTTGTAGACATTGGTCGCAGTGATTGGCCCCATTTTTACCCTGATTTTTTCTCTAATATTTTACAAGTAGGTTAGATCTGATCCATGTGATCAGAGGCATCACTAGGGTCGGGGTGCGGGTGGTGCGGACTGCACCAGGTGATACCATCACAAGGGGAACATACCATAATATAAAATTATGTATATTCCCGTTATTTGGCATGGGCAGACTCGGAGAAGTGAGGGGGTGATATTGCACTGGGTGACACCAACTCTAGTGATGCCACTGCATGTGATTATATTCTATGGAGTTTACTTGTGCTCAAATGTTTTGTTGGTAAGCAAGGGAGACAAATACAGGAAGCCTGGTCATCAATGCTCTTGAACCTTGCTTATGAGTTTGGCATGATTTTTTCACTGTATATCCTGACTCTTTAGTAAATTCTTGTTAGCTTTGTACAGTTCTTGGTATAAGAGGAAGGCACCAGGTGTTTATTTTATCAATACTGACCACCAAGTTTTCAGATATAAGTGACTTTAATGTTTCTTTCTCAAGCTGGCACAACAAGCTGACAAAGCTCTCTTAGGAGTGATCCTACTCCAGACAGCATCAGAAGAACTAGCATCCCCCAGAGATGATGTAAGCATGGCCAGGAAGGAGGAGCTGCATCGATTGTTGTTGCTACAGGTTCCTTCTGTTCTTAGTATTTTAAACAGTAAGTCATTTCCCGATCTTTCCAATCTTTAGAAAGATCCCAACAATTTGTACATGTTTCCAAATGGTATTATTCAGAAAGCCTTAGTATATGATTTGGTATATTAGGTCTATAAGAGTAATGTATCCAGAATCACTTAAAATAAATAAGCAGCCAGTTGACAATTTTCCTCAGTAAACATGTAATAAGCAATTTACAAAAATAATTTCAAGGATGTTTAACATTTTGGATAATACATTTTGTTTAATATAATGTGTTTTTAAAGGATTAAATAATTGTTTTTAAAATTCAAAATACTTTGTCCCACTAATGAATGTTCATTCTCTGTTGGGTTGAGCCGTTAGGCTCTTAAAACCCGGTTCAATTTTTCGCAGGCGAGCCTCAGCATTCGGGCATCGCCGTAGAGGTAGTCCTCTGCAGGTGTTGCAACTTCACCAAATAAAGCCCCGTCCAACTCGGGGCAACTCTCTAGCACATGGGTCACCGTTTCCTCCGGGTAGCCACACAACCTACAGGCCAGTTCCCTTCTAGTGTCAAACTTGTATAGGTAGCTTCGTATGGGACAATGGTCAGTTCTCATTCTAGTTATGAGAGACTGACTACCACGATCAAGTTTCCACCAGGCATCGCTTTTGCTCGGTCGCGGCAGTTTCTGGTATACCTTTCTGGCCGTATTCCCATTCTTCCAGCCCTCAAGCCATTTCTCTCGGAAATGGTCTTTTAGCCACGACTTGGCCCCCAGTTGGGTCAAGGGCTTATCGGGTTGGGGCTGGGCTGCGCCTGCCCTGGCCAGTGCGTCGACCCTGTCTGATTGGGCCGTACCGCAGTGTCCAGCCGTGTACTGCAGAACCACCTTGCCGCCACGTGCCAGGATATCACCAACTGTGTCCAGAATGGCACTTACTATCTTGGCCTCCAGAGAGCTTCGGCTCAAGGTTTCGAGCGAAAACCGAGAGTCGGTGAAGACCACGACAGTCGGGAAACTCTTTCTCTTAGCTAGACGACGGCGTACTTCCTTCAAACCCTTGTGTATCGCGTCCAGTTCGGCTTCGTGACTACTGTTCGTAGATCCACACGGCCCTGACAGCTCTACGCTGTCCGGTCCAGGTTGGGGGTATTGAATTAGTACACCGTATCCACTTTTGCCATCTCTTAAACGTGAGCCGTCCGTGAAGACTTTTACCACGCTGTCTCCATAGGCCTCGATTGTGCGCAGAGTCTCGTCTCGCAGAAGCTCGACGGGACTGGCCTTTGTCACCGCGGTATTTGCCAGTGTCAGACGTATATCAGGCGAGTTAAGGCTTTCATGAGGTCCTCGAGCAGGGACCAGTTGCATTCGTTCCCTGAGCTTGGGTAGGGGGACTGAGTCTTCAAGTTCGTGGACCGCGTCCATAAAGGAGGGTCTCTTCAGTCTTGTCCTCTTAACCCAACGGTCTTGCAGTTGGTAGCAGGGTTCATCATGTTCCAACCTACGGTATCGCTCCACCGTAGTCATGATTGCCTTTTCTCGCCTTATCGCCAGGGGTTCTACGTTTGACATTATTTCTACCGCAGCGGTGGGTGTGGTACGTAACGCCCCACATACGAACCGTAGAGCTTGGTTCTGTATTCGGTCCAAGCCCTCTAGAGCCGTACGGCTCGCAAAGGCCTGGACCGGGAGGCTGTAATCAATAGCACTTCTCACGCTACCAAGATAGAGAGCTCTTAGTAGTCTTGCGTCCGCTCCCCAACTCGTGCTAGCCAGTTTCTTCACCAGGGACAGTTTAGCTGTGGTTTTGGCGCATAATTCACGTACATGGTTATGCATCTGGAGTTTTTGGTCCAGCTTTATACCCAAGTACGTTGGTGTCCGGTCCCAATTTAGCCTCTTACCGCAGATCTGAAGCACCACCTCATGCTTCAGAGCATTCCGTCCATTAGTGAAAATGGAATGGACCGTTTTTTCCGTATTTACCTCTAGGCGCCATTGGCTGGCGGATTTTT
>MUZC01000812.1:145630-160810 GCA_002072015.1 Radix auricularia | reverse complement strand
GCCGGTCGCACTTGCAATGGTATAGCGAGTAACCAGTTATGTGAAACGGCTTACCCTTTAGAAGCGTTTCTTGGAATAAAGCTACGTCCACATTCCTTTCGTGGAGTAATTTAGTTACTTCGTGCGCCTTTTGCCTAATACCACAGACATTCAATTGCAAAACTACCAGGGCTTGTTCTGGACGGCCCTTCGCGCCCTTACCAATACGGTCAGTCGCCGGTTGACCGATGGGACATGGCCTGTCGTGCGTCACCACGCCCAGAGGGGTGGTATCTTCCCCAGCCAGCATACCACCATTAGCCGGAACTTGGGGGTTTATAAGGTCCATTCCAAGACCTGCTTTTTTCGAAAATAGAACCATTATTTAAGAGAGGGAGTAGGCAGAAATCTTCAACTCATTGAGGGCGATTCGTATGCGTTTCGCCCCTTGCCCAGAGAGTCTTCCGGTCTTCGGCATTCCTAGCCGGGCAATGTTGGGTATAGGCCTGCTCCTGTACCCCGCACCGGACCTCGCGGTGAGGTCTAGCCCGTCCTAACGTTATTACGATAGGAGCCGGTGCTTGTGTTTGGCGATGGCGCCGTGGTTATTAGTTTCAGGTCGCAGCCACTTCTGCTTCCTTACTCATCCCCCAGGCCGCGTAGAGGCTAACCACTTCTGAGGGACTTTGTCCCACTAAAGTTTTCCTTTCACCAATTGTTGATATATCAATCCACTGACTATTGATTAATCTGTTCAGTTATTTCCAAATCTGAGTTGGAATTTTATATATTTTATTTTGATTGCAGATATTCTGGAATCAATGCTGGAAAAACATCGACATTTAGTAGCTGCAACACCACCTCCATCCCCAACATCGGGTGAAGGAAGATCCTCTCGTCAAAACAGCAGTCAGCTGTTTTCTACATCTCCCATAGTCAATAGTAATATTTATACTTTCATTTACTTTTTTATTTATTTTCAAAGCTGAATCATATACTTGTGCATGTCAAAAGGGAGTTGGTTTTTTGTTCTGCCTATGTTTCTACATAAATTGATGGATCTTGAACAATTTTTTACCCACATATTTATCTTGATCCAAAATAAAAATTCTATGTTTTAAACTTTTAATTATATTTTACTATAATGTTATGTACTATTTACAATCATTAAATTAAAAAGATAAATGCCATATAAGTTATTAACTTTTTGAACAGCCTAATTTCTTTAAATATAGCAATTTAATGATACTTAACTTAATTTTTTTAATCTTACTATCTTGAAATGAAAAAAATGAATAATTTTGTTCCCCCTTCTGTTGTCTTTCAACAGCAAACTTTGTTTCTCTATTGCTTGGCAGTCCTAGTAGAGGTCCCCAGATGGAAGCCCTGCCTCCTTTAGATGCAGCCTCTCAGCAGCTTTGCTGGTCTGGTCTGACCTGCTTGGCTCACTACCTGTGCTGGGTGCCGTTATCCACTGTAGTTAGACCCCAGCTTCTCTCCACTATATTTCACTTTGCTGCATTTGGCTGCCAGCCTAGGACCGACTTGAATGACTCCAGTCCCAGTTCGAGGAGCAGTGCATTTAGTAGCAGCACTCACAAACTAGGTAAAGAAATTATTAAACATCCATATAGATTGAAACAGCTATTAGCACTTAAATTTGTGAGCTATTAGTTACAA
The DNA here is from genome assembly GCA_002072015.1 of Radix auricularia. Classification (NCBI taxonomy): domain Eukaryota; kingdom Metazoa; phylum Mollusca; class Gastropoda; family Lymnaeidae; genus Radix; species Radix auricularia. The sequence goes on along the minus strand of MUZC01000812.1, from coordinate 159,151 downwards.
AGCTTAGTAACTTAAAGTCAGTAATTTCTTGATTAATTTACAATTTGACAGTGCATATCAATGGTTGTGACTATGATTACTAAATTTTTACTTTCTTTAGGTGTGCTGGCCATGAACTGTATCAATGAAATCCTCAGCAAAAACTGTGTACCTCAGGAGTTTGAAGACTTCCTACTTCAGATGTTCCAGCAGACCTTCAACCTTCTCCAGAAGATAACCAAAGAGAGCAATACTAATTCCTCAGGCAACAGACTAGAAGAACTTGATGAAGTGTAAGTTCTTGTTTTTAAAAGGGTTGGAAGTGATAAAGCTTTTAAAATTAGATTAAAAGAGACTAACAAAATGTGTGTGAATTAAAAAAAAATTATTAAGGTTTCATTAAAAGATTAAAAAATTATTTTTTTTAAAATGCAACTCTTCATTGTTGAATTCTTTATTGACATACCAAATTTGTTTGTTTTTTGTTTACAAATTAAATTGTGTTTAGATTCTTATTTCAAGAATCATATTTGAAGAGCTCAAGGGAAGAAACGGCTATGTCATATTTGTTTAGTTTTGAGATACTCAAGTTTTAAAGTTCAAATTATCAAGATTTCTTATAAATTAACTAAATAGATTTAAATTTTTAAAAGGGTCAAAGACTTAATTGTTTCATAAAACATCATTTAGACCATTCTATTTTTTATCCTCTATCAGATACAGGGGTTAACTAAAAAATTTCAAAAATGTCTCTTAGCCGTTTCTTCACTTGAGGTCTTCATTTCATATCTTATATAAATTTCAATCAGAGTGTACCAATTTAAATACAACTTTGCTTTTTAAAAAAAAAAAAATTTAATTCTTATATTTTTAGAGTTAGTCACTTTTATAACCTTGAAACAGGCATGCTATCTAATATTGAGTTTTTACATGGAAAAATTCAAAATTCAGATATGTTGACAAGTTTACTGACTTCCTTGGGCTGTTTGTCAGCGTACACTTGCGTCGATTTGAAGCCAATCCTCAGTTCCCTGTCTTGGAGTTCTTGTCCCTGCTTTTCAAATATACATTTAGACAGGTACACTTAATTGTGCAATTAATTGCCTTGAGTCAACTTAAAATCTGTTAAGATTATTAAAAACAATAAAAATATACATTGACATGGAACAGTCAGGAGAATGAACTTGCTTATTATTATCACATATATACAAAACCTGTTTGCTCAGGCTTATTGGGGAAAAAAATCAAAGTTAGAGATAACAAGAAAATAGCTAAGACATAAAAAAAACAAAATTTACCTTGTTTCTCAGGAAAAAATTGACCAATTTACTATCTCAGTTACTATCTCATTGATGTTCAATAGGAGCAGTCCTTGTCAACAGAAACTTTGGAATGTCTTTCTGTATTCAAACTGAAGTCCAGCTCACTTAATGCTATTGTCTGAGCATTGAGCTTCATGGGCACTGATCTCAACCATCTCCAATATGTCAATCAATCAGATTTGAGCGTGCCTTAAATCCTTTTCTTAAAACTTAAAAGGATTCTTTAGCCAGACACATCTGTTAATCCTTTTATCAAATATGAAATTAAAAAAATAAATACATTAATAAAATTTTCTTCTCAACAGCCGACCACAGAAGGATATTTTAGCTGTCTCGATATATGGATAACTTTCCTAGATTATTTAAACACAAAGCTTGAGGCACGATCCATTAACAAGGAAGACATATCTCTTAGGTGGGTAGGAGTTTTGTCAAAGTTGTAAAGTAAACTCTATATAGCAGCACTTTCTTGTTATTTGGAGAATCATGTGTTAATCTATTTTAATATTTTTTCTTTACTTCAAAACTATATGATTGTTACGAATTCCTCCCTCACAGGTTCAAAGCTTCCCTTAGTTATATGCGGTAACAATGTTTCATTTCTTGGTTGACAATTTTTCAGTGGTGGCATTTCATGCCATTATTTTGATTACTTTTAATTTATTCAGATAACATGTTTTTGAAATTCATTTCTGTCTTCTCATAGAGCTATAATTTTGATTGACTTACTAAAACAACAGTGGCCAAACCGCAGCTTGCTGTGTTCACATTGTGGCTCGTGTACCATTATTAAAGATATGTTACAAGTATTACTGGAAGATTTCCAAGCCGGATTTAATTACCCATAGTTCTTCATGCGGCTCTCAACAATTTTTTTTTTATATTTTAAAATGGCTTTCAGTTACTACAAGTCTGGTCATCCCTGTACTAAAAAATAAATACTGTTGTTGTTTTTAAAAAAAATTAAACTAAGCTGAAAGTAGAAGCAGCTAATTTTTAAAATTATATTGAAATTTGAGAATGAAATTTAATTTTCTAGACTTGATAAAGGCACCTCAAATACTAATGATGTAAATTGAAATGTCATTTTTATTTTAAAACTATTATATGTCAAATAGATTCAGCTTTTATTGATCTCAGGTACATTTTTTTCCTAAGTTTGAGTTTTATGTTCAAATTTTATACCAAATAACCACATGATATGCTCTTTCCTAAAAAATGTTTAATTCATCTCTTTTTGCAATGTTTCCAGGTATAAGGAGGCTCTGACATCATTGCTTTCCAGTATTCTACAGAAGTTTCAGTTCCGATATAACCAATCACAGCTTGAAGAGCTGGATGATGACACTCTGGATGATGATGTGAGGAGAAAATTATTTGTGATAATCTGTACACTAGTCAATTTCAAAGTATTTAACCCTGGTCAATGCATTGATAACTAAAATTTAGTCTTACAGTATCATTAACATGTAAAGTGAAAAAAACAGTATATTACTATATTTTTTTTAAACAAAACATTGCAAACATTCATATGCTACCAGAGATTTCCGTATCTAGGCTCTGGCCCTCAAAACGGAAAATTGATGTTACACGATTGAAATTTTTGTACCAAATTAAGGCCCATGGACGTTTATATGGAAACGGTAATGCATGTACAGGTTTAAAAAACACATTCTTTTTCCTGGAAATAATTTTCTAAAAAATATGCCAAAAATAATACAATTGCAGGTTTACGTCTATCATTAGAAATTTATTTTTAAAATACTTATGACAGTGACGATACATCAAAAGTTTCGGTATGTGGGCTTAATAATTTTAAAAGCTAATATAAGCCTATGGGCCTTTTTATGGAAAGACTTTCCTTATACAAGCCCATGGGCTTATGCTTGGGTGGACCTATTGACTGAAATCTCCGGTAATAGTCAAAGAGATCTCCAATTTAACTTGATGTAAAATAGCGCTGAAATATTCAGTACATTTTTATATTTAGATTCCTGTCTGTAACTTATCGTTTCAGGATCAAACAGAATGGCAACATTTTCTTAGACAGAATCTGGAAGTTGTTGCTAAAGTTGCAGAGCTGATGACACCAGAAGTGTTCCAACTTGTGGTAGGTAGCACGGGAGCAAATATGTTTCAATGAATAAAGTAGTAGGCCATCGTTTGATATTAAATATGAAAACTGTCATAAAATTTTTTTGTTAGTTCTGAAGTAGTCTATGGGCATAGATCTGTTCAATCATGAAATGTTACTGTGCTGTAAGTACAAGAACATTTAAATGAAATCCCAGTCGTGAGTGAAAGCTCAATAGTTTCCACCAACAGTTTCTGTGTCTGAGAATTTCTTGCCACGGTAAAGTGCCTTTAATGTTTTGGAATGCAGCAAAGTGTGCAAGACATCCACTGTTTTTAGCACAAGGCGCCTCTGCTGGCCAGCCTAATTTTAAGGATAAATTATGAAGGTTGTGTACTAAAGAATTTAGAGTATCATAGGATGGAAACATCTGTACTTTAAGGATTTTAGCAAAGGGAACATGATGGAAACAAAGAGGTCTGAAATCATCGCTGACCATTGTTGAAGCTGGTGAATAACAGTGTATTAAGGAGACAGAAAAATTTGCACATCAAAGACTTTGTAATGAAAAGAGAATTGGGGAATTTTAAATCAACTTTCTCCAATGAGGAGTGTAGTCAAGACTCAATCTAGGATCAGCCACTAAGTGTCAGTAAGCCACTCCATTTGTCTCAGCAAGACAAAAAGGTGGTATATATTTTTTTTTTCTAGCATAGAAGGCATATGGCCAAAACAACTGTTCATTAGTTCTGTATTTTCTTTTCAAGGCTAAAGATATCTATTTATATTGATTTAGTGGGATCCATTCCAAGACCATGTTGAGACCTACCTCGGCATAGAGAAGTTTGTTGACAGCTCAGGATATGAGCGGAGACTGTGTGTGTCTGCTGAGAACGACTGCAGGCGACTTCACTGTGCCCTCCGTGACCTCTCATCACTTCTCCAAGCTTTAGGCCGATTAGCTGTGCATTTCACCGGAGAGCATTTTGTTAATAGATTCACTAATGCTATGCAAATTGTTAATAGGTAAGTTCTGCAATTCTTCAGTGACTAGTTTGCTATTAGCTAAAATATCAGCTGTTTCTTATGTTTATAAGTTTTACATGAGTGATTCGGTTTTTAGGATTGATAATTTTTAAATGTGTTTCTTTAACCGAGTCAGGAGGAAAAGGCTTACTTTGCATGATTTAAACTATCTTCAAGTCACACCCCCCCCCCCCCCCCCCCCCCCCCCCCCGCCCGCCCACATGAAAAGAGATACAACATATTTATAAAAATGTCTGCCATTTGTTTTAAATTTGATAAGCATTTCATGTTAATTAATTCCAACAAACATGCTCCAAATGTTTCAGACTTGTCCATGTTACTTCCTATGGAAGTAGAATAAAGTTCTTTGAAGTAACCACATCAGCCGGGGTTTTGCAACAAGATTTCATTGAAGTGTAAGACTCATTATAGCATGTAAATACTTATCATTAGAACTATTTATTCATCTCTGTCAGAAGTGTAAAACAAGTGAACAAAATGGGGGTGAGACTGCAATCAGGCTTATAAATAAGTAAATGAAACAGGGTAAGGGTTAGCCTGACAGGTCTGTAACAAAACAGCAAACGTTTCGGCAAAGAGCCTTTCTCAATGAACACACAATACACAAATAAAACGAATGACCACCTATTCGTTTTGCCCCACCCACTCTCTCCTTTCCTATATAGGCTCGCACTGCTCTCTTTTATTCGTGTATTGTTTGTTCGTTGAGGAAGGCTCTTTGCTGTTTTGTTACATCCTGTCAGGCTAATCCGTACCCTGTTTACAACTTTTCCATTTACTAAGTGTAAAACAAATAGCTTTGAGTTACACCATTAAATATATAATGGAAACAATTATGTCAATGTCATTTTTAAAATGTCCTTATGTTTCTATGTGGGCAAATGCTGCACTTGAGATAAAAGATCATATCTCTTGTTCTATCAGCCATGCTCAGTCTCTGGCAGCTATCAAAGCATACACACACTGGATGTTGCAGTTTTACACAGAAAGTTTACGTGTCAACCAACAAAAGGATGAGTTCAATACAATACTCCTGGCCGTCATCCATTCCATCACTCCACTCATTGATAAACAGGTAAATTATGGCTCCCTATTACTCCACTCATTGATAAACAGGTAAATTATGGCTCCCTATTACTCCACTCATTTATAAACAGGTAAATTATGGCTCCCTATTACTCCACTCGTTGATAAACAGGTAAACTATTTGTCCCCATCACTCCACTCATTGATAATATGATGTTACCATAGGGTCAGATGGTTTTGTTCCTAGCTTCAGACGCCTTGTGTTGTTTTTTCATGATGTTGAACGTATACTTACGTGATTGTCACTAATCTGAGGGTTTTCTAAATGACTTCCATTCTTATAAATTATAAAATTTAAATTTCTTTCCTTTCAGGTTCCTGATAAAATTATCCAGTCTGCTGCCCATTTACTTCTGTCCATAACTACAACTGTCAGGCCAGCATTTCTACTCCAGGTGCCATCAGTCATCACGCTCTATGACTTGGTCAGTCAAGGGGCATGTCAGGGTTTAGCACAAGAGGTAAAATTTGGGGGAGTCTCAACTTAAACATTAATTATTACTGTATATACTTGTTCTAAAGCTGACTTATTTTGGACAAAATCTAGGGGAAAAGGTTGGAGGGGGGTCGGCTCACTAACGGTTCATGGGTGATTTTTCATAACCATGGAATATCAGTGTTGTTATTGTAGATCATCAAGGTCTTTGTCTACATTCTACATGATTTGACTTCTCTACCAGAAGCTATAAAATATTATTAAACATCTGCACTTTCTCTTTTATTCCTTATATTTATTTTTGTGAAAGTGTTAACGTTTAATTTGACAAAGATTGATAATGCGCACTTATAGAACTCACTTAAGAAACAAAATCACTGAAAGCCGGCGGTTGCCTCGCTCATGTTTGCACTTGGTAAGCGAAATTTTGTGGTAGTTTTTGCGTTTTTTTAAAAAGAATAGTATTCAACTCAAGAAGGTCTTTTGGATATGTAAAATAACCATTCTTATCCTAAAAGATGAAGTCTGTATGACAATAATAATATAAATACATTTTCAGCAATTTTTCAAATTTCATAACGGGAAATCCTTACGGGACATAGGCGGAAGTTTACCAAAAACTTTATGGGGCTTTAATGGTTAATAAATGGTTTTACAAATTTTGACTGTTTTAGCTTGTAGTTTTAAAAAATGTGGACCATTTTGTTTACGCTGTCCTATTATTTTTTGGGGTCAGCTTACTGTTCTCTTGCAAAACAAGAGGGGTCTGCTTATGAAGGAACAAGTATATATGGTACTTACGCACTCATAAACTTGGTTAGGAATTTAAACCATGTTTTGTCAGTATTTTTTCCCACACTACTTAACGGATATTTGCTAAATTTTTTATTATATTAAAAGCTCTTATTAATAACTTATGGATTAAAACATTGTATCATTTTCTCTTGTCCTGGTTATTTTAACAAACTTTTTTTTGATGCAGGTCCAACTGCTCATTTACCGCTCTCTATCCCACTACCTGTTGCTTCCGTGGCCAAATGTTGGTGCACAGGAACAGGACTGGGAGAACAGAGCAAACCTACACAAGACTCTTGTTGCACAGCTAACTGTGCAGTTTGTGGCCCTGGGCAGCCTGCCAGACCTAGCAACTGATAAATCGACCCAGGAACAAGGTAAACATAGTTTTCTTTCTAAACGTGATAGTGCTGGTACCAATGGTGTTCATGCCATGCATGTTTTTGTACTACACATAGTGGTGTTGATGGTGTGTAGTACACAGTGTAATGGTACTGGCACAAGGGCTTGTTTGGGTTAACTTTATGTATGGAGTGGATGAAAATGCTAAAATTTCCATTTGAGATGGCTCAAACCAGGGAATAATGATGTCATTGGAATTGATTCTGAAGATTTTTATTGTGTTTCATTATTGTAAGGATTATCATTAATCATTGAGAATGCTGTTTCCCATCTACCACTACTCTACACCATTTCTAAGACATGTGTTACATTTTATGAAACTTTGGTTTAAATAAGGGAAATGTTTTATGTGAATTTATGTGCTTGTGTCTGTGAAAATTGTCTCTCAGAACCCAGATCATTGGTATTTTAAGATCAGGAGCCAAGGATTGACTTCATCTTGTTAAAACCATGGGTATTACATCCTGATGTTCTATAACTCCTTTAAAATAGTCCTTAGTTTACTGCCTCAGTTTCCCAGATTGAGATAATAAAGATTCTTGCTGTGGTCTTTCATTAAACTTCATAAGGGTATAGGACTTTGAGTAGTATGTCGGCCATATAAGCTCAGTGATGTTAAAATTATTTGATGAATCAGAGCTTCTTTTCTTTTCTTGAAAACTCTGCAGACATCACTTTAAAAAATGAGCTATTTGACATGAATTATTTATGTTTATTCTTAGGACTTTTTGTCTAATTAAATTTTGTTAGTAGTGATTACATTAGATCAGGGGTGTGCAATGTGCAACCTTTGAGTTATTGCCGGCCACATGAAAAAAATTACTTTTGCAATGGCCACCAAAAAGTTTTCACTGAAAACAAAACAAAACAATTTACCTCTCGTAATAGTCAACGTAAGATAATGATGATATAATCATAATGTATTATAGGCAAACACAGTGCTTAATTACAAACATAAACATTTAATTTGATATTCTTTTATATTTTTACTTTATTGAATATTGTCATGTAAACCTAACAATCATGTCACACATGTACACCATGAGTCTATTTTTAAGTGGCATTAGTACACTGAGAACACAATAATTTAATAAGGGATAAGCTGCTTCACTAACACTGTCCATGTAACTTTGCAGTCCAGAGATTAGTACTACCTTGCTCTTGGATGTTTGCCGAGAGTCATGCAAAGTCTGTGCAGGAGATTGTATTCCTGACGCCAGATTGGTGTCCACCAGTCGGGTTCAATATTTGTTCTTGAGATATTTAATTTGTGAAAATGATGCTTCAAACATGTACATGCTTCCAAATTACACTAGAGTGTTTCTTGCTATTTTGCGAAGCTTGGCATGCTCCACAGCTACTTTCCATGTCTCCAGTAAATCGTTTTTGTCCTCGAATTTCTTCGCAAGCAGCATGTTATTTTTTAGTTTGATCTATTCTGTTTGGACATCCAACAGCGCACTTGGTTTCGCAATAACAAGTGCTTAAGAGTGTAAATGAATATTCAATGTTTCATTAACAACTTTACATAATAAATTGCCAAATTGCAAATATATGTTGGCCGCAGATTATTATAATTATACAGATTTCCATGGTTGCACTTTGTTCCCGTGGCCGTACGGAACCTATAAAAAAACTCATTCTTACCACCAAATTGTGATAGCCATGAAAAGTACTCTTAATAATTGTTTTATTCTCTTCGCTGACCCTGAGGTTTTTATCTCTCAACTTATTGCTGTCAGAAGGGATCAGAATACATTTGAGCTTCTGATACAATGGGGCCCTTTATAACATCTTGGTACAAAGCTGCCTTCTATAACATATTGGTACAAAGCCGAATTCTAGTGGCAGTTGTAGGATTTGCCTTTATGTACTGAAAATTTAAACACATTGGCTTCCCAACAGGAGACTGTTACTATAAAGAAAGCTTGACATGTGTCAGTCAACACATGATTTATAATATTGTTTGCTGTAAGAGCTGCTACTAGAAAAAATACATTTTTGATGGCAGGAACATGATACATAGCAGATGTATCCATCATTGATTTAATTCCTAGTGAAGAAGGAAGACAAATGAATTACGTTTTTGAAACAATATAAAATCAATTAAAACTCTCTTACTATTGATTTTCAGTTTACTTACATTTCTGTTATCATTATTTTACCTTGACAATTTTTAAACACGTAATCTTGTGAGAAGCATGTTTGGTTTCTAGTCAAGAGTCTGAGATTATGTGTTGTGGTCTGTGAACATTTAAGTCATTCAATACAATATCAGCTTGTTTCTTTTTACCTTGACTTTTATAGGCTGCTAAGAAGGCAGTTAGCCTAACATCTTTTTCAATGTTCTTTTTTTTTCCTGCAAGCCCAACAAAATATTTAAAATATTAATGTCTTAATTCTCAAGTCTGATTGTAGTCAATTATATTAGCTCATTTGATTGTCTGTACTCAGTCTGAATTCAAATTTGGTTTTGATTTTATTTGAACTATGAGTATTCACTGTATCTACTGTTTGTTTGTCCAGCTAAAGATGTAATCAAAAAGACCATGACCATCTGTCAGGACTGGGTGGAATCCCTAGCTGGAGAAGTGGTGAAATCCAAACAGATTTGTTTCCAGTCCCTGCAAGAGGTCACCCACACAACTCTCACTGTTTTCCCAATTTATGTCCAGGATGTAGATGTTGTGGAAAATATCATGACCTACTTCCTGGCAATGTTCCAAGGCTTGCGTGTACAGATGGGTGTAGCATTTACTGAAAAAATTATCCATTCTTTTATGAATGTATTCTCCAGGTAATACCATCCTCAAATAATTAGAAATTCTACTTAAAAGACATTTGTGTGAGCCTAATGGTATAACATTTAAAAACCTCTTAAGTTTAAAAAAAATATCTCTTTGTGATTGAAAGTTTTTTTTTTAATACCAGGAGTCCTCGAGTTACGACGGACCCGACTTACTCTGTTTTATGATTATGAACACGCCCCCCAAAAATTAAAATAAAAATGATATTACGCATTATTTGGTCTTTTTTTTTTGTTTTAAACTTTTTATTCTCAAGGGGTGACAAAATGTGTGTCTCTTTTTTAAATACTTTTTATTTCAACTGCTTTTATGTTTCGGGCCCGTGGTGGAAAGAATGCACTTTGTTCTTTTGTAAGGTGAGGAAGGCACACAATCTCAGTACTTACGCCATTTTGGTTGTATGCACCGTAACTCTCTCTCTCATTGTTTCTATCTCTTGTAAACCTTTTTTTCATGTGGTAAGGAATTATTTTTTGTATTTTTATGTCATTAACTGTAACATTTTGTTAAAGCACTGTATGTACAGTACTTTTACACACACACACACACACATTTATATAAATATTTATATGTATAAAATATAATGTTCCGACATATGCTGAAATTTGGGTTACGAAGTTTCTTAAGAACAGATGACCGCCGTAACTCGTATATATTTTATTAATTCCATTGACCTTTTTTTAAAAGAACTTTTGTCTTTGCCATAATTTTGCATTGTAAGCTGTTACTTTTTTTCACTTTTTGAATCCTTTTGTCCTAGAGATCTCCTGGCTCAGACTATTCACCATGAAACAAGTGGTGCATTTAGAGTTATTGAAAAGTAAGTGCATTAAATATAATTCATTATTTATCCTATTTGAATGAGTGAACGGAGCATAGAAATTGTTTTAATCAGAATTTTTACCATCTGTATTATTTATTTAGTTTTGGTTATTTACAATTATCCATTTTTTTGTTGTGTAAAGTTTCATAGATTAATTTATCTTATTTCTATATTACTGACACAAGATTTCATTCATTTATAATCTGCACAGTTTTTTAAAGATCTTAGAATTAATTGTTCAAGAGCCTGGATCACAATTCAAGGTCTTTCTTCCTAGAATAATATCAATAGCAATGGACCAGATTTATCCTATTGTTGCACCTGTAAGTATCAATCATAAGTTAATTTCTTTTTTACATTATAGACTACAAGTTTGAACCAATCTTGACTGGTATATTTCAATAATTTTCCGTAGAAACCAGTTTGCAGTTTAGAACAAAGAACCTGAAAACAACTTACATGTGGTTTTCACAAGTTTTACAGACAATCATATTTTTACATTCAGAACATGTTAAAAGTAAGTTATGAAACTGAAATCCAGGGGTGCCACTCATTGGAAACTGTGAACCCTGAAATCCCTTTTTAAATTTCTTGAATCCTGAAATTTCTTTTATAAATTGTCAAACCCTGAAAATTTAAAAGTAACTAAGTGCCACTGTAATTTTCATTTTCCCAAAATCTTAAATCCATCATCACCTTTATTTAACACCTTTTCCCACTTCAACAAAATTTTATTTCATATTCAAAAATATTTTTTTGCAAAAGTTCAATTAAAAAAATATAGGTGTGTGCGTGAACAAGTGACAATGAGATGCTTGCAAAACAAAGGAAGAGGTCACATTACCCGTTCTATTTATAGCAAGTTCACATCTTACTTAATAGCCTTTCCGCAATTTAAAAAAAAATTTAAAACCCAGAAGCCAGATTTCAAAAGCTAAACTCACAAATCCGGAAAGAGTGTAATCAAAACTTGCAAATCCGGAAAATAAAAATATTTAACTTCGCACCCCTGCTGAAATCTTTCTTAAGGTCATTTCTCTTTACAAATAATGTTTCTTGTCATTTCTAATTCCCCAGCGTCCATCTCCAGACATGAAGAGTGCCTTGTATCATCTACTGCATGAGATACTTTCCAACAACTGGAGATATTTTTTTAAGGGCTCAATTCTTGATGTCATGAAAGAATCAGGGGATGGATTGGAAAACAGCACTCAGTTTATTTCAATTTTACAGGTGTTTTAAATTAAAACATCTTATATTACTGTTAAAACTTAGGAAAAGATATTTTAAATTAAAAAAAAAAATTCTATGTATGAAGAAACTGATATAGAAATATTTATATATTTTCAGGCTTATGGGCAGTCATTTTTACAGACAGACATCAGTATATTTAAGCAGAATTTGGAATCTCTTGAATCTTTAAATTTTAAATGGAAACTATATAATAAGGTATAATTTTAAAAATCTCTCATAACATTCTTAAATTTATGCATCAAGTTTTTACAAATACACTTTAATGCTTAAAACTAATACTAAACAGGTAAGTGACATGAAGTGTAAATTACTTTGGAACCTCATTTGTCTATTGAATTATTTCTCATAATCTATGAGCTCAAACTCATTTATGATAGTAAAAGTAGTCATTTAAGAAATATGATACAGTACAGAGTTCCCACTTTTTTTCAGCAAAATCATTTCAAGACTATTAAAGAAAATTTCTTGATTAAAAACCGCTAAGTTGCGGCATCTATTAGACAGCAGAAATTACTTATTTAATAACAAATTTGGATTATAGATTACTATATGTAATAATAAGTAATATATCATACAGAATAGGACTGCATAAAGCTTTTTTATTAAAAAAACAAATTACACAGACTATTTGTGTAAGGAAACAATAAATTAAAGCTTTATTATCAACTAATACAAATAATGGTAGACGTTTCGGCTCATGCCTTCATCAGTACAAAAACAATTACATGTACTTACATATATATTAAAATTAAAACATATTAAAGTCTATGTGATAAAATGAAAAGAAATGAAAGACAAAAATAAACACGGACATAGAATATAAGAAAAAGGAGGAAGTTGAAGTATCTAAAGTAACAGTGAAAACCACAACGGGAAAACGATTTTGCAGTCATGTAAAATTGTGGATTTGGTTAATTCCATATGGAGCCAACGTACCAAATCGTTTTATGAGTCTATTTTCCATGTGGACTCTATCATGGGTATTGGTTGCATATAAAATACCAGTAACTACAATATATGTCTTGTGTCTAATTGTTGTTAATACTCAATAATTGTTATTTAATATATCGTAGTATATTTGATTCCATTTTGTTAGAACTAGGGTAGAGATAATTATTATTTTTTGTAATTGTATATTATTTTCATTATTTCATCCCCCTAATATTTGTTCTGTTTAATTAATTTAAACTTTTTTATTGTGCCAAATAATTTTATTTTATTTTATTAATTGTGCAGATGACGTCATCTAAACTTGCCCAAAATCAATTCCGTAACTTTGTCATTACTTCATTTAGTCTTTTGCCAACAAATTTATCAAAGAATTGTACTGATTTGGCACTCAATATTTTTAAGAAGACTCGATACACCACACATGTCAATTTTTTAAACAATTGTATTCATAAAAATCTTGTTCCTAAAGGTTTTAAAACTAATTTTCATCCTGCTGCTGGTGCCTTTAATTCCTTTGATCGACTCAAACTTTCTGCCATTGACAA
>MUZC01000812.1:92840-125700 GCA_002072015.1 Radix auricularia | reverse complement strand
CCCCCCCCCCCCCCCCCCAACTTTGCTACGTCGCTGCCCCAAGGCAAGTTCATCTTTGTTAAACTTTGAAATACGTTCTCAAAAATATTTTTTTTCTGTGGTTGTCCCGTGTATAAACTTCAACTTGCAGGAATTACTGCATTTTGCAACGCACAATATGACTGATGACATCCTACTTCCTTCACAAATGTGGGGTTCGTACAGTACTTGCCATATTCCTCTTCCAACGCATACCTAATAATTTTTAGAAAACATGAGATGTGATCAATGTGGTAATTTTAGATCAAATGCCTTTGATGTGCTTATACTTGGCATGTGTGTTACGATATTACAATGTAGACCTACACTTAATAAGTTCTGACATGACAAAAAAGTGATTTGAAACACTTATTATGTTAGTTTTTTTGTTGTTTTTTCTTCGGGGGGGGGGGTTCAAAATTTTGTGACGTATTTTTGGAGGGGGGTCTACGATTTTGTGACGATGCTTGACAAGGGGATGCTTGACAAGGTGGTGGGGGTGGAGGGGGTAAAAAATCGCGTGAAGTCATTTATGGACGACCCTTATTCTACTTTAATTTCTTAAGCGAGCAACTCGAACAACTGAGTGCTGCTAGGTGAGATTATATCCAGGTGCTACAATGTTTTCATTTTTAATGCCCCTGCAAAATGAGCAAATAAAAGTGTCAGTTACAGCAAACATCCACTCACTAACTTTTTATGATCAAAGTGAGAACACTCAAATAATCGGTCAATGAGTAAGTCTGAATAAAAATAGCTGTGGCTTAAATTTTAATCTCAGATCAGAGTCAATGGAATGCCACTAAAGACCACAGAGGCACAATATATTTGTATGCTGGGCCTAATGTAAACCGCAAGCCTTGAGTTTGACACATGATTTGAAGTATTAACAAATATCAAAAATAACATTTATATTAGCATTCATTGACAAAACAACTCTAGCATAGTTAATGACATAAAGGCGAGCAGGATTAGATAAATAAACTTTTAATGACAATTTTTTGTAATCAACTACACGGCATGTAGTCATGTTGACCAAGTAAAAACTTGCTAAACATTGGCTCAGAAACATGCATACAGTGAGTCTTTCCCCACCAATTTCATCAAGTAACTTCAGACACTTAACTGGGAATCAATCAATTCTTTAAAATATGTAACAAGAGTTGGAAAAAAGTTTTTTTTAAAGATTATTTTTGAATACATCAAGCCTCACAAGTGACAACTACAGAGCAAATTATGGCATCAATAAATTTGCCATTGAGACTGCAAAGCAATAATTATTGTAAATTGGAACAAGTATTTTGGGCTGTTTTCTTAAAAAGGGACAAATAACAAGGAAACCCAGACATCTAGCTAAGTTTAGGCAAAACATCCATAATGCATAAACAATTTTAAAAAAAAATCATTCAGTATTATTTTCCAGGTATTCCTCAAGAAAATTATAAATTTAAAAAAAAAATCCATTCAAAGCCAATCTTCCTGTTTAGATAAGGAGATTAAACTTTTGTTTAAATATTATTTTCAAATGTATTCCAATGATATTAAAAGTAAAAGAATTTAATTACTTAATATATAATTTATGAAAGAATTCATTATTTCATTATTTCCATTATTTGCCTCCTTTAAATTTGGTGTCTTAAAATTTAAAAAAAACTTTTTATAAAGATTAAATTTATTTTAAGACCATTGTTTATTACGGGTATTATGTAAGCATTGATTCATTGATCCCCATCCTTTATGACGACCACCATCATAATAATGTTTTCTGCATTGAACCTAGTTATTAAAAAAACTACTGGCCTTGATAAAACATAAACTTTCTGCAAAAGTTCTAGAGTCCTGCTTTTAAAATGGTGAAGCTACCATTTTAAAACCATTTTTCACAAGCTGACTGATATGTTTTGACACCGAGAACAAAATCTCTAAGTAAACGCACATAGTTTAAAGCAGGGAATCCTGCAAGAGTTCATGTTCAGTCCGCCTGTTTCATTTATTGATCTTATAATTAAACATTTTTTTTGGAGGGGATAACCAGAGAAAGCTGAAGTAATACAGGTGTTAACAGAGAAGGCAAGGACAGATCAGTCTAAGACCGAGGCAAGGAGCACATTTCACATGTGTTGTCAATGGGTTTGTTAATGAAAGTGCAGTGAACGCAAGTCCACATTGAGCCTCCTGCTTGAGAGGAATCCTGACCTGATCCCACAGCTCCCTGGATGCTGGCTGAAAATAGAGACGCAAAACATAAATGATATTGAAGTAGATAGTGGCACATTCAATAAAATAAAATAATAGTGGCCACATCGGTAGTTAACCCTACCAAATCCGAGCTCCACAAGCTAATTTGCCCCTATAAATGGCCTCCCCAGCAAAAATAAAAAAAATGTACATGGGTTAGGACATTGCTAGTATCATGTAAACCAGTGGTCAGAATGAGCTCAAACTTTTAGATATATTAAGAAATAGGCCTAACTTCCATCCAATGTTCAATTTAGCTGAGCGGCATTTTATAGCAACTGCACATCAAATTTAGTTAAAACAAAATATTTAATAATGGATGCTGTACAACTTTGCACCAAAGTTCCCTTTAAGCTGCACAGCCGCACAGGTCTTTGACCCACACAGAGTGCTTCCATCTAACACCAGTATTGCATATTGGAGTGATAGTCATCCCAGCAGGTTGAGCCATGCTTTACACAGAGGTACTTTTTTTCCACATAGAGCACTTGGTTGGTCTTGACCTTCTTGTGTGGGATGTCCTTGTATGCTACTGTAGGGTGTGCTCTGTTGTATTGGGCATGTTTTTCCATGCAGACATGATTTGAAGCTGTTCTTCTGAAATTTCAGGCCAGTGGTTGCCTGGTGTGTGGTGTTGGGGGCATGGTTCTATTTGTTGAATGGTAATTGCCAATCAGTTCAATGCAGAGTTTCTGGATATATCTAGTGTAAAACATGGGCTTTTTGTCAGCTGGTTCTAGTTTAAAAACATAGATAACAAATGAATTGTAGCAGGCCCACATGAAAATTTAATGAAAATGCTACGGGGCCACCGATGGTAATGATGGCATGAGCTATGGAGGTGCATCATTTGGTCATTTTTGTCATAACCACCCATGTGGCAATTGTATTCCTGGACGAGCTGTGGCATCGGAAATTCATCAAGTGGTCCATCTTTGTTTCTTCTGTTTGCTACTCCTATTTGTTTTGGATCATGAAAGTTTGAGATGAATGTAATTGGCCTCCGATCCTGCCATGCCATTTAGGTTATGCTGCCCTGACATCGATATCGACTTTCACCTCTCGCAAGCTTGCCTACTTTCTTCAAAGAAACTGGAAAAAATTTCTATTTTGTTCCCTGTTCCATCTTCCTTGAAGTTCAAATCTATTGTTGGAGCCACAAAGGTTGCAGTTCAACCATCATCTGGAACATTGTCACTTTGAAAATCTGTTTGATTGACACGCCCCCTTCCCATATCAGTGGGTCTAGCTCTGGATCTATCATCCTCATCATCACTTGACCTATCACCATCTGTTTGATGGACACGCCCTCTTCCCATATCTTATGGTCTAGCTCTGGATCTATCATCCTCATCATCACTTGAACTATCACTATCTGTTTGATGGACACGCCCTCTTCCCATATCAGTTGGTCTAGCTCTGGATCTATCATCCTCATCATCACTTGACCTATCACTATCTGTTTGATGGACACGCCCTCTTCCCATATCAGTTGGTCTAGCTCTGGATCTATCATCATCATCATCACTTGACCTATCACTATCTGTTTGATGGACACGCCCCCTTCCCATATCAGTTGGTCTAGCTTTGGATCTATCATCATCATCATCACTTGACCTATCACTATCTGTTTGATGGACACGCCTTCTTCCCATATCAGTTGGTCTAGCTCTGAATCTATCATCATCATCATCAGTTGACCTATCCCTATCGAGATCACGATCCATGTCAACGTCACTAGAACTAGAATTATCATATTGATGAACCAAACTGCTTCATCGCACCCTGAATCGTCTAAAGCTTCTATTTTCTTCTGCAGTGTGAAATGTGTAGGCCTTGTGCTCTTTTTCCTGTGGAAATGCTCGGTTCATTCCCCGATCTTTTCATGGTTAATTTCAACAAAAATCAACATAATAACTAACTCACTGCTTTATTCAAGGAAGAAACTATTTGTAAACACTAATCTTATGACAAAGGCAAGATTTAAATTTTGACTGCATTTTTAAGTACTTTATCAAGTGATATCCCCAAATACCTAGAATTCGGTAACTCATTATATGGTAACTAGATTGTGCCAGGCGCCGTGGCGCCTGCGGCGCCCCCTTTTTTTGGGCGCCTACGGCGCCAACCTTTTTTTTAAAGACCAACTAACTTGTCCTTTTTTGATAAATACGAATTATTAAACTTTATGAAATGTACGCAAAGTATTTATTTAATAATAATAATAGGGGTTGTATTTTGCATACCGATGCACACCAAACAATGACGTCATCATATTAAATATTTTTACAGCGCTCATCAACACAGGATTTTTCAACTAAACTAACTGCTGTAGACTGTCGTACATCGCTCCTCAGCGTTTCAACTAAACTAACTGCTGTAGACTGTCGTACATCGCTCCTCAGCGTTACGTTACAAACATACAGAACCACACCACGGGGTGTTTATATATTATATGGTAATTAAATCAATTACCTAACATTAGGTAACTCGCCTTGGTAAGGTTAAACCCTTTAACTATAGAGTTCAAATCAAGAATAGAAAAATTAACAAAATAAAAACATATTTACCATGATCAGACATCATCGCCTCAACAGTAGCCCACTCCTCTGTTTTCATGAACTCCAAAGCTTTTATCTCATCGTGATTTTTCACAGCTTGAAAAAGTATATCCATCTTGTCCTTACAGATACATAGTTGAAAGAATTGGATGGCGTTTTCTTCTCATGCTTATAAATTTACAAGCCATCCTACCCCCATTATCATAAACATAGGTAAACCTAATCTTCTTATTATGTATAGCAAACAATGGGAAAACAATAGAGTGCTTTATGCATTTATCTCAGTATGTTAACTACGGCTTATCTATTTTAACAAAATACTGTTAAAATTAAAATTACTTTTTTTTCCATTGAAAGCCCATTAAAAAGTAATAATAGAAAGCTTTACGCAATAAGATCTCTTAAGACAATAATACTGGCAAAGAAAACAATGAAAACACAGTCATGCATAACTATGCATCTCATCTATCTGCTTCAACACGCTCTCCGATAGGGTGAAGCATTTCAAGGTTTGAAATTCAAGCTATGTTGCTGCTTTGGCCACAAAACAAAAATCAAGACAGTTTTTGCATTGAAATGTAATATATTGTTTATCTAGTAATTTATACCTTCAGTGGTAACATGTCAGATGTTGCCAAAAATATTAGCAAGTGAAAATCAGACATGGCTTCCAAAAATTTGTTAGGAAGAAATCTTTTCAAGTATGTTGTTAAAGCAGCAAAGTCCTGAAAAAAAAGGGAGGGGGGGGGATTAAAAATGATTTTCAACTAATATAAAATAATTTTTAAAAACTGTAGGGCTGTTATCGATTAATTTAAATTTAATCGTTAACTTTTGAAAAATTACCGAATAATTAATCGATAATTTTGATGGAAGCTAAAAATAAGATTTATGACGTCATTAAACTGAAAATTTCAAGGAAAGTAACAAAAACGGGCATTGACATGTTTTGATTTTAATATAATATAAGTAGTTCAATATAATGTCAATGAATTTAAATTTTGCTAATGTTAATAAAGTAAAAACAATGTTCAAATTTTTATATCACTTTCCTTATAAAACAGCTTATTTTACAGTTTACCCTTTGAAAATCTTTTTTTTTTTAAAATGGAGAAGTTTGTACGTAAAAAAGCAAAATATTATTAATTATTTATTAATAAATCGGCACAGGTATTGAAAGTATGGACCTTCATTTTAATAGCTGTTTTATCGATTAAAATAATTTTAATCTATAAAATATTTTACAGATTAATCGAGAAATCAATCGATAATTTCCGCAGCCCTAAAAAATTGCTCTCAAAGTTCAATGTAAAAGGTAAAAAAAATAATTGTTATAATTTTGTGTAAAAATGTTAGTTTTTAGAGATTATTAGAGTAATATTGCCAAGTGATACCATTTTCTGATTTTGTGTACTTTGTTTCAACAAAATTCTAATTTTTCATTTGCAATTATATCATTGATATGACAAATATTGGTTTACACATTCTGAATCACACTGATGAATTCTGTTTAGTTTGAGTACTACCCCGAACCTTTCAACAGATTTTTCCCAAAGCAGTCAAGTCATTTGGTGACAACGGGGATGCGTTCTAGGGGCATGGCTCCTGAAAATTTGGATGCACATAAGGCAGAAGTGGCTACTGCCACTTATAGAATGAATAACTTGAAATTTACTGATGTCAAGGAACATAGATGACATGAGTAAATGGCTGTTAAAGAATTTATGAATAAAGGGGGCTTCTGTACAAATGACAAAACAACAACAAAAAAAACCCTAGCAACCGCTCCATCTCTGTCACTAGATTAGTATTTTGAGGGGTGCTTATTTAGAGCCAGGAGTGAAAACACTACCTTGAGATTAAAAACTGTGAAGATTACTGCTTTCATCAGCTAAGAAGTGCTTGGCCTCTGATGTAGGCTCCGTGAAGGTCAACCTTCCATCAGTCTAAAGCAGAGTGGGGCCAAAGTGGTAGTAGATCAAAGTAGGGAAAATCCACTTCTCTGAAAGTTTACCTGGTCGTCCATATGGTCAATCAATATGGTGTACCATCTCGAAGTGTCACTTTAAAAAACATTCTTTCTTTTAGAAGTGGTGTGATCACCAAAGGTCCTAACGTTAGGTCTCTGATCCCATTCCATGGGTTAGATATATAGTTTGGGTACTATTTTTTTTTAAAGCCCCAATTTTAAGCCTCACCTGAGTTTGTCCAATATGTTCCCTATTTTCTACAGGAAAACTTTCCATCTGAATATTAGATTTGAAGGTGTAGTGAAAGTCTGAAGCAAAAGCTGCTGGAATAGTGACCAGCAAATATTCAACTGGTAGCGGTCTTGCAATGTGTGTCACCTCATTACCGTAATTATCTTTGTCCTGATGAAATATAAAAAATAAAACATCCTGAACTTTATAATAATAATTAATGAGGGTATTTAAAAAAACAACTCAATAATGTTCCCAGGTTGATGTGCTTGGTCGTGATTAATGTTTAATTTGACAAAACGCAGTAATGAGCGCCTTGTCTCTATTCTCAAAGCGCGCCACGATAGTGCTCTCTTAAGTAAAGAAATCATAGAAGGTAGAAACTCTTCATTTAGCGAGAGAAGCTTTAGTCAATTTTCAGAAATGGTGGCGGTTGCCTATGCTAGTGTTTTCGCTTGGTTTGCGAAGTTTTGTGGTAGTTTTTACTTTTTTTTGTAGTTGAAAATGTGATTTTGCTACACTTTAAAAAAAAATAATTGTACTAATAAACTACAGGTAAAAAAAATAGTATTAAACTCAAGTAGGTCTTTTGGATAGAAAAATAACCATTCTTATCCTAAAAGATAGGAGGGCCGCAGTGGTCGAGTGGCACCGCGTTCGACTGGCGTTTCGATGGTCATGGGTTCGAATCCATGGGAAGCCAAGGACTTGTTCCCGGGCCATAGGGGGTCCCCGAGTTCCACCCAGCTCCAAATGGGTAAAAAGCGGCGGGTAATGCATGGAACCCTTAGCCGTGGCATGTGAACGCTGCATCACTTGCCAAAAAAAAACATCAACTGCTGCCTTGCAAATGGTCTTGGCTGACCAAAGGCTATGGAAGCAAATCCAGAAAATACAGCAGGCTGAAGTCGGAGACCACGGGCCAATAGGTGCAAAACTCGTGGCACGCAAAAACTCAATATTCAATATTGAGAACGAAGAAGAAGAAGAATCCTAAAAGATGAAGTCAAAATGACAATAATAATAAAAATACATTTTCATAACAAGTTGATCGCAATAAATGGGAAATCCTTATGGAACTGAGGTGAAAGTTAACTGAAAACCTTATGAGGCTTTAAACGTTAACACTTTCTATCAAAAACTGAAATATTTTTGGAACAATTAATTACTTATGTACCTTATAAAAGACGTCGGGCACATACTGCTCATTACCAGATTCTTTTATGAATCCTAGCTGAGGCACATCTTTTGTTGGAACAAAACAATCATCTCTTACCAGGGCCATGCATTGATTTGAAACTTGATAACCTTCAAAGTGAATCTGGTTATCGTTGTCACCTAACACAGAAATAAAAATCTTTTAACTATTGCATAAGGAAGCTATTGGTTATCAAAATAACATATAATCTTCCTAAAATAACATATAATTATTATTAAAATTCCCACCTCATTACTGGTATTGTGATATAACAAAAGTTGGATAAAAGTAGAACATGTTATAAACCTGTGCTTATTGCTTTTCACACTTACCAGTTACAACAACTGTTACAAACTTTGATCCAAAGTGACCATCTGGAGACAGTCTGCATGGGCTGGTAAATCTATTCTGGAAATCGGCTGCCATGATGCACTCCTCGGCACTCAAAAAGTGAGAATCCTTAACAAGATAACAAAGTTAACAATTTTTCCTTTAACTTTTTTGAAAAATAATAATATTGTAATCAATACAATCTTTAAAAAAAAATCATTTGATACATCAAATGAATAGAGTCACTTACAATATTGCCTCTGAAGTTCTTGACAGTTCCCTTTGACAAATCATCAGCCACAAGGTCTGTAAATATCCACCCAACTGGTTGCAGTCCCATCTTTTCAGCTGCAGCCACTACAAGCGCTTCTTTTGGATCTGGTTTAAGTTCAATTTTATTGACTGTTGTTTGCTGAGTAGATAACAGAAATAAGCTAGAATTCTTGAACCACAGATTTCCATAAATACAATTTTACAGACACTGAATGTGCTGGCCGAAATTATGGAGTTGGTTAAATAAGTTTTTATTTAGCTGTTTACTATACTATAAATGAAAAGTTTTTTACAGGACATATGACAAGGAAATTTACAGTATATAGTCGAGTATAAGTCAATTGCCTAATTTGTCAGCAATGTAAATGTAACTGATTAGCCACACACTATGGTCTCTCAGTAACATATAGTCAGTTATATAGTATCATTATAACATATTCCGAAATACATAAACTATATTAACGTAGACCTGCCAACTTTCCCCCCAAAAAAATCTGTAGATGGTGCGCGCAAGTCGGGATCGCGAGTCATTAGCGCCGTGGTCTAAATCTATACACTTAATTATCAATAGTTAAATAATGAAAAGTTAAAGAAATAATCATTTACCTTCATTTTCATGTAATAGTCAACAGAATGAATATTAACATCATTACAAATGTAAATATATACATATGCACAGAACAGAATAATCATTATTTACATATGTACACAACTTGCATGTGTTCAGTTTGACAACATTTCTCTTGTGGCCTTTTTACATTTGCCCAACAACTCTTTGGACATATGTAAGTTGCCATGGCAATTGGTAACTTTGGTGACCAACAAATTAGACAGAGTCTCCACTTTCATAGAGGCCCTTGACTCTGTATAGTTTTTCTTGACAATAGAAAAAATTCTTTCGGCATCTGCATTGCTGTGGGGAATGCAGCACACTGCAAGCATGGCAGTAGCCAAATCCTTTAACTCCACTTGGTCTGTTATTGGATTTTTAAAGTTTTTCAGGAAGTGCCACTGTTCATCCACACTGGTTGAGGTAACCACTTTCTTTGGTAGGTCCATAATCTGGTACTTCCTGAATTGTTCCTCATAGGAGTCCAGTGAACAGGTCATTGGGATTTTCTTTTTTAAAAATTGAAGGTCAGCAAAGGTACCACTATCTCTCCAATTCATATTTAACACTTTGGAATGCTGGTAGAGTGGGTCAGATAGTGGAAATTTCTCTTTCATATACTTGAGAGCTACAACATAGAAATACTTTAGGTGCTCTACAACCACTTTTCTTGACTTCTCATTCAGCTTTTCCAAAAGTGCATTGCTGCATTAGTTTGTAGTTTCACTGTCAAAGCTGTTAGCTGCATGTTTCTTAGTAGTTATATGATTTTTGAATATCATTATAACCACCCCTTTCTATGCTTAAGTGGGTTTGGCAAAGATTGCAAAATGCAAATGTTTCCCCACGGGATGATGATCTAGGAAACGAATGCTTCTCAGTATATTCCTTTCTAAAACGTTGAGCATGACGTTTTTGTTTTTTTTGGTTGGAGTTTCAGCATTGTCAGATTTGACCTCATTTGTTGCCACGGCAGATCTTTTCAAAAATTTATCCATGTTGTCACGTTAAGCTTCCTCTTTGAAATAGGCACCACTCAATGAATTATTTTTAAGTCCAATAAATGGATGGATGATAGAATGTCAAGTGAAGAATGACACAATAAAAACACGGGTCCCATAAATAACGGAAGTGCGGGAGAAAAAACAGGAAGTCATCATATAAATCAGCCAAGTCGTCTTATTTTTTGGGGGCTTTTTCTTTTTATAATTTTTTCGCATTCGGATTTTTCATGGTGAATTTTTTTTCTTTTTTCGGAAAATCGGGAGATTAAGGGTCTTATCGGGATTTTGTAAGCATGGGTAAAAAATCCGTATAATCCCAAAAAAATCGGGAGGGTTGGCAGGCCTGTTAACGTACCTTACTAACTTTGATGAAAAAGATATTTTGTTGCACTTTCAATATAGCATTTATCGTGTTGATAAAAATGTATGAAATGATTTAAGCATGTATAAATCTGCCAGCGATTTTGGCTTCAAATGTAAAAAAAACCAACTTTGACACATACTTGAGTATATAAATTATTATTATACAACATTAAGAAAAACTTAAGTCAAGCTAAAAAGATAATAACATTATTTTATGACAATTATCACTTTTTCAGGAAAGAAGTTTTCAATATCTGAAAAACATATTTCATAGACCTTGGTAGAAGTGCTACCAGATTTGAGTATTAGGTAAACAGTTTTGACAAAGGAAAACTGTAGGAAGTTAAAAATATGCTAGGAGGTGTTAACGATAATTCAAGTATGTCAAAATATCAGGACTTCACACTCCATACAATCTTTCTGTGTTACTGGACCTGTTCAAAATTGTGTACCTGTGGTGGTTCATAGATTGCAGCTACTCTAGCTCTGATTCCCAGGGGTACATCTTTAAACATTTCATAGCGACCAAATAAAATTCCAAGGCGTTGGCATCCTGAAAAGCGCCAGTAATTGAGAAACCTGTCGGCGACTGCAGGATTTTCAAACATAATATTGTCAACATGTCTGTATTCCTGTGGGTATAGAGGAAAAAGTTTTCCTAACAAAAAAATATTAAACATTTTTAGTTTAAAAGTGTTTTTTATAGAGAACGATAATTATTTAATTCAAAATTTCAACTTTACATGATTAAATTAAGTGAGATACAAAATGTTTCGTCACACATCAAGATCCATCTAAAAAGTTTATTCATTTTTATTTTTGACGTATTATGAAAGTGTATATATATATATATATATATATATAATATAATATATATATATATTTAGGGCTGTTATCGATTAAATTAAATTTAATCGTTAACTTTTGAGAAATTACCGATTAATTAATCGATAATTTTNTTAAGTCTAGAAATAAAGATGTATGACGTCATATAAACAGAAAATTCCAAGGGAAGTAATAAAAACAGGCAATTGATATTTTGATTAAGTTATTTTTAAAACACAGTTAATGAAAGTAAGTTAAATAACGTATTAAAGTTTAGGCACTTGAATGAACATTTCTAAATAATTTTAAAATATAAAAGTAATACAGCCATATAGAAATTGTTTGATGATTAACAAAAAGATACAAATCATCTTTTTATCCCTAGTGGTTCTAAATGTTATGATTTTTTTCTAAGACCTCATAATCACTTTTTTCACTAGGTTGTTTTCCTTCACATTTTGTGCAATTTTAAGGCATTTTTTAAAACGCCAATAAAGTACTTAAGTATTTAATTCAATTTAATTTAAATTAATTTAATTTAAAAGATATAATATTTTTAAGACATATATTTTAAATATAAGTAGTTCAATATAAAATGTATGAATTTAAATTTTGTTATTGTTAAGAATTTAAAACAATGTTTTTTTTAATATCATTGTCCTTATAAATTAGGTTATTTTAAAGCTTTTCATAACAGAGAAGCTTTACGTAAAAAAAAAAAATAAAAACTATTATTAATTATTTATTAATAAATCGATTTAAAAAAACATTTCTTTTTATTTTAATCACTATTTTATCGATTAAAATCATTTTAATCGATCAAATAATTTACCGATTAATCGAGAAATTAATCGGTAATTTCCGCAGCCTTAATATATATATATAATATATCTTAACCCAGGAACTGATCGGACCTGAGGTGCCTCTTTGAACCAATCAATCAGCCTCTACATTTTAAATGCGAATCGCAATTTACATTGCTTTTAAAGGACAGAACTCCTGTAATATTTATAACTTCATTACTATTAAAATTGATGAGACTTTATCTAGTTAACACTATGATATGGCCTAAATTTTGAAGACTAGTTTTATTATTTGTAACTGTCTGATTTTTCTTTATTATTATATAATTTGTTCAAATGAAAATTTAACTGTATAATATTCTGAAGGATGGGGGACGGGGACTGTTTTATTTGTAGCTTATCTATATACAGTCGAAACCGCTTAAGTCGACGGCGTTGGGGTATGAAAAATGGCATCGACATAACCGATGATCGAGTTAAAGCGAAAACCAATATGGCGGCAAAATATTAACATGCGCTTGAAATTTCTTTATGTACGTGTTGTGCGTTAATTAGTGATGGGACGATTAATCAGAATCGTATCGGAATATCAGGACCCTATTTCTTCACCCTTTCTTAAGGTTGTTAAGACCGTTCGTTTTTAAAGAACGTTTAAGTTTAAATATAACGCCGTTTTGCGGTGATTCCCAGATTGAGCTATACTGTGCCTTCAAAGCCACTTGTTTGATTTTCCTTACAAGCTACACAAATAAGTAACCTACACATCCCCTCATTGTCCCCGAACCATTCTC
Organism: Radix auricularia; assembly: GCA_002072015.1. Taxonomy (NCBI): domain Eukaryota; kingdom Metazoa; phylum Mollusca; class Gastropoda; family Lymnaeidae; genus Radix; species Radix auricularia. The sequence goes on along the minus strand of MUZC01000812.1, from coordinate 112,485 downwards.
TTCCTAATCATCTTCTTTGGGTCCGTCCCCTCAGCTTAAAATGGACTCAGAATGGTCTATCGTGACCTATATATGAATCATGACAAAGCGAACTCTTCTCTATATAAACGTACACAAATAAATTAGGTACTCCTTTTGAACTTTCAACTTTGACATATTTTAATTAATTCTAACCAATAGTTAAATGGCTTGTGCACACGGCCACTTCTTATGAATGAAACAATGAGAACAAAGCAGTAGTACAGTACATGTAATACATGTAGTCAAAATGAGGTTGAAGGATGAATGGTTGCCAATGACAACAAGTCTGCACACGGTACATTTTATTATTCCATACGATCCCCTCAGCGTACAATGGACTTAGAATTCCTTCGGTAACTTGATACTAATAGGACTAACCAACAACAATGGTGTGGGAGATTGAGAGTGGGGGTGGGTAAACTGTCTGTAGTCTGTTATATTATATATTTTAAAATCTGGGGAGCCTTGTTTACAGTAAGCAGCCTATGATTTTGGTATCGCAAGGCTGATACTTTTTCGTGGCCTTGATGGCTATAAAATAACTAAGAATTTCAAAAGCCGGCGATTGCCATAGTACCTGAAGCAACACAGCGCTGAGAGCAAAACGCAAGTGGGCTGTGACGTCACCAGCAGACCCTGGTGAGGCAGAAACTTGGTCCCTTCCTTTGGTTATAAAAAAAATCATAGCTAACATTTTCAAAAGCTGGCGATTGGTAATGGGGATCGAGATAACCAATGTTAAGTGGCAAATTTGACCCTTTTTTGTGCTCGTGTTATGAGGCTTCGGCGACTTAAAAAAATCGAATTAAACGACGAGAAAATGCTAAGACGAGAGAATTTGGCGGTTCCAATAAAAAACGTCGACATAATAGGGTGGTCGAGCTAACCGAGCTCGAGGTAAGTGGGTTCGACTGTATATATAAATGAAAGTATGTCTGTCTGCATATCTTTTACAGCCGACTAAAGCATTCAACTGATGGCCATGAGACTTTGGGAGGTTGTTTTGTATTCTCCCAGGACGGTGACTGGCTAATTTGTTTTAAAAATGTTACAGTCATGGGGCTAAAGAGCCCATAATGTTGTTTTTTGCTTATAAAAACACTATAAAAATTAGTTTAAGCATTAGTTACTGTGTAAATGAATGGATCTTGACCAAACTTGATATATAAATATTTGAGAGCAAATATTAAAATACTGTACAGCACTTAACTCATGTCAATTTCTTCATTGCTGGGGATCAAAATGTCTTTTTTTGTAAGTATTTAAGACTTTATTCCCAATTAAATTTGATAACATCTTGAGAAATATAGATAAATAGATCAATTATGAAGTTAATTAAATTAAGTAGATGTTTCTAAAATAAAATCTTGCATCGAATAGGTTCGGAGGCCCCCAATATTGTTTTTTGCTATATGAGCTTTATAAATATTATTCCAAGTGTTAATTACTTGGAAAATGAATGGATCTTGACCAAACTTGAATTATAAAAACTTGAGATCCTATATTAAAATACTGTAGGGCACTGAACTCATAATGTCCATTTCTTCGGGGCCCCCCATGCCCGAATGTCTTTATTGGTAAATGTTTAAGATTTTAGTCCCCATTCAATTTTATAAGATCTTGAAAAAAAAAGATAAATGTTTATGAAGTTTATTGAATTAAATAGGTGTTTCTAATATTACATCTTGCACTGAGGTGTCCCGAGGGCCCACCTTGATGTTTTTTGCTGATTTGAGCTCTATAAAAGTTATTTTAAGCTTTGGCTTATGGAAAATGAATGGATCACGACCAAACTTTGTATACAAAAACTTGGTAGCCCTTATTAAAATACTAAAGGGCAATAAACATTTAATGTCCATTTTTGGGGGGCTGGAGCCCCAAATGTCTTTTTTCTCCGTTTGCCATTAAACTTGAACCTTTTCTCACACTTCCGCAAAGGTTTCTGGCACACTTGTTTTTATGTACCACTCCTTGGTTTCTTTGAATTTATTCCTTTTTACTGAAATCGTTGCAACACACGACGTGTCTGCTAGTATTCTATAAATAACACAATTGAGCTAAATATATTGATAAGAAGGATATGATTTTATATCTTACCTGCCTATTCAAAGTTACTGCACTTGGTTGACATTTTGTACAAATACCCCCTGGCCAAGGTGGGTGCTCTTTACAGCCTGGCTTTATTTTACAACTCAAGTTTTCCAGGTTCACAAATTTCCCTCTGTAATTTACAATTGAAACTAGAATGTAAATTTTGATCATAATTTTCTCCTGCTGCCCATATTTTAAAAAAAAAGCATCAATCAACACTTTGTAATTTACACCAGAAAAAAATTCCAGTTATAGATCTTAAATGTATTGTAATTTAAAAAGTCTTTACAATTGTAACAATAATTATGGAATTCATGTTTTCAGGTGGAGTGAACAAAAAAATGAGGAAGGGGCATGAAAATTTTTTTCCTTCATGGATATATCCTCATTCCTTTATTGATTTAACTGAAACTCATGTATAAATATAGTTAAAGATTTATAATTTATATAAGTATTATTTTTAAAATATCACATTGATCTTGCTTGTTCATTTAACTTATGAAAGACCATTTTTAAAATCAATGACTGACTTCTTGAAAGAGAAATTAGCTTTCTTTTTTTTTTAAAAAGGATCTACACTTTTAAAGACTTACTTGTCAACCCCTCCAGTGAGTTTTCTTATGTATGAGTGGAAAGACAAGAATTTTATTGGTGGATCACATTTGCTGAGAAACTCCTGATCATAAGGCTGTTAAGAAGAGAAGTAACATTGTATTTACACTTGTAGTTTTAAAAAAAGTATAAATAGATATTAAAATAAGCCTTTTCTCTTTATTTTAGTATAGTGATCAGGGTGTTTAGTAATATCTGAAGTCCCAGAAATGGTCAAGACCTAGCATTAAACAAATAAAAAAACAATAGTTTATATTAATAAAAATTTAAATTATATAATAATTTTAATACCCCTCCATGCAGAAAACTTGAAAAAATGCACCTGGGAACCCAATTTACAAAGAACATTATTTTTTCAACTACTTTAACATATAGTGGCGATATTAAATTTGAATTAGACTATAAATACCTCTAGTGGAACACAATGGAGGCATTTACCTTGAGGCCCATGCCTACACCTATGTATCAAGGAAGAAAATGTAAAGAATAAAGGCAAATATTTTGAGAAAATTGTCAGTGTATCCTAAAAGGTCTGCAAAAAAGAACACTTATAAATCTCACATTTGCATTTTTGTGATATTTTTAAAAAAATAAACTGCAAAAACCTGCAAAAAAAAATATGAGGCTCTCTGGTAAAGGGCTGCGAGAGGATGTAAGAACAACATGGTTAAGTCCAAAACTCAAACTTCAAATATTTGTGGTTAAGAAAGTTATAATAATAATGTGAAAAGCATTTATAAGCAGTCATTAAAAATAAGGGAGGCATTATACAGAGATATCTCCCAATAAAACCCGGCGTTATACAGAGATTTCTTTTCAAAAATAAAAATTTCCATATTTTTACCTCGGTTTAATTTATCATAAGTTATTTTTTAAAAAATAAAAATAAATATTTGTGCTTGGTCTTGTCAGCTCTAATTGGTTTGTAATTATAAGAATGTTAAATTGATTTCATTAGTTCTAGCCCCTATAATTAAGTCATAAGGATTAGTCATTTATAATAAAATATAGTATTAGTATAATGTTGATATATTTATGGGTGCTATCGCAGGTATTTACGTATATTAAGTGGTATTGGGAGTTTTAGGTATTAGTTTAAGTTCTTGCTAACAATACTAACATATTACTGGTGATTACTTCATTTTAGTTTTAGCCTTTTAGATAAAAAAATATAACAATATACTTCTGAATGGCTTGCTGGTTGGTGTATTTATTATTAATACTTAGTTGTTTAGTAGTAATAGTAATAGGTAGAGCACCAATTGTAATTTGTATAAATATTGACACTGAAACTCATTATTCTATAACTATAATTAGTATCATCTATGTCATCTATGTGGAGTATTTTGGGCAGGCTGACAATAATTTTCTACTTTAGCATACTAGACCCTAACCCTAACCTCATAATTATAATTTTTAGATCATTGAAAGTAATTGAAAAAGAAATTAGAAAGAAAGAAAAAAAAAGAAAGTGCACAATCGAAACTCGAACCCATAACTGACTATCTGTTACTTTATGTTCAAGAATCCAACGCACTAGCGTAGACGACAGAAGCTTATTGAAAATGTAATTTATTAAAAATCTTATATCAGAAGCTTTTAAGTGTCTGGGTTTTATTTTCCGCAGTACCCACTATTGGTGGTAGTCAAGTACCAATTCCAAAAGTAAAAGGTGTACTTGGATATTTTTTATCACAATCGGTCAGTAGTACTGACCTGTATAAAATTTTAATTAATGGTCATATGACCAGCCAAAAATATCTGCATATGTAATGCTAAGAGTTATGGGGAAAAATCTCAGTATATTGGTCAGCATTATACAGAGATATCCCCGTATAATCACTTTGTAAAAAAAATCTGTACATTTTTAAAGTTCCCAACTGACTTTCAAAATGAGAGCGTAGCAGCAAAGAACTTACAATTGCTCATTCCTGTTCCTATAAATTTTTCCATCCTCTTCCCTTAATAATCTGTCCACCTCATCTTCCACAACATCAGGCACAAGGCTAGCCAGACCTGTTTCACTGGATGGGTTTGTTGGAAAATCGGCTGCAGCCACAGCCGCTGCTGCCTCTGCCCTCCCTTTCTGGCTGAATTCTATGAATAGCATGTCCCCATGCCTGAGTGAGAATAAAGAAATGGATATTACTTAAAGCTAATAGTAAGGTTTATAGAATGTCAACCAACCATCACTAATAAAATATTTAAAACTAGACATTAGCTATAAGCCTGAACTACCCACCTATTGAATTTACTTGATACCTCAATACAGCAATAAATTTTATTAGAATTGCGACTTCTTGGAAATCTATTTTGGGCTTCTATTGAACAAAGCATTCCAGTCATGAATCCTAGTATCTGAAGAATTACTTCATCTCTGATTATACACTGTTAGTACAGGTAGGGCTTATGGCTTCTTTTCAGCAAAAAAATTCATTTTGTAATGATTAACTGAAATCCAAATATCATTATCCACATGCACAATCAACTTTATTCCCCCCCCCCCCCAAACCTAACCCTGTTAATTTGCTGTAGCAATAAGACTTTTTACAAAATAATTAACAGGTTTGTATCAATATTTTAAACATTGAGCAATAGTTGCTTTCCCCGAGTTAATTCGTCACATACACATTGTTATTCTTGTCCCCTTTGACCTCGGTACCAAAAGCGAAATATGTACACATTTTTAAAAATTGTAATTCTTTGGTTTTAACATTAGAGCAAAAATAAGCTAGATTTTATAAAGTCCTTTACAGAAATTAGTTAGTAGTAATTACTAGTTTATGATAATTAGTAAAATTAATACATATACAAAATTGGTGTTTGACTGATAAAGAGTAAAGATATATATATTGGTGGTAGGACAGCATTTCTTATTCAACTAAAATTTATTAAGCCTTACTACTTTTGATTAGTTATGGAAGAAACAGAATTTTATTTAAAGTTTCAATGTTGCAGTTGCATAAAAATACATACTTAATCTGATAGTCACTTAATTTTTTGGAGCGTGATGCACGCAGAAAGTTTTTTTTATTTCTTTCCTTGTACAGCTCCCAACCTGTGTCACCAAGTGAAAATAGCAGTTGAACCTGAAATACATTTTCAAACCATTACAAAAATATTTAGAATTCAATTACAGTGCCTCTTTCTTATTTACATGTGCAAAACAATCAACAAGATCCCAATCATATCAACATTATAAAATCATTTGATTGTCCAACAAATTTATTTATTCTGATACAAACCCGTTCAAGAAATGATGTCATAGTTTCAGAGCTTTGTGCATCAATTCGCTTGGTCCCATGCTCTGGAGACTGAATACGAATAACCTGTCATATAAATATGTACAAATCATTTATAAATGTTCTGGATTTTAGAGGAAAATAATTTTTAAATTGATAAACCATCACTGTTTAACTGTTTACTTAATTCTTCAGAATTTTTAAAAAAATAAAATTCGCTGATTTGAGGGCATTGCAGAACAGAGCTGAACGCAAGCAAGGAAAGTGGCTTTGATGTCACCATCAGGCGAGGCAAAAACATTCTCTAGTTAGTTCTCAAAACATAAGGCATATAGGGACCGGCGGTTAACTGGTCTTTTTTACGGTTAACCGGTTCTCAAAAACGAGCGTTTCTAACAACCTTAGTGCTTTTAAATGTACTTTTGTTTACTGCGTGAAAGACAGACTTCCTCTTCCTGGAGAATAGTTCCTTACACCCAACCTGGAGTGCACAGTAACACAGTATTAGTGTAAATTAGAGGAGATTATTTTTTAAATGTTTGCTAAGTCCAAAGAGTATAAAATTGTAAAATAGGTCAACTTATAAAAATTAGTTCCACAAACCAATTTAATTATAATAAATGCTTTAAGTCTAAGCCCTTAAAGAGGATAGCACTTTGCTATTTATAAAAGATAACCTATGGGATGTACATGGTATCTAGATTTAAATAAGAAGTGTTGTATTTATTTTGATAGATGTATTTTTATGCAGCCTACATTTAAGCACTGTTACTATGGTAATTAATTTTTAAATTTTAAACTAAAGAAACACCACAGTATTAAAGGAGAACAATAATAACCAAATGAAAACAAAATAATTTTTTAACAGAGCTTCCTATTAAAAGTCTAAGGTTTAATAAGTAATATATTCCCTTTAAATACTTGTTAGGGTCAAAAATCGTTTCATAGTGTTTTGAAAAGTCCATATTTTGATAGATACACTGTGGCGGTTTAGCAGATCTACAGTCAATAGGTGCATTATAACGATGTATGTAGAATTATACTTGTAGAAGAATATAACAATGGAAATGTAGTTTAAATGGTAAATTTGATTTTAAAAAATATTCCATGGTCCAAAGTTGATACTAATATGGATGTTGCTAGTGCTACAGCATGACATAATGCTAGCCAGGAAACTTCTGCTATGACTAGTCTTAGTCATTCATAGACATAAGTCGCTATAATATTTTAACAAACTCTTCTTAATATTTTATACGCATATATAATACGACATTAATAGATCTGGGCTTATTTTTCAATGTATTAATTCTAAAATCTTAATTTAATTAAATAGATTTATTTAAAATATTTTCAATAGATTTAATATTGGTCTTTCGAACATATGCTGATGCCAAGTAACAAAATTGAGTATACCGTAAATGAAAATGCTCTAGACAGCAATCGCAGGAATCTAAAACAATTCAATTCGTCTGGAGAAATAAAAATTTCTGTGTGCAGACTAGGCCTGTCATTGGGTACCAGGGCGGCATTTTTCAACAAAATTCACTGCCCAAGTGCAGACTAGTTGACATTGGAAACCATTCATTTTCATCCTTCAACCTCATTTTCACTCTATTACTATTGCTTTGTTCTTGTTGTTTCATTCATAAAAGTTGACAGTATGCAAAATTTATTTAATTATTGGTTAAAATTAACTCTTAAAGTCGCAAAGCGTTGAAATGCGTCTCCGTCCGCTATCCTTAAAGCGTCCCTAGATAACACTCTTGTTAGAAATGAGATCTCGGAAAGTAAAAACTCTTCAATGCTTGAAAAATGATGTATTCGACTTCCGGCAATGGTGGCCATTGCCCGCGCTAGTGTTATTGCTCGATTTGCGATGTTTTTTGGTAGTTTTAACGGGTTTTTTCAAAGATACGTTTTCGCTATACTTTAATACTAAATAATAGTACAAAACTACAGGTAAATATTGTTTTAAACTCAGTACGGTCTTTTGGATGCGTAAAATAACCATTCTCAGCCTAAAAAATTAAGTCATGATCATTATGACAATATTATTATAAATGGATTTATGCAAAATTTTTAATTACATAACTAGTTGATCGTAATACGGGAAATTCTTACAGGACTGAGGCGGAAGTTTAATGAAAAGCCTTATGTGACTTTAAGAGTAAATAATTATTAACCAAAATTGAAGGTTTAATAGGAGTTCCTAACGCACATTTTTAAAAAAGACAGTTCGTTTTGTCACAAATCATATGTCATGTGTAGGTAATGATCTGAAACTTGTTCTTTTAAACAGTAAACATATCAATATCATTATCAGAAACTTTGTTTCAGCAAAAAAATATAGGTAATACTGGCAAAAATGCATATTGGATATCAGTAGTCCCCTAAGATTTAATCAATGGATCCGTTTTTCAGAATAACAAGAACAAAAATTATTATCATCAGTGCATTCATAGTGTTTTTTTATTTTTTAAATGAACGGGAGCTGGATTTGATCCTACGAGCAATTTTACCATCAACTGAATGCAACTATCACTTTGTCTACCGAAGCTCATGTCAAATTTTGATTTTTAAAAATTATTAATGTTTGTCGTTAAGTGTCTCCAATCAAGTTTCTTTGACCTTTAAAATTCATAAATCAGCTTACATAGTACTCATGAAATTTGATTAAGAGAACTATAGTTTAGTATTAAAGTATTAGTCTTAGTCTTAGCATAATTAAAATACAGCATATATTTTACGAACAGTTGTAGCAGCAGACAAGTCAAAGGCATGTCATAGCTCTACCAAAGTCTTGTTGAGTTGTCTGCCGTTATTTTGTCGTAGCAGCAGACACTTCATACTAATATTGATTGATAGCATCTTAATCTTTGATAGTTAATGAAAAAGCACTGAACCATGAACCAGAATGTATATAATTTCTAAGGTTGTTAAGACCGCTCGTTTTTGAGGATCGGCTAACCATTCAAAAAAATACCGGTTAACCGCTCGTCCTTATATCCCTAATGTTTTGAGAACTATTAAGAGAATGTTGTCGCCTCGCGTCGTCTGATGGCATCAAAGCCCGCTTCCCCCCACTTGCGTTCAGCTCTTTCCGCATTGCCCTCAATTCATAGCATTTTTTTTAAATCTAAAAAATTAGCTAAACAGTGATGGTTAATTGTCTTTTTTATATTTATTTTGAGGACTCGTAGTTCACCAGTCTAAATAAGAGGACAGGTTCAATCGTTCGTTAAAATTAGCGAAGTATTTTTCATAAGTTTCAAAAACCAACGCCTCGCCCCGTCCNTCAACTCGCGTATTAAAATTAATAATATAATAAAATTATAAAGCTACGGAGTAAACGATGATAAAATGGAATTTATTTAAAAAACATTATTTTTTAATCGTCAACTCGCCAGAATAATTGAATTTTGCGACGCACACGTTCCCCCTCCCCGTTTTTTCTGTTCAAATAGGGTTTGAGTTACACTCGGCGTACTATTAATGTGGTAATCAAATGCCTTTGACTAGCAGGAAAACTGTCACTAAAAGACCGAACTCGAATTTGTGGGCCGATTAATCGCCCGGTATCTTTGCTACGTCTTTCAAATACCTCTCGTAATATAGGGACATGTACTTCACTAAGCGGCGTGCGCCGATAAGTTTTTGAATGCCTGAACTGAAACAGACTATAAACCGGTGATCAGAAAATGGGGATAGGTCACGGGTTCATATGCTTTTATAGCTTTCTTTGTCTTTATAAGAAACAGACTATAATTAATAAAAATAGAAACAGTTTCGGCCTTGACCGTTGTTGACATCAAACACCACTGTGTTAGATCTCGTACAGTCACAGTCGCTCGACAGCTAATCAGCTGAATCTTGGTATCGCTTTTACTCACCACGACAAAGCGAGAGGCGCGTTACCGCGTGTTGTTTTTTTTCACTAGTTTTTTTTTTTTACTACGTTAGGTTTTTTTTTTTTTTTGGGTTACACGGTCCTACGGTAGGCGGTTAGCCATTAGCAAGCTTAATTCTGAAATTATTATGGGGGAGGGGGTGAGTTGAGTCTCTATCGTATTAGTACCATGTATTTTTTTATTACTAAGGTGCATGCGCTCATCGCATACGCATCAGTCTACAGCTGAATCCCGCTAGTACTATTAGTTGTGAACTTCAGTGAAGCCAGGCTATAACGCGTCATGTACGCACGCTTACAGCTAGGAGACTGAAGGCTTGAATGCCAACCTACTTGTCAGCTGGATCGTGGAATCGCTTTTACTCACTGTGACTAAGCGAGAGGGAGAGGCACGAGGCGCGTTACCGCTTGTGTTGTTTTTTTACTACGTTACCGCTAGTTTATTTGTTTGGGTTTTTTTTCGTATTTGGTTAAGCGGTCCTACGGTCCTCAATAAAGAGGACCGATCCTGATCTGAGGACCGGTTAACCGTTAACAAGCTTAATAATTTCATATAAAAATTATTGCTGCAGATGCTAATTTCGCGTTCAAATATTTTTAATTTTTAGTAGTCTAAAATGCTTTTACTTTTAGTAGACTAAGACGACTAATGATTACTGACTAAAGTCTAAAGAAATTGAAATTATGAAATACTTTGAAAATTTTTGATTTGAAGAGCTAATTTTAATTTATTTTTTTAAAACTAAGATTATGGTATTATTTGTCAAGATCGTTTACATATCTTAGATATACAGACGCTCCTTCTATGCAGAAGATAATTGCGTCCACAGACCATGAGAGATGATCTGTTGGTAGGTACTTTGACAGAAAATTTAAATGTAGTCCAATATGCTTAACTAATATATCATTTTAAAGGGCTTGCTAAGACCTTTTCAAAAACATTTGTTTTGTCTTTCTATCTTTTGTAGAAGTGGAGTTATGTTTTTTTTTGTCAATTTTTTTTGCCCCTTATATAACCTATATAATTTATTTAAAAACTTGTGACCCAAATTTCAAAATCTGTACTTTTTCCATCACAACTTTTTTAATTTTAGAGATATGGTTATCAAATTTTCAGGAGACATTCACAATCCAATTTACAAAACAATGATTAAGTTATTTTTTTATTATATCAAGATTTTGAATTTTGTAAAAATATATATGAAAGCTTGTTGAAGAAAATCATAGCAAAAATTATTATTTTTATGTATAATATATTCATAGATAAATACAAATCAGTACAAACAGATGCATGCCAAATGTATTTTAATTAAGTATATTGTAAATTTAAATCAATAACTATGATTAAATGTTTGAATGGTAAGTATTTGACTGTTAAAATAAAACTGAATGCGAGTTAAAATAAATTATTTTTGGAAATACCCCACACCCTGAAAACTGATTACTAATTACATGTACTGAAATTTCAAATTAAAATCCATTAGTATTTGAAGATTTAAATATCTCATTAAATGATTATAAGAATAAGAACATTTTTACTGTCAATTTCTGAGTAAATAACTTCTTTTATTTATTATGCGCATTTACTTAAATGTCATTCATAACATGTGTCATTGTCCTTCCCTTATCTGAACTTATTACATATTTAGCAATGGAAGATATTCAGAGTTCTGCAATGAAATATTATTTTTATATCTTGTAATTATTCCTGATTCCTATGTCTGTTTTAATTGACATTTGTTTCTTTTTTACATGTAAAAAATATTAATTGTTTTTCACATGCCAAATGTATATAATATATGTCCTCATCTATGTAAAAAGAATATAATAAGATATTTTTAAAAAATGTTTAAAATCAAACATAAAAGGATTACACTATTAATTAATTCTAAGGTAAGTATCAGTTTGGACTTAGTCTTAGCAAGAATTTCTAATTATGCTCTTACTCTTATACTTATAATTAATTTTAATAGCATACCACATATTTATAAATAATATAACTTACTTAGTTAATATTATTTATAATTATGTAATTAAAAAAGTAATTAAAATATATACTAATACTGTGACCAATACTAATACTATAGAAATTATATACAAGAAAACTAATAGTATTATGGTATAAGTAGAATGTTAATTGGACTTGTATTTCTTTGTAAACTGACATTAATATTATTAATAGTTAAGGGTTAGTAATAGTATTAGTGATTTAATTATTAATTAAGAATAGTATTAGTATTACTAATACTAGTGCTTATTCATTTCAATTTTATTGATTTATTTTCATCCATCATAGATCATTATTGGCCTTATTAAAGTGATATCATCCTTTTACATTATTTTGATATAAATATCTGTGTATTATTTGTATTTATTCAGATGTTAAATGATTGCAATTATGCATTAAGTATAGCGCTGAGTAGTCTTTCTTAGAAAATTAACACGCCGGTGAAGAAGAAAAAGTCGGCCATATTTGTTTTTTACGGTGCCGATGTTTTGTCAAAATATAAAAGGTCGTCAATCGCTTACTATGGAAGGCTACATTGATGAAATCAATGATTTTCCAAACAAAATTAATTAGATTATTGAGTATATATAAGTCCAAGTAGCGTAAGTTAATTAAATACAGAATATTTAAGACATTAGTAGCTTAACAATATTGCAAGAGACATAGAAAATTCTCCGGCGAATACCGCGTTGCATGAATAGTGATAGCGTCACTGGAAACCTACTAATTGACGTACTCGATGCCCAAATTTATTTGTATTTCGATTACTGTGACGTAAAACGACTAATTCGGGGATCTCCGTAGAGCTAATAAAAATTTTCCGAAAAAATATTTCAGTAAATTTACGACATGCGCAGATCGATGCGCGAACGAGTATCGAAGTGCCTACTGTTGGCAAGTGATGCAGCGGTCACAGGCCACGGCTATAGGGGTTCCACGCATTACCCCAGCCGCCTAACTATTGTCTAGTTAGGTACCCATTCAGAGCTGGGCGACTCGGGGACTCCTACGGCCCCGGGAACAAATCCTCGCCTTCGCGTGGATTCGAACTTGTGACCATTGGTATGACAGTCGAGCGCGCTACCTCTCGACCACCACGTCCCACGTATTATTTATCTATTTACAGTATTTAGCCAACTGTGTTATTTTGGATTTTAATAAATTATTGTAAGTTATTATTATTTTATTATTTATTATTAAATACTTAGTCTTAGTACTAGTAATTTAATTTTTAAAAGTTAAAGTCATTAAAGTAAGGCAAGTCTAGTTAAAAGTAAAAGTAAAAGTTAACAAATGACAAATGTCAGTCAATAAATATACGAGTAATTTCTGACTCAGTTTATGAATTACCAATTGGGGCATAGTTTTAAATTGAAATTTCCACAGGTGACAGAGATTTCAAACTTAAATAAAAACTAATTTGATAAATATCAGCTTATTTGTAATATTTTTTTTTTGTCAACCAGCAGATCACTCTCCAGTGATGAGGCAAATTTCAGCCATGAATGTTTGGGTAACGTTGTCTTCCCGTCTGAGCGAGATAAAATTCTTAAAGTGTTTCATACTTAAAGTCTTAAAGAGATAAGCATTCGAATAATTTCTAAATAAAATTATTTGACTATTTTTTAAACATATTTTATTTGTTATAAGAAGAGAAAAAGATAAGAAAGAAAAAATACGAAAATAGAAAGTAGTAGCTCTCTTGAAATGGAATTCAATAATGTTTCTGGTGGTTGTTAATAGTAAACAACATGGCTGTCACTAGGCCAGTTATACTAAATCTCCAACCTCAAATCGAAGGTAAAAACAAATGTCTATGTACAACCGCATATTTATTTATTTTTTAAAGAAAAAATATATTTTTAGTTTAAATATGACAATCAACATTTCAGTGCTGGCTAATACAAAATCACGTTGTTACGATTATTAAATTTAATTAGAACAATTATTATTGTAAAATTGGTAAAATTAGTAATAGCAGGCTATAGGCCTACTGTAAACACTGTATTCTAGTTTACTAGTAATAGTTATAGTAATTAATTATTAATAGTAATTATATGCTCATATTATAATATAAGCATAGTATGGTCTACTATAGAGATAGTATTTGATTAAAACAGTGTTCGACATCCGGAATTATTCTTCATTTTATTTATTAATTTTTAATCTACATCCCATTTCAAAGTGGACAGTTCTCAATTAATTAATTATTTTAAAATGTATCCCATGGCTACATAGATATAGTTAATTTAAACTATATGACTATATTATGTTTCCTGAAGTTGTTGTGCTTATACTTATACTATATGTTTTAAGTCCTCAAATTATATTAATATTTAAGATACAAAATGGGGGTGAGACTGCAATCAGGCTTATAAATTAAAAAATGGAAAAGAGGTAAACAGGGTATGAGTATATCATGACAGGACGTAAAAATACAGCGAACGTTGCGGCAAAGAGCCTTCCTCAACAAACAAACAATACACAAATAAAATGATTATAAAGAAATTAAATATAAAATTATATTCGTTTTAATTCTTTCCACTTTGAAATGGGAAGTAGACTTAAAAATAATTTTAAAAAACAGAACACTTTCGGGTGTCTAAAGGCATATTTATCAAGTATTTATTTATTGTCACTTTTAATTGTAGTTGTAGTCATATTCTAAGTGAATCAAAAGCTAATTCAAGTTATTAAATTAATTAAATATATCTAGTCTAATCAGATACTAATCACTAATAAATGTGCTATCAATATTAAGATACGGCAACTAAAATTAATTAAGACTAAGGCTGTGATGTTCATAAGTCTCTTTAAATAAAAATTTAATTAGCTATAGTCATAACTTTCCATAAAAAAGAGGTTCAAACTGTTCCATAACTAAGGTACTATTGATTTAAATGAGTGCACCTGAAGAAATTACTTTGTGCCAATTCTCATTAGAGACCTTAAAGAGGTACTTTGATGAGGAAGGGTGCAGCCCCCCTTTCAAAGACATATGCTTTGGAGAGATTTTTAGATAGTCAGGGACAGAGCCTCACTAAAATTTTTACGAGTTTTAGAGACAGGATTTTATGATTTATCTGTTCACTTACTGGAAGCTAGTAGCCACTTTATAGAGCTGTAGTAAAGTGGTCTGATTTCTTCATTCACAATAATGTGCATGCAACAATAATTTTCACCTTCTGAAGTCTGTGTAGCTGGTTTGGAGGTAATCCCATTTCTGACTTACTTTCACTGTTGCAGTAATACAGCTATGATTGGATTAGAGGTAACTATGGCATTTGCCATTCTCTTATTATTTTGAGGACACTACTAACCTAGGGTGTGTAGAAGATAGAAACTAGCCCTTACTATTGAACTGATGTTGCAATAATTGTGTAGTAAATTTCATTGTGGAGGCCAAGGTCTCTAACTCGGTTGGAAAAGGGAATGTCAGAAATTTGGTAATTTTTTTTCGACTGCATCACAAAACAAGCCTTCCAAAACAAAAACAGACTTAACAAAAAATGGGCTAAAAAACTAAAGCTATGTCAATGAATCAAATAATAACTTTGTTACTGTAAGCAGAGGAATTTCTCCTTTTCATACCCATATGGCAAATGGAATGAAAAAAGGATTAATTAAAACTAAATTGCATTTTTTTTATCATTATATTAATTTATGATTTTTAAAAATGCCAGTATTCATCTTAAAATATCTTTTATATGATAAAATAAGTTGATTCTTAATGGAAAAGTTGACTTGAGCATATTAATCACTAAATAGTAATTACCTATGTTTAAATAAAATGTGACTCTGCCTTAAATAGTTAATCATTTATTATTTACAATGTAAGTTATTAACCTGTTTTGAATTTTTAAAAGTTTTAAATGAATATCTATTAATTCTTAGAGAATGTGAAATCAAAACCACCACCAGGGGATACAAAATGCATCCACAGAGGTTTTATGTATAGAGGAACATTGTTTCGGCCTTCATCAGCCAAAGTCTCCCTTCAGAGATATGAGGCTAAGATTGCAATTCATGATAAGGATGAAAAAACTGGTTTCAGCAGTACAAATAAAGTTTCTCTACACAAAGATATGAGCAAGGATATAATTTCATCTCTAATAATACCAAATCGAGCTCAGAGTGCAAAAGGAAGATTGGAAAGGGTACCCGTAAATTCAAACTCAGTTAGTCCAAAGATGTCTCCACAAGCACTCAAACTGGATGAAAAAACGAAATCAAAGTTGGATGCGCTCAAGAGACCATCCATTATTCATTTAAATGATGAAGTTTCCATTATTTCCACATCAGAGGTAGAGGTATTAACTCACAAAGAAACCAGAGTTAAAACAGAAGCTCAGAACAAAAATAAAGAAAGAGCTTCCTCAGCAAAGTACAAGGAAATTTGTCAAAAATCAATAGAAACAACAAACAAAGACACCAACATTTCATTTGACATTCAGCCACTTGTTAGTGGCCTGAATGTTAACCAAAGAATCTTGGGTCAAGAACCAGAAATTACAAAAGCTTGGGCCGGTATTGAAAAAGAATTTCCTTTTAAAGTATGCACAGAGAATAATAATTTTGAGAAACAGGTGAACAAAATAGAATCTAATGAAAAGTAAGTTAAACTGTGTTTAGTGTAAATTACATTTTATTCATCCTTAATCTGCATCTACATATTTTTTATTCCTCTTTAATTAAAAGAAAAATTATTTTAATTACCATTCTCAAAAAATGGTTTTTAAATTTAAAATCTTTGATTTATTTGCTTTTATTTCATACAGAGAAATACCACAAACACTTGAACCTTTACTGCAATGGTCTGTACAAAATGCTCCTGTTAATGTTACTGGGCTAGACCCAAGTAAATGTTGGGTATTTCTTGCACAAACCTATGAAAAAGATGATCTTCCGGAGCTCCCAGCTCCACAGGGACCTGGTGAAAATCTAGCATTTACAGTTACAGTGGTCACTACAAGAAAGCCGGTACAAGTTAAAACTAATTTAATTTTAAATTAAAATGTTTTTTTTAAAAACAAAAGTGTCATAAGAACTTCCCTGTTTGCATTGTTACCAGAAAGAACAATTAATACTAATGATCTAAAAATCAATTGAAAAAAGAAGTCATAAACAATCAAAATTGATGGGCGTAGATAACTGACAACCAGTAAGTTGAAGTTGAGCTTTCAAAACAAAACTGCAAATTATTAGCACAAATAATTCTTTCACAGATCGAATTAAAATTTTATTTTTAAAATATATTATTATTATTGACTTCATTACTTTCAAAGCTATTTAAAATGTTTTTGGTCCAGAAGCAAAGAGGACACATGTATGTTTATCTGGAAGGTTGTTAGGGAATATGAGTTAACATGAACAGGATTTGGTTGAAATAACAATACTGTGTAAAATCAGAAGTCCACAAACTTATTGACTTTGTCAAATATTTTGTAAATATTACTCTGATATTTGCTAACATTTGTTAATTAAAATATTTTTAGGTTACAAAGAGATATAAGCATGCTTGTGTAAGTACACACATTTTTTATTCATTAGTTCACTGGATTGTGTACATCAATGAAACATTGAATGAAAAACATAATTTTAAAAATCAATAAATACAATGTTTATTAAATCATTTATAATAATATTTCTATGTAAGTGTAATTTGTTTTTCACCATTTGATTAGAGATGTAATTCACAATTCCATGTTTTCATAGTTTGAAAAAGGAATTTCTCAAATAGAAATTGAAGACCAGAATAAAAGAGATAGCAAGAATCCAAGAATTAATAAAACTTATAGGTATGTTTGTGTTGTTATTTGCCTGTATTGATAGTGCATTGGTTAATTTTTGCAATATTTTTAATTGTAAAATAATTTTGGGAGAAAGGCACATATTTTAACAGGAGATTTTTTATATTAATAAACGTTCATTAATGTTTTTTAGGGACCCAACTATGCATGGCAAAGATAAAATCATCTTAGAAATAGAAGAGCTTGAAAAGCTACTAAAAGGTAAATTATTTTATATAATTTATTTTCAAAAAAATAATGCAAGTTATTTGGATTATAGACTTTTGTTAGATAGAAAATGTGTAATATAAAATCAAAATTTATTGTTACAAAAATTACAATTGCAATAATCTTCTATACAGAAGGAGCGTCTGTATTATAAAAGATAAGTTTCATTTTTAATGATAGAGGCAAGGCTAGGTGGTAAAAAAAATCAAATTAAAAAAGTATGAGTATGTCTGATAATAAGAAGGCAAACTTCATCAAGATGCTTTCCTTCTTCAACCAACAAACTCCATTAAAGATATTAAAAACTGGAAAAAAAACTTAGCAGTTTTTTTTCTTCTATTTTTTATGTTTGGTGACTGAAGAAGGCTTCTAGCTGATACTTTTGTTGCATCTTTTTTTCAGCTTTACCTATACTTTTTCAAAATCAATTTCTTCATTATTAAAATGTTTTATATTTATGTTTAATTTTAAACATGAAATTACAAGCTGTAAATTTTTTAATGTATTTTTTTTTAAAGAATTGTTTAAAAATAGCATGTCTTATGTTAACTTACACAAATCTTAGGAATACAACTGTACAATGAAAATCAGGTAGAATGTTTGATCAAATAATGATTTTAAAGAACTGATACTATTCTTGAAAACAATATTTCACAAACAATAATAGAATTAATAAAACATTCATATTCATTCAAAAAGGTTTCGGGTCCATAGACAGCAAATGTTCTTTTGTGCAATTCCAAGATGAAATTAAAAGAGCACAGACCTTAGCTAACAAGTTAATAAAGATGAATGATTTGTAAGTTATTTATCTCACTTTATATTGGCATATTCTACTTAGTACCAATTAAATGTCATTTAGCTTTCTTTAAATATTTCACATAGTGATTTTATTAAGTAAAAAATAATTGTTAAATTAGTTAAAAGGAAAGGAAGAAAGAAAAAAAAAAAGAGTATTGATGATGCAATTTATTTTTGGTCATTGTCTAAATTTGGGCAAACAAATTTTAAGTAAAATAACTTTAATTTTGCTTTATCTTAAAACTAGCATCTTGATCAGCCTTTAATTTTCTATTTTCAAATCACGTTAGACATACAGAACAAGTACCGATAATAAATGATTCTGTGAGTTAAATTTTGTTATAGTTTATTTACACCAATTAAATTCTTCTCTTAAAATTGTTTAAGAAATGTTTCAGTTGACACATTTTGAAGTGCAGGGGTGATATTTCAATCAGTAAAATTAAGAGATAGTTCAATATAGGAAGTTAAGGAAGTGATAGCTCTGACTCTATCAGATATAGTAAAAATATAGTTTGTATTTGATACAAAAGTTACATATCTGAAGTATATGTTATACATTATATACAGTTTGGTCTACTCAAAGTGTACAGAGAGCACGAAGAAATCATGAAAAATTTGCTTGCTAGAAGAAACCTATGCCTGGAGGAACTTGAGAAATTTAAAGTAAACTTAAAAGTAGAATAATTTGAGAAGAATTGTACAGTTCTAGGGACATAATGAAAGATTCATTTTAAAAATGAGCAGGTCTTTTTTTTTTTTTTTAAATTAATTATTTGTCAAAAGCCATATATTCTTAGTTAATATTTTATATATATATATATATATATATATATATATGGTGACCCGTCAAAACAGCCCCTGACAAAACGGCCTCGGTCAAAACAGCTTCAGACAAATCGTGCTCATTTAAAAAATAAAAAAAATTTAAGACTTTTTTAAATTT
>MUZC01000812.1:80828-92728 GCA_002072015.1 Radix auricularia | reverse complement strand
TATATATATATACACACATACCCCATGTATACTTGCTTTGCATTTGACTTCTCTGAAAACAAGGAGTTTACTTTCAGTTAACAAATAAACAGTTTTAAAATGAGTCCTTGTTATTCATGTCAAAAGGCAGCTAAATTCATGTTTGGCTGTAAAATCCATTCTTTAAAAAACAACTCTTATTTTTTAATGGGTAATTTTATGGAACTTTCACCATAAGATTGTGTATTTTAAAATTCATTTCAATAATTGTTTCTTTCATCTTTTAGTATCAGTACCATTATGAGGAAGAAAAAACAGTTATATTCAATATATGTTATTTTTACAAAGTTTATTGTGATTGTTAGATATTAATTAAAAAAAAACTATAAACTGTAATTTTGTAAATAAATTAATTAAAATGTACAATGTAATATTATAAATAATTTTTTTGTTTGTTAAATGTTTTTATTTATGTCATGTGTTGAAAAAAAACAAAACTTTACAATCAGCAACAGTGACTAACAGACTGAACAAAAAAATCAACATTCTAAAACTCAACAAAATTTACAGCAGATTATTTTATGAAGAATCAATATTTGATCACTTGTAATATCTAATTACATGTATTACATGTTGCTTCTGCCCATCAGAATGTGCATGTTCCTCTAATTTCACTTTGTAACATTTCAAAATGACTTTATTTTGGTGTGATGTTGTTGAGCAATTCTCCTTTATTTTAACAGGACTTGTCTGTCTTTGGGCACTTCAAATAACAAATGTGAGTTTGAAGAAATACAGTGGCAGAGACTAAATTTAGTAAAAGCAAACAAAACTTTCAATGCAAGTTAACTCTTCAAAAAAAATTCTGTAAACCTTAGGTGATGCTTTAAAAATAAAGAAGTTTGCAGACCCTGACAACCAATAATATCTTCATACCCACAAAATACTGTTCTGGAGAGTTTATGATGAATAGCAATGTTGAGTAATGGTTTCTCTAAAGACTGCACATTTGAATGAGCAGAGCCTTGGCTCACATACAACTTGACAACTTTTGGGGCATGTAAACCTTGGCTCACATACATCTTGACAACTTTTGGGACGTGTAAACCTTGGCTCACATACAACTTGACAACTTTTGGGACATGTAAGCCTTGGCTCACATACAACTTGATAACTTTTGGGACGTGTAAACCTTGGCTCACATACAACTTGACAACTTTTGGGACGTGTAAACCTTGGCTCACATACAATTTGATAACTTTTGGGACATGTAACCCTTGGCTCACATACAACTTGATAACTTTTGGGATGAGTAAAGCTTGGCTGAGCCAGCAGCCACTAGTGTCTCAATGCTTGAATGTCCTTCTTCATTCAAGTCAGACAACTTGAGCAACAAAGAATGTTGACTTTCTTTACTTCCATTCTCAAACGCACTAACATCAGCACCTAATTCTATCAATGTTTTTACCAACTGGGGCATCCTCGATCTCTCTGCAAACATTAAAGAGGAAATGCCTTCTCTGTTTTGTTTATTCACGTCAGCGCCTGACTCCACCAGGATTTTTGCCACTTCAACATCTGTGGCAAGAAGAAGTGCTGTGTTCCCACCCTTCTCCTCTAAACCAACGTCTGCCTTGTGGTCCAAGAGCAGTTTAACAGTGTCTGAGTAACTGTTCATCGCAGAATACATTAGAGCTGTAAAACCATCTTTAGCTTGTAGATTCACCTCTGCTCCGTGATCTAAAAGCTCCATCATTATTAACGTAAGCCCTCTTTGGGCAGCAAGCATTAGTGCGGTCTGCCCCAACCCATTAGCCTTGTTCACGTCTGCCCTTGCATTCAGCAGCAGTCTCACTGCATTACCCCTGTTGTGCAACGCAGCTTTGATCAAGGGTGTGAACCCTTGGGCATCTGCGTCATTCACGTCAGCCCCATTTTTTAACAGGACTGCCACAATGTCATCTTGCTGGAGCTCCTCTTCTTCGCAAGAAACACCAGAGCAAAATTTGATTAGTGGCGTCTGACCATGTAAGCCCTTCTTGTTAACCGAGGCACCTTTACTTATCAGCATCTCAACCATCTCCCTCCTTGTTGCTTCCATCAGAATAGTTTCACCACTAAACAATAAAGCGTTCACGTCCATGCCACAATCAATCAAGAATCCAGCAGCTTTGTAACTTAAAGCACACACAGCAGTAGACAAGACATCTGCATCAAAAAGGGAGACATCCCGATGCTCCAAAAGAAACTTTAGTGAATCGTACTGATCCCTGCTGGCAGCGACTCTTGGGTCTACAGTTGGGTTGATGGGAACTCCAAAAGTAATGAGCTGCTTTGCACACTCTATGTGGCCTTCTTGTAAAGCATAACTTAATGCAGAGTTTCCGAACTCCCCAACTTGATCTGCAGCCACCCCACAGTTAATTAGAACTTTAATTACTTTACTGTGGCCATTTTTGGCAGCATGCATCAAAGCATTCATTTTATCAGTGTCCTTGACATTGACATCAGCGCCAGCTTTTATCAAAAACGTCACTATTCTTTCACACCCACAGGCAGCAGCAATCAGCAATGGCTGGATGCCCTCAACCTCATCTTCAGTGTCTGCATCACCCTTTTCACAATAAATAGATTCTATGATTTTTTTATTAGTCTTGGACGATGGTCTCCAAACATTACGAAGGCCTTGCCCAAGGGCCAAATTCAGAACAGTCTCACTGTCAATGGACCCAGAATATACAAATCCGCATTTATGAAGAGCCTTCATTATGTCAGCAGAATTATTTTCTATAGCTTTTCTAATTGTCCAGTAAGGATGAAGGGAATAGGCATGCATGAGCTGAACTAGAAATTTGATGTTTCTCTCTTCTGCAATGTCAAGAGCTGATTTGCCGTCTTTGTCTTTGATATCAAGTGTAGCCCCATGATGAAATAGTAGCATAAGAGTATTGAGATCACACCTTTGGATGCATATCATAGCTGGTGTTAGGCCTGCACCGTTTTGTTCATTGACCGATGCCCCGGAGTCAAGTATACATTGTACTAGGGAAATATCGTGGTCTTTCTTTACAGTTACAGCCATCGTTAACGCAGTGTCTCCCGTGCTGATTTTCCGGCTGACATCAGCTCCCTTGAGTAAAAGATATTTAGCAATTTCAAAATAACCGTTTTCAACAGCAGCAATCAGTGGAGTTCCATATCTCTGATCTCCTCGATTAACATTAGTCCCTAGCTCAACTAAAAGTTTAACAAGATCAAAGTGACCCAAGAAGGCAGACTTTAACAACGCTTCGCCACGAACATATTTAGAAGTAAGTTCAGTTTCCTCCTTACGCTGCAACAAATCCAAAGCTGTTTTGATGTCCCCGCATTTAACAGCGTCCAGAAATCGTCGAACAACTGGTTTGTCTGCCTGTCCTCGAATGGGCCTTCCGGTGGGGGTCAGTGGCGTCTGCGGACTCATTGTGTTTCCATTCACTAGTTTCTGTGTCTCCACAGACTTTGGTTTTGATGACATACTTTGGACTTCTCTTGCAGGTATATTTAAGGGAGCAGGATTTTCAGGCCTGTCACAGATTACCACTTCATCAAGTTTTTTCAACCTCTCCCTTTTAGAAGTGGTTTGTTTAAACTTTTTTGTGTTACGTTTCTTGAGGGAAGGTTTTTGCATCTTCCTATTTCTTCTCTGGTCTGCACTTGGCACTCTGATTGGGAACCAAAAAAAAAGAAGAAATGTTTTATTTATAATTAAGTTTTGGCTTCATGGGAAATTATTTAGGGTTTACGCACTGTAAAGTTAAGATTAAGAGGTTGATTGTGAAGCTACACTATTTGAATTTCTGAATGGAATATTTTTTTAAAAAAGAAAATGATAAGATCTTGATTAAATTTTGCCTCTGCCTTAGGGGTATGCAGCAAACCTTGGTGATTTGGAACTTATCTGGTGCCAATGTGCACAAATCTGGGGACAATTGGCACAACCTAGGGAACAATTGGCATAAATCTGGGGCCAATTGGCACAAACCTGAGGACAAAGGGCACAACTCTGGGGACAAAGGGCACAAATTAGGGACAATTTTCACAAATCAGGGACCAATGAGGACGAATCTGGGGACAAAGGGCACAAATCTGGGGGCAATTGGCACAACTCTGAGGACAATTGGCACGGATCTGGAAGTTTGTGAAAAACTGACATATTTCTTCACTATTAAGTCCTAAATGTTTTTTTCCTCCTGGTGAAAGATCATTATATACATATGCATAGGTTGGATTTCTCAAATAATGTAAATTTAACACTTTATGCTTTTCTTATTTATAGAGGGCCCCATAATAAAACTAAATAAAGCTCACAAAAAAGCTAGAAGAAAAGCATGTAGACTACAAATATCACATCAAACAAAAATAAAAACAATTTCTTTTATTCTGGTTTTGATAAATGGTTTTGAAAGTTAAGAACAACTGATCTTCTATTAGATCATGCTGAGCAAATCTATTGCTGTATAAAAATTAAAGAAAATATATTTTGTACCCAACATAAAGTTTGCTCACCTTTTAGAGGTGATTTTCTCCCTTTTAAGTTTCTTGAACGGCACTACTGAATGAGGCTTGTCCATTGCCTTACGTTTTTTTGCCATATTTTTCTAAAGATAATCTGATTAAAATAAGAAAGGAAAAAAATAAAAATAACTAATTAAGATACTATCATCATTTTTACATATTTGACTTTGAAGAGTTGTGATTTTAGTTGAAACCTGTAAATTGTTAAGTCTAATCCCAATGGAATTTTACCCCCAAAAATGAGGTCTTTTTAAATCCCTTATTGAGACTTCACCATCTTGTCGTGGTTCTGCCTGCGGAAAAGCAAAAGTAAAAAATAACACACTTCTCATAATCCTATCAAGCTGAAATTTTGCACATAGACTTGTGTCACCTTACAATGCATGGTATCAAGATTTCAGATCAAGCCAAAGTACCGTAATTTAATTAATTAATTTTTAGTTCTATGTATCTCTATGTAGCATGTGTAGCCATCTGCTATAGTTGACCTCCACAGGTTCACTCCAGCCCTTGATGTCACAGGGTTCTGTCATGTGGTGTAGGCATTATATTGAACATAATCAATAATTTTAGGTATGCATCATATATAAGGGAATTAGAGTTAAAAAAAGCTTTGTTTTTACAGGTTGCTTAATTAAAGACTTTTCTTCAGATTACTGTTTGTGCTTGGGGTTGAAATCTTAAGTGTTAAATGTGACACGGTCAGGAAAGTGGGACTGAGTGAAAAGGGGGGTGGCGGGTTTGGAGTAATGTCAGAAAAAAGAATTGAAAGATTTCAATATTAAAATTGTTAAATTAAAAGATTAATTTTTTAAACAAATTTTTTAAAATCATATGGCACTTTAAAAAACTCAGAAATAGCCTTACATTTCATAAAACACTAAAAGCAAAAATTATTTTACAAAGAGATTTCAGGAAGCCTCTTTATTTACCTAATTTCAGTTAGGTCTTTTTATTGGTCCACAAGCTGTCCTCGTATATGATTTATCCAAGTGGTTTTAACGGATCATGTTATTTTAAACTTTAACCCTGCAAATGAATTAATTAATTTTTGAATACTAAAAAGTAGCAAATATTTTTATAGTGATTTAAAGACAAGTTTAATTAAACTAAAACTTTTTAAAAAATTTAAGATTGGGTTTTCTTAAGTAGAGCAAAGTAAACCATGTATACCAGCTTCAAAAGACTGTGGAACTTAGATTTGGTCTCTTAATACTTAGGATCATTATTAAATGAAAGAAACAAATCAATGACAGAAATACAAGAAAAATATCAGCCGGAAACTGGCCATACCTTAGTAGTCGGAAAATACTCAAAAGTATAAGCATTACAAGAAAACTCTTTATAAAATTGTCAACAGACTAGTTGTAACATACTTAAGAAAACTTGGACCTTATAAAAAAGAAAAACTGCAGAAAACCTGTTAAATACATGGGAGAGGAAAGTTCTCTGGAAAATATATGGACCAACAAAGGATGAATAGAGAATAGGAACGAACCATGAACTGTACAGACTATACCAGGATCCCAAGGAGGTAGAAGAAATAAAAAAGGTCAAACTACGCTGGGCAGGTCTTTTAAGAATGAAAAATGACAGAGGAGCAAAGAGGGTGCACCACCAAAATCCTAGAGGAAAAGGGCTCAAGGCAAGTCCTAAGCTTAGATGGATAGATGATGTAGAAAATAATCTTGGAGAAGAAAGGCATTGGGCTTAAATGACACATTATAATCATGTATGCCAGGGCTCACACAGGCTTGATGTGTCAGTTTGATCATGTATGCTAGGGCTCACATAGGCCTAAGTGTCAGTTTAATCATGTATGCTAGGGCTAACACAGGCCTTAGTGTCAGTTTAATCATGTATGCCAGGGCTCACACAGGCCTTTATGTCATGGATGTTGAAAGTTGGTATTATAAAATACATTTTATTTAAGCAAAAATATGAGTAAAATAACAAATAATTAACAAAGAATTAACTATTACAAAAAGTTTTGTTAAATATGTAATTTTCAAGTTTTAAAAATGCAGCCTTTGAAGTATATTTCAATAAATTGTTGATCTATGACGAATTTTAAATTTGTGCAAGATTAAATGTCAGTTTGGTAGAAATTTTTATCTGTTATCAAGTCTATTGCTCATCATTAGAATCAGAAACTGGTAAATTTCAAGTCTCATACTTAGTGTAACAAAGCTAAAATTGTCAGGTAAAGATTGTTAAGTTCGGAATTAAGATCACATATCCTGTGTTTATTAATGAATAAGATACATATGTGGCTTTTGGGATTTTCAAATAATAAACCTAGAACCCATTCAATAAAAACAAAGTAAAAATAGGTTTATGTTAGACTTAACTCTCAGATATCTTCCTTACCCTCATGACCTTACTGTAGCTGTATCTATGCCACTGTCTGATCCAAGTACTATATATACCCCCGTTAATAAAATAAGGAATTTTTTTTGACTGTTAATGATTAACTTAAATTTAATCATTAACTTTTGAAAAATTAAAAATTAATTAATCGTTAATTTCAATTAAAGCCAAAAATTAAAATGTATGATGTCATAATAACACTTGTTATACGTTCTTTTTGAAAATCTAAATAATAATGGAATGTCTCCTTTTTATGTCACCTTTTGAACAACTATGCAAAAAGACAAGTGTGTTGACATTATTTGGTTTAAGTGATGAGCAGATCTAATTAACAATATAACATAACCAACAGAGCTGAGCAATTATTCACATGGAACTGAGGTAACAGGTATGCACAAAACGGTCTTGGCAATAAATAACATTACCGGATATTGATATTCATTGTAGAGGGTCAATGGATTCAGGAATTTTTATCTCCATCAGTGGCGTAGCTAGAGATTTGTAGGGATTTGGGGGCCTTTGCCTCTTTGGGGGCGCTGCATACAAGGTGGTGGCGTAATATATAATAATTTTTTGGACACTCTTTGGGGACCCCCTCATGTGGGGGCCCAAGGGGTCTTTCAAAATTTGGACCCCCTCCATTTTGTAAAAATAATTTAATCTTTATAATTTTTTAACAATTAATAGAGAAATGAATAGTTAATTTTATTAATTTCCGCAGCCCTAGAAAATATAAATTAAATAGTCAAATTAGGGCCAGGATTTGGCATAAAGTAGCAATCCATTTTAGCAAATATATAAGATAATTAGTAGTAGACTTATGATTATGTCCTTCTCCTACATCTTAGCCTACACCTAGCACCATTTAAAATGATATGTGGGCATTACTGGGCATTTATTTGATTTATACTTGTAAGTATACGTCAAGACAATTTAGCTTTATTTTAAGTTAGTGTTAAAAATGCCTGCAAAAAAAAAAAAACAACATAAGAAAGTAAGAAAGTTCCAGTATTCCTATTGCCATATGAGTGAAGGCGAGGGCTATTGTGAAAGGTATCCGGCATCCTTCCGTCTCGCGAGACGATGGTGCATCACCGTTGGGTTGGGTTGCATTTCCTCGAGTGACTGTGCAGTCCTATCCTTGAGTGACAGTCTTTGCCACAGTTTTTACACACGAGTTCTGTGCT
Source organism: Radix auricularia (assembly GCA_002072015.1). Classification (NCBI taxonomy): domain Eukaryota; kingdom Metazoa; phylum Mollusca; class Gastropoda; family Lymnaeidae; genus Radix; species Radix auricularia. The sequence continues at coordinate 84,635 of MUZC01000812.1, read as the reverse complement.
TCCAAATGTTTTGGCCTTTCTCCTAGCTCTTCTGTCTGCAGCCTCCTCCATTCTTCGCTCCTCGGCTACCATGATGCCCTCTTTGACAACTGTGCGCCACGTAGATCGGTCTTCTGCCTTACACTCCCAGTCACTTGTATGTATTTTGGCTGCTTTCATGTCCCTTTGACAGACATCTTTAAATCGCAAGCGTGGGCGACCTGTTTTCCTCTTTCCTGAAGCAAGTTCACCATATAGGAGGTCCTTCGGGATGCGGCCGGGGCTCATTCTTTTGACATGTCCTAGCCACCTCAGGCGTCTTTCACTAAGAATTGAGAACATGCTTTGGGTATTGGCACGCGTTAGTACCTCACTATTAGGCACCTTTTCTTGCCATTTAATACCAAGGATGCGGCGCAAGCATCTCAAATGGAAGCTGTTAAGCTTACGCTCTTGTGATGTATAAGTGGTCCATGTCTCGCTCCCATATAGTAGTGTACTGATGACACAGGCTCGATAGACGCACAGTTTGGTTTTCTCCGTTAGCTTGGTGTTTTGCCAGACCCGCTTATTTAGTTTAGCCATTGTTGCGGCTGCCTTGCCAATTCTGCTGTTTATTTCTTCTTCAATGGACAGTGTATTGGAGACCTTGGATCCCAAGTAGGTGAAGCTGTCCACAACCTCCAAGTTTTCATTATCGATATTTATGGTAGGAGGAGGTCGAGTGTCTTGGGCCATGATGTTTGTCTTTTTCAAGCTGATTTGCAGACCAAATTCTTTGCAGGCATTGGAGAAGCTTGACACGAGTTGTTGCAAACCAGATTCTGTATGTGCTGTTAGTGCCGCATCATCCGCAAATAGTAGCTCTCGAATTAGGACATCCGTCGTTTTGGTCTTGGCTCGGAGGCGGGCAGTGTTGAAAAGTCCTCCATCAGCTCTGGTATGTAACCAGATTCCCTCACTGCTATCCTTGAATGCGTATCGAAGAAGTACAGAGAAGAATATTGCGAAGAGTGTTGGTGCGAGTACACAACCTTGTTTAACTCCGCTGCTGACAGGGAAGGCCTCTGACTTAGCTCCATCGAACTGTACTGTGCCAAGCATATTTTCATGGAACTGTCTGATGATGGCAAGTAGGTGAGGGGGACATCCAATTTTTGCCAGTATTTGGAATAGCCCGTTGCGACTGACTAAGTCGAAGGCTTTTGTAAGGTCCACAAATGCAATGTATAGTGGCATCTGCTGCTCTCTGCATTTTTCCTGGAGCTGTCGTATGGAGAACACCATGTCTATGGTAGACCGACCGGACCGGAAACCACACTGAGATTCTGGATAGACGCGGGATGCTAGGCTTTGTAAACGTTTTAGTATAACGCGGGCAAAGGTCTTTCCTACAATACTAAGGAGTGAAATGCCGCGATAATTATTGCAATCACTCCTATCACCTTTGTTTTTATATAGTGTCACTATATTTGCATCCTTTAGGTCTTGGGGGATGTAGCCCTGTTCCCAGCAGAGGGACAGAATCTCGTGCAATGGTTGGAGTAAAGCTGTCTTGCCACTCTTTAGAACCTCTGGTGGTATTCCATCATTCCCAGGCGCTTTTCCACAAGCTAGACTGTCAATTGCTTTGCTCAGCTCTTCCTGTGTGGGCACGACATCAAGTTCTTCCATGAGTGGCATATCTGGGATGTCATCTAGAGCGGTGCTGGAGACTGTGGTAACTGTTGAATACAATTCCAGATAATGCTCAACCCACCGTTTTAGCTGTGCTGCCTGGTCTTGAATAATTTCTCCATTTTTGGACTTTAGGGGAGCAGCTTTTGACGTCAAGGGGCCCGTTGCCTTTTTGATGTTTTCGTACATGACTTTTGCATTGCCCATGTCTGCAGCTGATTGTATACTGGAACAGAGCTTAAGCCAGTAGGTATTGACACATTTACGTGCAACCTTTTGGGCAAGTGACTTAGCTGTTTTTAAAGCATGCAAATTGTCAGGTGTAGGCTTTTCCTTGTAAGCCATAAGAGCTTTCCTTTTTGCTTCAGTGACGGGTTTCATCTCGTCCCAATGTTCATCAAACCAGTCCGTGTTTTTGTGAGATTTTTTGCCAAAGGCTTGTATTGCGGATGTATAGATTGTGTCTCTCAGTTGCGTCCATTTGGAGTCAATGGTGACGCATGGGGACATCTTTGAGAGACTTTCCTTCACCTTGTCTTTGAACAGCTGCGCTATCGCAGGGTCTTTCATGCAGGAGGTATTGATGCGTGGACTTCCCTTTTTCTTTGTGTGGTACGAGTTTTTCCTCATTATTCGTACTTTGCTGGCGACAAGGGAATGATCCGTGTCACAGTCGGCACTGTGATAGCTGCGAGTGAGTAGGACGCTAGCTAGTTGTGCACGCCTGGTGATAATGAGGTCCAGCTGGTGCCATTGGTGGGATCGAGGGTGTCTCCAAGATACTTGATGTATATCCTTGCACTTGAAGAAAGTGTTGGTCACACACAAGCCTCGTGAGCAGCACAATTCCAGAAGCCTTTGTCCATTTTCATTTAACTTTCCTCTTCCAAATAGTCCAAGGCAGGTGGGCCAGGCTTCGTGGTCGCTCCCCACTCTAGCATTGAAATCTCCTAGGAGATAGATTGCCTCGTCTTTGTGGATGCCGGCTATTGCCTGGTCTAACGCTCCATAGAACTGGTCCTTCTCTTCCGGAGTTGAATAGAGTGTTGGGGCATACACACTAAGAATGTTTGCTGGGCCCGCAGTTGTTCTGAGTCTTAGAGTGAGGATCCTCTCCGTGCCTGATGACGGTGGTTCAATGGATGGTAGAAGAGTGTTTTTAACAGCGAAACCCACACCATGCTGTCTAGGTTCGTCTTTCGGTCTGCCTTGCCAGAAGAAGGTGTAATTGGCCTCTTTGAGTGAACCGTTGTCTGGGAGCCTGGTCTCCTGAAGGCATGCTATGTCAATCTTTAGCCTTTTAAGTTCTCTATCGATTATTCCTGTCTTCCGTGTGTCGTTTATGGACTGCAGATCATCAGTGATGCCGGGACACATAGTCCTCACGTTCCAGCTAGCGATTCGAAGAGCTGGGGTCTTCTTTTTCTTTTTTGTATTTCTTGGTGCAGGGCTTAGTGGCCCACTTGTTGAGTGGTACTCTAATCTCCACGCACCCAGTGGAGAAGGCAGGCCATGACGGGATAGCACCTATTTGACTGGGGGCTGCCCAGTTTGAGGCGGGCGGTAGCTGTCCAGTGAGACATTGGTAGTCTCTCCCACCGTCGGAAGCAGCCCCTGGCGCCTAGCTCTACGTCAATTGAGCTTTGGCTTATAACCGGTAACTGCTGCTTCCCGTGTTTTGTCGACACCTTGCGGCGACGCTGGAGTGTCCTCTCCAGAGGTGATGCAAGCCTGGGCGGGTATTATGGAGAATTAGCTGCTGCCCATACAGCATATCCCCCCTCTCCACGTCAATGGTGTAACCAAGGGAACGACTTGCGTCGATGCAGCTTGGCTGCCATTGGCGTCGCAGGAGCTGCCGGTATGTACATAAGTCTTATGTATAGACCGCCTGTAGGTGCTCCAATTCCTGATTTTCTTTCAGGGTTTACTCCCTTAGCCTTTCCCGCAAGGCAGGTATAGCCGCAAGGCAGCGGAGGATTTGTATTCGGAGTTTCCTTCTCCTAGATGAACTACCAGCCAAGGTTTTAACGAGCATCATCTACCCGTAGGGGTGCCAGAACCGGGGTTTGAACCCGTGACCGATTTTTATTTTTATTTTAGAATTGTTTTTGTACCGCAGCGCACTAACACTTTGACCACCGCGCCCCC
>MUZC01000812.1:65404-78506 GCA_002072015.1 Radix auricularia | reverse complement strand
GAGCGCTGGGCAGAGGTAGTACCTTTTGACGCTGTGACAGCTGCACCCTCGGGTGGTCAAGCTCACTGGTCCTCGTCCATCTCTCGAAACTCTCACGTGTGGCTCCCAGCGCCACACCCCGGGCAACGGTCTCAGCTGACCGGCTAAACTACGTGAGGGGGTGGTGCTGACATGGCACCACTGGGCGTACATCTTCCTAGTTGGAGCACCGGCCAGGGCGGACGAGTTCACATGCGAACTCAACGGCTACGTGTCCATGACCAAGGCGGGCCACCGATAAGGAGGAAACCGGCTGTGGTTAAGCTTGGAGAGGGATGGGCGCCGCCAAGCAATTCTTGCCCTAGACACACCATATGACTGTTATACTAACTCAACACATACTGCCTCGGTCGTCGCCCGGGTTAACAAGGGCCGCGTCTACCACTGCACACCAGGGTGGGGACGTAAAATCTACTACTGGTGCACCACAACCAACACCCCCATACAACCTTAAAAGAAGAGGAGACATAATTATTGGCACATGGAATGTAAGAACCTTACATGCGACAGGAAAAGTGAAAGAACTGACCCACGAACTAGAACAATACCAATGGAATGTCATCGGACTGAGTGAGACCCGATGGAAAAGCTTTGGAGAACTCTCAACAGAAGATGGACACAAAATCTATTTCAGCGGCAAGGAGGACAGACATGAACATGGAGTTGGATTTCTCATCCATAAAAATACAACAAACTCAGTCATAGGTTGCCGTCCTGTCTCCAGCCGCATCATCACCATTCGCCTGAAAGCAACACCCTTCAATATCACAATTATACAGACATATGCTCCTTCATCCAGCCATGATAATAGTGAAATTGAGGCCTTCTATGACCAAGTACAGGACATCGTGGATCAAACACCAAAGAAAGATATTATCGTCGTCCAAGGTGACTGGAATGCGAAGATTGGAGTAGATGTATGTACCAACTGGGCAGATACTTGCGGACACTCTTGCAATGACCTGACCAACGATAGAGGGCTTCGACTCCTCGAATTTGCACGATACAACAACCTCCTTCTAGCTAACACAATTGGTCACCATAAAAAATCCAGAATATGGACTTGGCACAGCCCAGGCGGGGAACATAGTAACCAAATAGACTACATACTGGTCAAAAGACGATTTAAATCATGCATTAAAGCAGCTAATACTAGAAGCTTCCCTGGAGCGGATATCGGCAGCGACCATAACCTGGTGCTGATGACTTTCCATCTACACCTGAAAAGGATAGCAAAACAAAGCAATACACGATTACGCTTCGACCTTGAAAAATTGAAAGATCCGGTAATCGCAGAGGCGTTCAGGGCAAAAATTGGAGGGAAATTTGCTCCACTGACCACACTTTGTGAATCGGAAAAGGATATGGACATAGATCTAATCACTGATACCTTCAATACCACAATAATTGAGACAGCAAAAGATATACTTGGCAAAAAACATGCCATAAAAAAACCATGGGTCTCCACTTATATCCTAGAGATGTGCGATGAAAGAAGAAAACTTAAGAACGTAAAGAATACTGCAGAAGGAGCAATCAAATACAGAACAATCAACAAAAAGATCAGGAAAGAAATGAATAAAGCAAAAACAAACTGGATAGAACAACAATGCTCAGACATCGATGATAATCTACAGAGAAACAACTCAAAAAAGGCTTACAAGATTGTCAAAGATCTGACATCCACCAAGCAAGGTCGCATCTCAACAATTCAAGATAAATCTGAGAAATGTATTACAGAAGAACAAGAAATAATAAAAAGATGGACCGAATACTGTTCTGAGCTATACAATGAAGACTCAAAGGGCGACGAATCAGTGCTCAATTGCCCAACGTCATCTAACATGGACATGCATTACATTCTCCGTGATGAGGTGGAGCTTGCTGTGCGAAAGCTGAAAAAGGGGAAATCGGCTGGAGCAGACAACATCCCAGGTGAACTGATTCAAGCAGGAGGTGACCCAGTAATAAACATTCTAACTAGCATGTGCAACAAGATCTGGCAGACAGGAGAATGGCCAACACCCTGGACTCAATCGCTGGTTATAACGCTCCCAAAGAAGGGTAATCTACAATTGTGTCAGAACTACCGCACAATTAGCCTGATCAGTCACCCCAGCAAAGTCATGCTCATGGTAATACTAAACAGACTAAAACCACAAGCAGAGCAGATCATTGCAGAAGAACAAGCAGGCTTCAGAGCAGGAAGGAGCACAACAGAGCAGATCTTCAACTTGCGAGTGCTCTGTGAAAAACATCTGCAACACCAGAGGGACCTCTTTCATGTCTTCATAGACTTCAAAAAGGCGTTTGACAGAGTGTGGCATGCAGCACTGTGGGCAACCATGCACAAGTTCAATATTAATGCTAACCTCATTGCTGTGATCAAGAACCTGTACAACAGAGCAACCAGCGTAGTACTCTACAACAGCAAGCTGGGAGATTGGTTCAAGACCACTGTTGGTGTCAGACAAGGGTGTTTACTCTCCCCCATCCTCTTCAACCTCTTCCTAGAAAGAATTATGACTGATGTGCTTGAAAACCATGTCGGAACGGTCAGCATCGGAGAAAGGATTATAACTAACTTACGCTTTGCCGATGACATAAACGGCCTAGCTGGCAGCGAGGACAAACTAAAAGAATTCCTTGCAAAGCTAGAGAAGACGTCAAAGGCCTATGGCATGGAAATCAATGCAGGGAAGACCAAAGTCATGGCAAATAAGAATTTCACAAGTGAAATACGGATAAACGGGCACAAACTCGAGGATGTCCCTACCTTTAAATATCTAGGGGCTATAATATCCGATGAAGGTTCAAAGCCAGAAATTCTTGCCAGAACGGCCCAAACAACTGCAGCATTAAGCAAACTGAAAAACATCTGGCAAAGCAAGAAGCTCTCCCTGAGATCAAAGATTCGACTAATGCGCTCTCTGGCGATGTCAGTCTTCCTTTATGGTTGTGAGGCTTGGACGCTCACCGCAGACCTCCAAAAAAGAATTAATTCGCTTGAGATGAGATGTTTTCGAAAGGTATTAAACATCTCCTACACGGCGCACATCACGAACGAAGCGGTCCGCGACAAAATAAGTGCTGTCATTGGCCCTTACGAGGACCTTCTCACCTCAATCAAAAAGAGGAAATTACGATTGTACGGACACGTGACAAGATCTGGAGGTCTCTCAAAGACGATATTGCAAGGCACAGTCGAGGGAACAAGGAAAAGAGGCAGATCAAGGAAGAGTTGGGAGCACAATATCAAAGAGTGGACCGGCCTTTCATTTAGCGATTCCCAGAAGGCAGCTCAGAACCGTGACACTTGGCATGAGATAGTGCGCAGCTCAAAATGGTGCCCCAACGACCCAGCGTCGGGTTAAGGGACAGTTCAGTTCAAGTTATTTATTGATAAAAAATAGACAAGTGATACTTGTTAGGTCCCAGCCCAATTCCACAATATGTCCGATAACCCTTCATTAAATTCTAAATATTCTAATTGTCCCACAGCATTTGCAAATAACCGCAGAAAACGTTCTATTTGGCCATTGTGTCAGTTGCACTAAATGTAAAACAACGGCAATGTAATAATGTAATAATAATAATAATAAAATGATAATTTATATAGCGCTGTATCCCAGCAATGAGCCGGGCTCACAGCGCTTTACATGGAGATAACAATACATATATTAATTAAAGAAACATTCATATCATTCTCACTACATAAATGACAATAGGTTACACATCAGCTACGTTAATCATTTAAAGAAATGATGTTTCATTAATTTTCAAAATACATTTTTAAATGTTTATCGGAGCGGCTGGTCAATCTGCCATAATTACTTTTAAAATGTGAAAGTAAGCTAAAATATGTACCGATTAACAAATAAATCAATAATGACGTAATTGTTTATAACCAAGTTATTTCCTTAAGTAACTAAGCATATCTATATAATAACACACATGACCGCATACATTCACGTGGAGTTAGTTCAATTCCTGCAAGGTGCGCTGCTGGTAAAACATTGGGAGTAATATTTATTGGTGCGGCTGGTCTACCTGCCATAATTTGTTTTTGAATATGTACTGATTAACTAAATAGTAATCGATAACTCACGCAAAATAATTTGGGACCAGGATTTGGAGGATTGCCTATTTTAGCTATTACATTGCTAATTTATAAGTATATACTATAAGTCTTATTTTACCATTATCATGCTAAAAAAACTAAAATAAATTCACTGACTGAATATTTTTTTAAAGTCTTATTCATCTATTACTATTTTAATGTTCTTAGAAGATCAATAATTATTTATAAAGAATATTTCACTATTTATTTCGTTACTAGATGTTTGGGCTAAAGCAAAGTATGTCGACCGTGACGTCACGACGCTCCCGATGGCTGGAAAAGAAAGTGCTATAAATTCTAAAAGGATTATAAAAAATGGAAGGTTTTAGGGTTTGGGTTAGGTATAGCTTTAGAATTTTCGGAAAATTGAAGGTTTTAGGGTTTGGGTAAGGTATAGCTATAGAATTTTAATGTTAAAGCTTTTTAAAGGACATGCGGCTAATGTCTATTACTCTGACCGCAGCCTCGCGTCTCTTCCCGTTGCTATGAAGGATAGTTGCTATTTTAATTTTAGGGTTTGGGTTAGGTATAGCTTTAGAATTTTCGGAAAATTCACGGGGCTCGCACTACTTTTACGGGCCGGTCACATGCCATAGCAACAAGATGGCCGCCGGTAATGGCGGTGCGGTCGGAGTACTAGACGTTTACCGGACATGCTATAACAAAGAAGGCCGCCATGACCGTGACGTCACGGTCGACATACTTTGCTTTTACCGATGTTTGATTCTTTTTTAGTTTGTATGTAAGTTGTAAGTGAGAAGATATCATTTGGCAACTCTGCAACTTACTGTGACAACGACAAGTAGGTTGACAAATATACAAAAGTAAAGGGTTGCATCACGGTTGACTATTATTATTATATTTATTTATTGGAAGAAAAAAAAAGCCTTAGAAATTAATTATTTAAAATTATTTAGTTAGCACTGTAACTCTGTAATTATACCCATGGCCATGGCTAAGACTAAAACTAAAATTAAAATACAACATAATAAATAATAAGTAAGGCTTTTATTTTTATTTTAAATAATAAATTTACCTAAGTCTAAGTTCTCATGAGAACATTATTGAGTATTAGTATTAAATTTCTTTGTGGAATAATTTACTTGTAGAAACTGCAGGCTGCAGGATTAACAATTATTGCTAACAACTATCAATGAACAAGTTGACTGAATTGACTGTTATTGAAATTGTGATGAATAATAAAATTTAAATAATTAAATGGACAAATGCCAACCAGTTCAGTATATGTCAATGGTCAATGCCCAGCCCAATGTCAATTCAAAATAACTTAAATATAATATAATAAAATTAATATTCCCAGATCAACAATCAATGTCAACTGTTAACAATCATGCTAATACATTTTTCTATGCGTAATTTGCTTCGGGTTTTTGAGAGTATTTACCTGTTTACATATATTTAGAATCGGAGATAATAAACTCTAATAATAATATGGAATGTTTTTGTTAGTAATTGTTAGGTAATAGCAATTAGCGGAACTAGACGAGGTAGTATACAGCTGTTTTGACGAGCAAGAAATCACTACCAAACCAATTGTAAGCAAGCGTTATTCGCACGGTTTTGACGTCATAACCGTGCCGATAATTTTGAAAATTATTAGCACGGTTCGACCGTGCCGATAATTATTCGCACTTTTTTGAAATGCTAATCTACACTTACTAACTACAAAGTGTAATAATTAAGATAATGTAAAGTACTAGTATAGTTGATATTTAAGTTTTAGGACACTGACTACTGTTAATTGATTTAATTGTTGTTTAATTGAGTCAAATAAATATTATTAGACCTAATAGCCTGCGCAAATAAAACAAATATAAATTACGACAATATTTAGTTACTGACCCACTGACAGAGTGTCACTGTGACTGTGACTCAATGAGTCAATGACCAGTATGGCTACAAATTATGAAGATGACAATGATTATGACATTTTGAACAAAAAATATCAAACATTATCATTTTTTGCACGGTAAACTAATTTTGCAGTCACTGATATTGATATTGATAGTAATTTAGTAATAGTATTTGAGCAATAATCTGAGTCTGAACGGACCTGCATACCGGCTATACCGCCGTTCGCTAATTAATTATTAATGATTTATAATTAATCATTTTATTAATTAAAGTGAAAGACTTTATGATGGTAAAGCATCATTTAAAAAAATTAAAAAGTGAGAGTCCGTACTCTGTTCTGTACTGTAAGTGTAAGTAAGACTGAACTGAGTATGAGTATAAGCATAACAGTGAACAGTAACTAGTAACTTTAGTAACTTCAGTCAGTAGTTAGTAACACTTGTAGTAACAGTGACTCACTCATGGGATATAAAAAAAATTGTCCCTGGAAAAAAAAAGCCTGTTTGAGTGTTTGCAAGCATCGTCACTGTGGTTGTAAAACAAAAACCAACACAAAAAAAAACAACAAAACAACAACAACAGAAAAGAAAGACTGTATCAGGATTCGATCCACTAACCAATTATAACATTCACTAACTCAAGCTGACTATCCATTAGTCTAGAGAAACTTGACTATTTATGCGATTATTCAAAGTTATATCCAATTATCATTTATTAGACATCACTCATTAAATTGTAACTAGTATTAGTACTATAAACATATAAATATTAGTACTATTAACATATAACTGCACAATTTAGCCTAAATCGAGTGAAATTGGCTATTATTTTGTTATCAACCGCTGGGAGTACGCATGCGCGACGACAAGACACGACCCGTGCGAATAATTTTAAAAATTATATGCACGAGAAAACCGTGCGAATAATCACTTCGTTTTCCGATTTCGGTTTCACGAAAAATGTAAGACTGATTGATAGTGAAATGGGGGTGGGGCTTGATAAGGTAAAGACATATGTTATTCGCATGGTTTTGGCAGTGAGAATAACTTCCAACGTTATCCTCGCCGTCAAACGTTCGGATAAAGCTTTATTCTCAGTGCCGCACAGTTTTTACCGTCAGAATTTTGCCGAACGATATGATATCTAAGACAAGATCTAAATTCTTATTACTGCTTATTATTTATGTAGCATTTCTAATTGACATCTTTTGGTTTGGGGCTGTCCATTAATTGTGCCCACAAAATTCAGGGGGAGGGATTTTCGAAGATTGCTAAGAAGGGAAAGGGGGAGGTCAAGAAAAGTTGACATAAATAATTTTACTTTAAAAAAAATTAATTAATTACTTAAAAAGTCCTGTCTTACACACTTCAGTATTTTAATTAAACTAACTATATTCCTACCTTTAAAAAATATGGCTAATAAATTAAAAGTGGATTTATTAGGGCTGTTATCGATTAATTTAAATTTAATTCTTAACTTTTGAAAAATTATCGAATAATTAATCGAAAATTTTGATTAAGCTAAAAATAAGATGTATGACGTCATTAAACTGAAAATTTCAAGGGAAGTAACAAAAACAGGCAATTAACATTTTTAAATTTAAATATAAGAGCTTAGGCTATTTTAAAGATTACACTTTAAAAATCTTTTTTCTTAATTGAGAAGTTTTTACGTAAAAAAGCAAACAATTATTAATTAATTATTTGTAATTAATAATTGATTGATAAATCGGAAAAAAATATTTAAAATAACCTCTTCAATTTAATCACTGTTTTTGGATTAAAATTATTTTAATCGATAAAACTTTTTACCGATTAATCGAGAAATTAATCGGTAATTTCCGCAGCCCTTGTATTTATAGTTTAATATTTAAATATCGTTTCAGCTTGAAGTTATAACAAGTCTTTGTAAATATTTAAATATGATCATAATTTAAAGCTGTAATGTGTATTAAGTGTATACAGTATACATTTTTGTAAAAAAATTAATTTAATCTCTTTTCTGTTTAGAATAAGACTTTGTAGTTATATAATGGAAATATGTTCATACGTTAAAAGTTTATTAAGCTTTGTTTCTAAATAATTTACTTTTATCCACTTTTTTATGTAGATCCAGTTGTTAACTAGTCTATATAAAATATTCTTTTTTTTCCCGTCCATTTTTTTAATTTGGGGGGGGGAATCAAATAATAATAATAATAATAATAATAATAATAGTAAATTGATATTTTATATAGCGCTGTATCCCAGCAAGAAGCCGGGCTCACGGCGCTTTACATGGAAAAAATAACGTACATATATTAATGATGACGTAATTTTTATAGGGGGGCCTCTGGAATTTTAACAAGTTGTTGACAGGAGGGAGGGGAGGTAAAAATCGCCCCGAAATTTGTTGACGAAATCAAAACAACGTGAATGAACCTCGGGGGATAACTGCCGTCCAGTGGCGTCGCGAGGGGAACGGGCCATCTGATTGACATCATTAGGGGGCGGGGTTGACATCAAAGTCTAAAATTTTACTGTGTTAAAAAAAGAAGAAAAAAAGATGATACATTTCTTTCAACTAGAAAAAAAAGAAATACAATGAAATGAGTTAAACGCGAAAACTTTTAATTAACAAAAAATATCAGTTATCTTGCAATAATAAAACACTCCCAACACACAAACAGCATTAAAACAAATTAGGAAAAAAGAAAAGAAAAGAAAAAGTCGCAGCAGAGAGAACTTGAAAAAGGCTGGACATGAAAGAGGCGGTGTCATCTGTTTTAAAAGATATAACGCCATTTGGTCTTTGACACACCGACCCTATGGACGAATCCAGTGGCGGATTTAGCTATAGGGCTGGGGGTGGCTTGCCCCCCCCGCCCCTTTAGGGTCTAAAATGGCGCCCCCTTAAGACGTCCTTGATGAACACTAAAAAAAAAAGGTGTCACTAGACCAGAAAAAAATATGGCTAAACACAAAAATTATAATTAACACGAAACTGCAATACTACAATATTGGCTTGCTAAATTTCATATTTCAAAACAATAATATCTGGTTTGATTAGTCAGGAGCGTCGCCAAGTTGAAAAGAATAGAAAAGTATTGAAATAAATGATAGACATGATGTTGTTCTTAGCAACAATAAAAAATAAAAAAAAGTTTGCCATTTAGAGGTAACTGAAAAAATTCTTGCTTTTGTGATGGTAGTTGTAGAAATACTGGAAATTGTCTTTAAATGTTATCTGTATTAGCCAAAATTAATATGATTTCACTTCAGAGAAACATATAAAGTTTGAAAAGAAAAATGAACTTTATTTAAGACATGATTTAATTCAATCACTTGCATCTAAATTATCGTCTCAGTAGCCATGCGTAATCGACATGACATTAGAAAATTTCAAATTTAAAATCGAGTCGCACATTATTCTTAAGTCACATCCTAACAGTAAAAAATCGTTATAATGTTTATAAGTTTAAAAGAAGACCGTCACAAAAGGGCGACATCAAAGGAGAAGCAGATAACATAGCAAAGAAGATGCAAGAATTATAATTGTCTCTCATGCTTGTCTTTTGGGAAGAAGCGTTACAACATTTTCACAGAGTTAGCCAAGCTCTACAAAATGAGCACGTGAACTTAAATAAGTGCGCTAATTTGTATTCTTCACTAGCAGATCACTTGCCTGAATCTAGGAATGAATTTGACAGGTTTGAAGAAGCTGCAAAAGCAATAAAACCAGGTCAACTTTTACCCGTAATCGTAAAAGAAAGTATTCATTGATTATGATGCCCCTGAGGTATCTCTGAATGTCAGAGAAAAAATTCATAAATCCACTTTTTATGACATTGTTGACAAATGAGGCAGAGATGAGTAGACAAGGACGGGTATAAAATGACATAGCAGTTCCATTTTCTTGTTTGGTCGATGTACCATAAACATCTCAGTGTTTTCAAGGACTAATAAATGCTTATCCTAAAGATCTGTACTGAACTACGAAAGTTCCACTCATATATTCGTAACAAGTTTCTAGCATCAAAATCTTAATACAATAAGTTCAGTGATAGAGACAACATCAAGTGTACTTTTTCAAATGTAAAAATCGCTTTGCTCATAAACAAAATAATGGTTACACCTGTTTAATCAAGGCTAAGGGCTCTTTTTCTCAGGAGAAAGATATAAAAATCCTAATAGAGGAAACAAGAAATAGTTCTTTATTTCTGCTGATGATTGAGGCAGACTTGTGCACTAACGCCGATGATGTACTCAAAAACTTAACCAGAAAGAAGAACTTTAAAATATATTTATAGAGTAATAGTTTTTTCGTCTATTATTTTTTAAAAAAATAGTTTAAATTTAAATACGTAAATCGTATCTTTCATTTGAATGGAATTAGCACAAACATAATGTAACAGCTATTGTTAATTGTTATTTTTTGTGTGATTTTGTGTGTGTGTGTGTGTGTGTGTGTGTGTGTGTGTGTGTGTGTGTGTGTGTGTGTGTGTGTGTGTGTGCATACCAGCGGTCAGTGGAGCATCGGGACCAGAGGCAGCAGGGGGTACCCATGTGGGTTTGTGCCTAGGTCAACAAGATGGCTTAATCCGGCCATGCTTTTATACTTTGGAAAACAGCAATGTTGACGCATTTGCTAAAAAGATTTTAAGGGAACTACCAATTACAAAAGCGAAACATTGATATCACACTTTGTCGAGGACAGGCATTCGATGTCACATATGTGATGTCTGGAATTATAATTAAGAGTGGTCTTCAAACTCATTTAAAGACACTTTCACCCAATGCCAAATATGTTCATTGTTGTGCCCATGTTTTGAATTTGGTCAGTATAAACACTGTGATGTACAGTTTTGTTTTTTGTTTTTTTGGCACAGCTGAAAGATTGTATGCTTTCTTTACATCTAGTTTACCACGTCTACAAATTCTTAAATAGCATCATAAATATCAATATGAATCAACAGTAGCTATACTCTAAAATGACTTTCTGATACAAGATGGGCTAGCCGTAAGCATGCAGTTGCTGCAGTTGTTGGATCATTCTCTGCTATTCCAGCGCAAGAGCATTGACATTGCATTGGCAAAACAATTTATCTATGTTGGAAGAAATAAGTATTTTGAAATGAGAAGCGATAAAGCTTTTGAAATTCTGAAACTTCAAGTATATGTCAGTCAATCATTTATGAACAAAAATCGTTCTAAACTAGATTTTAAAGACAAAATTTAAAGAAAATAAAATTGCGAAAAAGAAAAGTGTGGCAGACGAACCTAGCACAGATGAAAGGGCGGATGATCCAACTACAAGCTTTAATTGCGAAACACGCTTCACTGTCTTGGATACACTTGTAACCTATGGCGGATTAAAGGGGGGGGGGCTGAGCGGGCTAAAGCCAGGGGCCCCCGACGGTTCGGGGGCCCCCAAACTTTTTATACTTTATAATAAAAGTGTACAAATGTTTGCACGAACCCTTAAAAATATAATAAATTCAAAAAATTTATAAATATTATTAGGTACCACAAACTGACGGAAAATTGCGTTTTTCGCCATGAAGCTACAAATTAGCTACTTTTCACTCACTCTTTTCTATAATAAAAAAAGATGGTAAGCAAATTATAATTATACCATTTAAAATTTTATTTTAAGCCCTTTTATGATATGTTATTGTGTTTGATATTGACATAATTTAAAATATTAAATTTGTCGCTGGAAAACAATCACTGTTACGATTTTTTAGCGTCAGCCGAGCGATGGTTTTCTACCCTCTCTCATTAAACGCCTTTGCCGTAGCGGGCGATACATGCAATTACGTTAAAAAGTAATGAATCGTATGCAGAATTGAATAAGCTTTAGTTTCGTATAAAACAACATTTTAAAATATTATTTAAAATGTAAAAAAATTATTAAAATTCCACGAAAAATCTATAAAATTATAAGTTTTTAACATATTTTGACTTGTTTGTTAACATTTCTGAAAAGCTTGTTCATTTTCCAATATAAATGCGTAAACAAATTTTCATTTATTAACATCGCCCATTTCGGCGAAACGAACAGAAAACCCCTACATTTACATTTTCGTTTCGAAAAACGTTTCGCCAGTGCAAGGAAATAGCTGAGTCCCTTGATGCGAGCGCTCAAGCAGGGACAAACAAATTAACAGTAGTCGATCTCAAAGGCTTAGTTGGTAAGTAATATTATTAAAATTAAACATATCGATAGTTTAAAATGTCTATTAATTATATATTTATTGGCAAATGTGTTGTTTTCCCTAGTTAGTTTTGTTTTACGATTCATTGTACTTGTACAGTAATAAGTAACGTTCACATTTAAGGTTCGTTACTAACGTAAACCACAATTCCAACTTTGAACTTTGAAGTGAAATCTATTTTTGTTCTGACTGTTTACATAAAATTGATGTATTTCCCCTAAAATATATGACTTTTATGAGTAACAATAAATATATTTCATAGTAATAAATTGATATTATTAGTCCTAAATTGTTATTTATATTAAAGGTCACATGATCATAACTTTGGTTGTCAATGTAAACAATGATTAAGTTGAAGTCAATAATTTAATAATTAGGTAGGTTTTTGTTTCAGTTATAAAGCAATTATAAAGAAATATAAGTATTTCAGCATAAAGTTATAATTTCTATAATATGATTTATATACTGGGAAATATGTGTTTAATTTTGTTAGATGATGGTGAACAATATGGATTATGATCATTATGGTGCACTTAAGAGGACTTTTCTGGCCAGTGAAAAGGATAGAAATAGAAGACCATCACTGCCCACTCTTGCCATTACCAACAAACTACAAACCACTACTGCAACTCTATGTTTTAAAAGAGGAAAATAGCAAGACATGGGATAAGGTAGCTTTAAAACTAAGACGAATGTAATTAATTATTTTAATGACTTTATTATAATTAATGTTTATTAAAAAAAATTATTTTGTTCTCTACTCTTAGTAAATTAAAAATTAAACTCAAATAAATTGTCATTTTCAGCTTGAAACCTGGTTCTCACTGCTGAAACCTGGTGGCAGCTTTTCAATTCGGAATCAAGTGGAAAAG
>MUZC01000812.1:54028-65371 GCA_002072015.1 Radix auricularia | reverse complement strand
TGTGTAGATATTTTAGTTTCATTTAAACAATTTTTAAATGTTTGGAAATTAATGCATTTTAAGCATATATAGTGTGGTTGTGAAATTTAAAGGTATGTTATATTAAAAATGTTAGAAGTAAAATGTATTTAGAGCTCATATATTAGGTATATTAATAACATTTTCCTCTTATCGTGGTTGAAATAACATTTGTAACTACTTACTTTAGTTATAGCACAAGTTTTTTGCTATATTAAGTCCATATAAACCATTGCACTTTTCCAACATGATTATATCTTACATATAAATGGAATGGGCTAATTAACTCTGTGCATAGTTGAAAGCCATGGTTTATATTTATTGTAATGTAAATATTTCAACTGTGGGACAAATGTTGTTTTTTTAACAAATTTTTGAAAATGACAAAATTTTCACTTTTTGAGAACCCTTGCACATTTCAAACTTAACATATATTGTTGATATTTAGTTTAACAGTGCAAATTCTATTTCATTTAATAGATCTTTAGCTAACCTAAATTTTGATATCAATATCTGTCTTCTGGGTTAAATGGCTAATTTTTTGCAAATTTTTCAAAAGTTACAAAATTCATGATTTTTTCCTAATTTTTTTATTTTTTCAAAAAACGATGCAAAGCCATTTTCATGTCAATAAATTTTAACGAGTGAACTATTTTATATCCATGAAAAAATTGAGTTTATTTTATATGTACATATGGTTGTAATGAAAGTGACTAAGTGGGTTTACGTAATGTAATTTTTCAGATATAGCCTTTCAAAAATGGCACTTTTTAGGGTTGTGAAAAAAACGAAAAAAACAGAAATTCAAATGTTCATAACTTTATCATTTATGAAGATATATGAACAAATTTGGTGTCCCCAGTCTTAGAATTGCTAGTACTTTAAAATGAAATAATTAAAAAACCTGTGGGCCTATTTTGAAATTCCAGTTTGTGGTACCTAATATTATCCATACATAATTGCGATTCAGTCTTAATAATTGATAAAACTTGATTTAATTGGCTCACTTTGAGAACATAGTACAACATATAGTTTATATTTTTAAAATTTCTTCGTTTAGACAAGTTCCGCTGGCCGAGGGAGAGAGCACAGGCACATGATGCAACTTGGGTCGGGTTCGATCCCCAGCAGGGGAAAAGTAAATTTTTCTTTTCACACTCAATTGTAACATATCGCAAACACTTCAATTTATTAATATTTTTCATTATTAATATTTTGTTACAGTCATATATTAGCTGTTAACAATCATTTTATTTTAAGGGACGCTGGCTGGATAGGGCCCCCGGTTGATTGCAGCCCGGGGCCCCGTGCAGTCTTAATCCGCCCCTGCTTGTAACAGAAATGGATGATCGATTTAATTACTTTGGGGGCACAGTTATTTATTTATATTGTATTGATCCATCACAAACCTCCGAAAAATAAAGATTATTTTCAAAGTTTAAGCAAAATTTACAAACACGACATTAACCTTGAAGAAACAATCGTTGAATATTATACCTTCAAAGAATTTTATGCATCAAAAGGTCCATCAGTATTAGTATCTACGGAATGCTCGGTTATTAGTTAAATTTGGCGGCGGCGCCCCCTGAAATTCTCCTGCCCCCACGCAGACAAAGCTAAATCCGCCACTGGACGAATCCCACTTCCGTCGAACGTGCCAACCATGATGTTTACAATATCATGATGACATGGAAGCAAACAAATGAATCAAGACATTGGGCTGAGAATCTCAAATTTGTTCAATTCATGAAAAAAGTTTTTTCTTCACCAAAGCATTAATAAGTAGCCACATGAGACCATGCTTGGTGGCAAAGCAAAAGTTGGACTGAGTACCTCAAATCTGCCCGGATATGTGATTGATAATGTAGCTACGGTGGAAGCCCTTATCAACGTCCAATAAGAAATGAAGGATGTTATAAATTCTGGGACTGCCTTTAGAAATGGAGATGCTACCGTGCTGGTGGTGGAACCATCGAAAAGTTCAGACCGGTTGCCTGGATACTAGCTACAAACATGTGAAAAAGGTGTGTATAGTATGTCTTGTGTGATTGCAGTGGCAAAGATCTGCATGCAATTTGTGGAACCTGCAGTGAATCATACGAAGGATGCAGATGTATAGTAATATAACTTGAAGGCTATGTCACATTAAGCAAGAAATTAGGAAGACGAGAACAGAAGCTCACAACAGTTTGCATTGCAAAGTCACGCTGTGAAGATGCTTAGAAATTCAGATGTCAAATTACAACTAGTGAAAGTTGGAGACAACGTGCACGTTCGTATAACAGGTGTTGACAGAGGTCACGGTGATCTAAGAAGCGTTCTTGCAGTTGTCATGAACGTTGAGGATGGCTTCTATAGGCTAGGAATAGAGCATGTTGTTCTCAAACAACTGAATTCCAGAAGTGAGTTTTCCATTGTAAATAAGAAACTGCTCACACTAGAATCCGTGGGCACAGAAGAAACATTATTACGAACCATCGTGTCTTCTCAATCACCGACGGGTGGTCAGGTCGATGCAATAGCAGTACTAAGCGAGCAACAAATTTATAAAGCATAAACGTTTATGTAATTTAAAATGTCATACAAGTTCATCTGTTGTAATAAGTGATAACAGAAAGAAATGGATTACTATATTTAATAAGTTTCACACAGTGACATTGGCCACTCCGTGAATTGGCCGATTTCGGGCTTTGGCTGCAATATGTATATACTCTACTAATCATACATGAATGGAAGTATGGAGTAGACATAGTCTAAAAAAAATCCTTCTTGCTTTGACTGTCGTAAACTTGTCAATCACGTTATCAAAATTAATGTCACCATGTTTTTCTCTTTCGATGCTATGGAGTGCATGATCACTCAGGACTCAGACGTATTGTCCCATTGAAGTTGAAGACAAACTAAGTTTAAGTTTGCTGAAAGACTTATCCCGCTTGCAATGGAAACAGTAATTCATAGAAGTATTTGCATCGAAATACGCAGATTCTGAAATACGTGATCTCCTTAAGAAACAATAAATTCAAAAAGATACAAAGTAGTTTCCGGTAGACCTTTAGTCTGGGTACTGAGCCGCATCTTGCAGTATCCTGTTTGTGCACATTTTGTGACCGTTGACGTCAATGTCGTAGAAATTTCCAAAATCTAAGCAATTTTGATGAAGTGTATCGACATTTATCTCAGCGAGAAGATTTTTGACGTCCAGCAAATATCCTAATTTGGTGTTTAGTCTTTTAGACGTAAAAACCGTTTTGATATCTCCTGTTGTAGTATGTCAATTACGCTGTTCATAGCACGTGAAATTTCTTATTTTGCAGAAAGTTCTGCATCTCTTGCCAGTTCTACGGGCTTCCTTCGGTGTCTAATCCTTCTGTCAACCTCGATCCCCCCCCCCCCAAGTTGGGCATCTTGTTTGACATTGTCTACCTCAATCATCACGAATGTTGACAACTTCTTGCTTCAGTTTCAAGGTCAGATGCTGCTTCCTTGAAATTCATCGTAGTATCCTGCCACCATTTCTGGACACGATCAATTTCCCAATTATGATGTTTGAGAAGTGTAACAAAACTACGAATTTAAAATTTAATATATAGCTGCCTTCAAAGTTTTTGCATCCCTTCTTCATGGTGTCCGACGTCATAAGGGCATTTTTGGATATTTTTCCATCAGCCCTACTAGTCATTCCATCTAGTCCTTCATAAATAGCTTTAACAGCTTCTGATCGTGCACTCCAAGGTGTTTCAGACTCCCTCTTTACTGTGATTGGCACAACTATTTTTAATTCTTCCCAACGAGTTTTTTAACGAGAGAAAAACAAATTTATACTTTTATTATTCCAAAAAATCGTGAATGCCATTGGATCCTGTTTAACTGAGTGTACTCCTGCTAGAGTGTACTTCTGTTAAGTTTAAGCTGTGGTTGTCTCAGTTAACGAAAAATGCACTGTGATTTCTAACACATATTCGCTGTTGAAGGCCGGATATATGCCCAGTCATTACAGCAGCATTGTCATAACATTGCGACCGACAGTCGGTCGGCTAGAGGTATGTTATCAGCTTCCAGTTTCTCTACGATAACTCTTTCAAGGCTTGCTGCATCTTTGGAATGTATCTGAACAAAACCTAAAAAAAGATTAATATTTGATGGTTAACTTTTTGTAGTTTGAAAATCCACATCCACAAATCTGATGACTTAACAAAGGTGTTCCCAGAAAGCTATATCGGGCATTGAGTCAAGTACCGTAGTACTTGTTTTTTCCTGATTTCATTAACAGCTGATGTAAGTAGGTGGATAAATTCATTTTAGTTTTCCGGTTATAAATAAGATAAATGACCTGGAATTTCTCGGGCATGTTGTAGTTTTTTTTTCTTTCCAACAGTGGATCACACTGAGCAGAGAAACGAGTTTGATCACAGAGAGAAAGTTGCCAGCATATTTATCGTCGTCCTTATGCAGATATTCCTCACGGCCACGCAGTGTCAAATTTTGTGCAACTAGTAACTTAATAAAGGTAATTATTATTTTCAAAATATCGCGCCAAAGTTGTTCTCCCAATTTTCCACTACCTGCAACTCACAGTTTTAAAACAACCCCCATCAGAAATAGCACACTGAGGATATGTAATTTGTTTATGAGTAGAATGCCCCCCTTGATGCTCAATGGGGGCGCCAAAATCATACTTGGCTACTGGTTTGAAATTACACTCGTATTTAGGATACATCCTTTAGGTCTTGGGGGATGTAGCCCTGTTCCAAGCAGAGGGACAGAATCTCGTGCAATGGTTGGAGTAAAGCTGTCTGGCCACTCATTAGAACCTCTGGTGGTATTCCATCATTCCCAGGCGCTTTTCCACAAGCTAGGCTGTCAATTGCTTTGCTCAGCTCTTCCTGTGTGGGCACGACATCAAGTTCTTCCATGAAAGGCATATCTGGGATGTCATCTAGAGCGGTGCTGGAGACTGTGGTAACTGTTGAATACAATTCCAGATAATTCCAAGACCTAAAGGATGCAAATATAGTGACACAATATAAAAACAAAGGTGATAGGAGTGATTGCAATAATTATCGCGGCATTTCACTCCTTAGTATTGTAGGAAAGACCTTTGCCCGCATTATACTGACACGTTTACAGAGCCTAGCGTCCCGTGTCTATCCAGAATCTCAGTGCCGTTTCCGGTCCGGTCGGTCTACCATAGACATGGTGTTCTCCATACGACAGCTCCAGGAAAAATGCAGAGAGCAGAAGATGCCACTATATATTGCCTTTGTGGACCTTACAAAAGCCTTCGACTTCGTCAGTCGCAACGGGCTATTCCAAATACTGGCAAAGATCGGCTGTCCCCCTCACCTACTCGCCATTATCAGACAGTTCCATGAAAATATGCTTGGCACAGTGCAGTTTTGGATGGAGCTAAGTCAGAGGCCTTCCCTGTCAGCAGCGGAGTTAAACAAGGTTGTGTACTCGCACCAACACTCTTCGCAATCTGGTTACATACCAGAGCTGATGGAGGAGTTTTCAACACTGCCCGCCTCCGAGCCAAGACAAAAACGACGGATGTCCTAATTCGAGAGCTACTATTTGCGGATGATCCGCACTAACAGCACATACAGAATCTGGTTTGCAACAACTCGTGTCAAGTGTTGAGTTCCTCCCCACCTCAATTTTAGAACCTTTACATATTTTAGAACCGTTGAGGGTAGGGGTAGGTCCATCAACGTAACAGGGACGATGTCCTTGAGATGGACAAAGATCCATGATGGACCATGGAATATTTTATAGAATTAGAAATAGGTTAGCACGTGGAAGTTGGCCGAACGTTCTCGAAGTCATGAATGTCAGCGCGTGATAAACAGTTGGTACACGCCACTGACCAATCAGATGAGAACGGCCCGCTGACTCACGTGGGGCCAGGGGTCCTTAAATACTGGACTCAAACCTTACAGCAGTCTCTCTCTCAGAATATTCGTAGTACACCAGGTCTGCGGTGTGACGGGCGAATAAGAGTTGAGCCTAGCTGAAAGTTTGTTTCAGCTAGTTAGGAGTTAGTACTAGTTAGTACTAAGTTAGTTAGAAGGAGTTAGAAGGAGCTAGTCAGTACTTAGTTAGTACTAATAAGTTGTACGAAGTTGTAGTAAGTTGTGAAGCCAGTGGAGTGGCGAGAAACCATTAGGCTACAATCTCAGACAGGAGACGTGCTGAGATCTGGAGCGAAGAAGGGGACAAGGTGGCCTTGCCTTCACACGTGGGGACCTTTGCTGTCGGTGACCGTCCTGGCGAAGGGGCCGACTGCCAATCATCCTGCACGGCTGACAGGTTGACCCATACTGACCACGGGACGGGACTACGCTACGCCTGATTGGCCAGACCGGAGCATCGCAGTTCAACCAGTCTCTTTGGCCACGCCCAATCCACGAGGGAAGTTGGGCATATTAATTTAGTATATGTTTATTTATTAATTTATCATGTATATATGAATATGTATATCAATGTATTAAATGTTTATCTCTGTTATATACATAGAGGCGTTGTTTATTAATTATTATTATTTGTATGTGAACTTAGAGTTATATGCAATATAGTATAATAGCCAGTGGAAAAACCCTAGACATAGTATTCAACATCAAGCTTCTCCAATGCCTGCAAAGAATTTGGTCTGCAACTCAGCTTAAAAAAGACAAACATCATGGCCCAAGACACTCGACCTCCTACTACCATAAATATCGATAATGAAAACTTGGAGGTTGTGGACAGCTTCACCTACTTGGGATCCAAGGTCTCCAATACACTGTCCATTGAAGAAGAAATAAACAGCAGAATTGGCAAGGCAGCTGCAACAATGGCTAAACTAAATAAGCGGGTCCGGCAAAACACCAAGCTAACGGAGAAAACCAAAATGTGCGTCTATCGAGCCTGTGTCATCAGTACACTACTATATGGGAGCGAGACATGGACCACTTATACATCACAAGAGCGCAAGCTTAACAGCTTCCATTTGAGATGCCTGCGTCGCATCCTTGGTATTAAATGGCAAGACAAAGTGCCTAATAGTGATGTCCTAACGCGTGCCAATCAATACCCAAAGCATGTTCTCAATTCTTAGTGAAAGACGCCTGAGGAATGAGCCCCGGTCGCATCCCGAAGGACCTCCTATATGGTGAACTTGCTTCAGGAAAGAGAAAAACAGGTCGCCCACGCTTGCGCTTTAAAGATCTCTGTCAAAGGGACATGAAAGCAGCCAAAATACATACAAGTGACCGGGAGTGTAAGGCAGAGGACCGATCTACGTGGCGCAAAGTTGTCAAAGAGGGCGTCATAGTAGCCGAGGAGCGAAGAATGCTCGACACGTAATGAGCAACACTGGATTTCTCACGAAGAATAGCCTGGACTCCGTTACACTTCCTGCTCATATTTGCAGCATTGTTGTATGACTGTCCAAGCCATTTTCCTGGATTCATACAAACATTTGCCTATCTTTATTATACACTATAATGAAATTTAAATCATTGGGGGCCCCTGGCTTTTGTCTCGTCAGCCCCCTTTAATCCGCCATAGGGGAAGGGGGTCACGCCTCTGTGACGATGTGTGATGAAGGGAAGGGTGAGTTTAAAAATGTGACGGCACATAAAAATACGCGCCACTTTAAATAAAAGTTCCACATAAATATTCGATTGTTTACAATTTATTTAATGACGTTTTCAATGGCTTCACGCGTGTTATATGATATTAGAGTGCAGACTTACACTAAATACATGTTTCAATGACAAAAAATAATTTGCAACAGGCTAATTTTTATTTAGAAAATACAATGCAGAAGAGACGGCCACTCAAGGATTGGTTTCATCAGGCACACCAAGAGCTGCAAATAATAAATATATCGTCTTTCGTAGACGGACAGATGCCATATTGCTGGTTGGGGGGGGGGGGTAGTCAAAGCTATGTGAAATCATAGCGGAAGAAGGTGTATGGTCTAAATTTTTGTGACTTAGTATGACGCAGGGGGAGGGTGGGGTAAAAATCGGCAACCTCAAGTAACACCATTTATGGACGGCCCCTTAAGTCGTGAGTAGTGTTGTTTTAGTCCCAGGCCCTATTCTAGTTTCAGTTTTTTATTTCGTTTTGTGTATTAATTTTAGTTTTAGTCTATTTTTAATTTTGAGCTCAATTTTAGTTTTCGTTTTAGTTTTCGTGGACTAAAACTAAAACACCTGAGTTTTAGTTTTCGTCTTAATCATTTTAGTTTCACTTTAGTTTTAGTTTTGTAAACACCAATAACTAATAACATAATTGTTCATGATCAATTGTTGAAACAAATTGAAGCATAATAATAGTAGTCACAGAGATGACAGCTCAGTGTACTGAGACTGAGTCCATTCACTCCATTGTCACATTATAAATCACACTATCACATTGTGTTATGTGCCAATGCCATAACTCAATGTTTTACTATGTTGTAGACTAGCAGACTTGCAGTGCATGTACAAAAAAGAACAACAACAACTAAAACGTAATAATAATAAGAAACCAAAAACGTAAGTCAAAATTTAAACAAATGTATTAATACTAAGACCTAGAACTCTGAACTAACTAAACTAAGTAACAACAGTTCACTTGAAGTGTGAAGACTAAACGTCAAACAAATGACTGTTCAGCTTGAGAAACACCCTTTTTCTAGACTCTGATTAGTTCTGATTCTTTTCCCAGTAGTCAAATCACCACAAAGAGAAAAAAAATATTTCCGCGTAAGCCTCCGAAGCTGGTGCAGTCAATATATCTAAAGCCAATAGTAAAAAACGGAAACGTTTTTTGAACGTTCTGTGATTGCCAGTAGCTTAAACCATTGTTATCCTCACTGACTGCTGTGGCAGCTTCTTGATAGTGCAACAAACAATCTTCCAGTTCGTCTTCACGAACTGCAGATATAATATTAGTGATGGGTGTGGTGTTCGCAATGTGTTGCGTCAGGGATTTGAAGCGCTTGAGAGGAGGTCCAGATGTAGTCAGGGCTGTTGAGCCAACGCTATCAGGAGACGCATGTTTACAGTGATATTTCGTTTAGGAGTAGGCTGACCAGTAGTTGAAAGCACTTGACCAAGCTGTGCACGTACTGGGGCTGCTGATGAAGCAGTTTCTTCTCGCAACACAAACTCTTTTGCTGCATTTAGAAGATGCTCTTTTCCTGAAATGAACGGTGCTGAAACAGTTGTAGGATCAAGCAGGCAAGCTGCAGAAGGTATAGGTTCAAAAATATCAGACTCTGGTTCCAACGCAAACTGAAATCGTCGCCTCAAGCCATTCAAAAAGGTGACTGCTAGCTCTTTCAGTGATGCGTCCAGAGCTTGATCAGACTGTGCCTCAAGAAGATGATATTCTATGTCCATAAGTGCTGGAATTACTGATGACATAACAGCTTTATCGCCTTCCAGTAAACGTGTATGTTCGGCAAATGGTTGCAGAAGCTTCAGTAACTGATCTATTTTTTGCCATTCACTTGAAAGAAGAGTGTCCCATTCCATTTTTTCCGCTACTGCATTCACACTAACCTTCAGTTCAATTAGTCGCTGCAGTAGAAGGAATGTGCTTGACCCCCTTGTGGGACAATCTGCAATAAGAGTTTTCTTGCTTTTCAACACTAGCTTTTGCGTTGCAACAGATGATTTTCTAAACTTTCCAACCATACGCCTCGCTGAATCACGTAACGGTTTTATGGCAGCACAATTTGATATCTCATTAACAACTAGCTGCATAGTATGAGGCATACATGCCATGCGTTTCAATTTCAAATAGTGACCATCAACAGTCGTTTCTGCCCTTGCATCCTCATAGTCTGTATCTTAATTAATATTGCCAACCTCATCATCCTCTTCCTCATCAGAATCAGAATCTGTGCCAGTGGCAGTTTCGCATCTATCAACAAACATGGTTTTAAAAGCTTTTATCATGTTAGCGCCATTGTCCGTAATAACTAGCATGACTTGGCTAGTTTTTATACCCCATTTTTCGAAGCAATCGCTGACTTTAGCAGCAATCATATCACCTGTATGAGGATGACTTAGGGGCCGTCCATAAATGACGTCACGCCCCTAGGGGGGGAGGGGGGTCACACTTTTGTGACGATGCGTGACGTGGGGGAGGGAGGGGGTTGAAGAAATGTGACGTCACATCGAAAGGGTAACTTTAAATAAAACTTCCACTTTAATATTTGGTCACTTAAAATTTATTTAATGACCTTTTTAAAAACATTCAGTGCTTCTCAAAGTGCCGTTCGATAGGCTATCAGACGCCGGTTGGCGTAAGTTAACAAGACACGAAAATTAAATATAATTATAATTCTTACGTTTCATAATCCACAAGAGAACATATGAAATTGTAACCATGCGTCGTTTGTTGTTGACATCAAAGCTTTGTAACCGCAATTTCGTTTGTTCACTCGCGGTAGGAGTCTGCGAACTTTTTTGGGGGGTTGGTTATCCCCCCCTCCTTCCCCCCGCCCCCCGAAACTGCTACTGGTGAGTTTAACAAACAGGACAAGTGTCTAAAAAGATCTGAATATGATTATAAGTAGATATGTTAAGTCAAAACGACACCGAATATCCATTTTGGCGGTGGGTGAGGGGAGGGGAATCTATTTGATACAATAATAAACGTTTTTGATATAGTTTTTCGATTGGTTTTTTGGTCAAACGCCTCTGGCCATTCTTAATATTATAAATGTGTCCATTCAAAATTAGTCAAAATCATTCATTAACTTTATTGAATGCATCAAATTCACGACATCGCAAATCGAGAGGAGCACAAAACTACTTTTCTTCTGAACTCAGTTTTTAAGGCATTAATTTTAAATTTGACATAAATGATACTTGATACAGTTAAGTCATGTTGATTAAGATTATTGTCCCTTGTGTCAATATAAATGAAAGTAGGTTGGATTTAGGTGTGTTCGTATGTACGTAAATAAGAAATCTACATAGAGTCTAGATGACAAATTTAACAAATGCATTTTCTGGAAGGAACTGGTTTAATAGTGGGTTTATGTTACAAAGCGTACACGTACACATGACTATTTGAATATATCTAGTGGAGTGGAGTGGATGTTACGTGTCCCAAATGAGTCTGCATTACCCTTAAAAATTCCCTTTTGACCCCAGATGTTATTTTAAAAAAGTATCATTTTAAAATAACTTTTTTTATATATACAAAGAAGTTACAAGTAATGATTTATAGTCAATGCTTAATTTGTATGCATTAAAATAAAATATAATCTGAGGATGTTAAAACATTTCGATTTTTTTTTGATTTTTTTTTATTTTTATTATTATTTTTTATTTTTTT
>MUZC01000812.1:33448-44253 GCA_002072015.1 Radix auricularia | reverse complement strand
GGGAGGAAGTCTGTGTCTGTCTGAGAAGTAGGTGGAGGAAGAAGGTCTGTGTCTGTCTCAGCAGGAGGTGGAGGGAGGAAGTCTGTGTCTGTCTGAGAAGTAGGTGGAGGGGAAAAGTCTGTGTCTGTCTCAGCAGGAGGTGGAGGGAGGAAGTCTGTGTCTGTCTGAGAAGTAGGTGGAGGGAAAAAGTCTGTGTCTGTCTCAGCAGGAGGTGGAGGAAAGAAGTCTGTGTCTGTCTGAGAAGTAGGTGGAGGGAAAAAGTCTGTGCCTGTCTCAGCAGGAGGTGGAGGAAAGAAGTCTGTGGCTGTCTCAGAAGTAGGTGGTTCAAGAAAATCCATGTCAGCCTCATGGTGAGTAGGTGAAGTAACCTCCACAACATCCAAGTGTTTGTCAGCCCTCCAGCCATCAATAAGGCGCAGCAGAACACCGAGTCGCTGATCGTAGTCAGCATCAGAGACAAGATCTGCCAGTTCTGCAACTTTTAGCCTGGCAGTTCTAAATTTCTCTTGTTTAGATTTCGGCGAAGAATTTCTGGAAGCAGTGTGCGACACAGAAGGACTTGAATGATTAGATGATACATTCAGCAAGCTCATGTACTTTGACCGAAGCCATCTGGGAAGAATTATAGTGCCATCAAAAAGAGACATCCCAGCCTCAGACCTCATGTGTAGGATGTGGCGACAGGGCAGCTGAAGACCAATAAACAAATGACAAGTGCAGGAAATCACAGATGCATGATGTAACAAATTCACAGCATAGTCTGGCCTTTGTACACATTGATATTCACTTGATACCACATTGAAAGCATAGGGTGTTAATGCCTGCTGATATTCAAACAGCCTGGGATCAAAGGATGGGCACTTGTTTGATGAATGCAAAAATATGTGCTGGGTTTGCAATATATTGTTGGAAATCACAACTTGCAATTTTTTACAAAAATCTAAAAGGGAGCAGTATTTGGGGATAACAGCTTTCAGGTCCTTATTAAGAGATTCTACTCTGTTATTAGTGGTCTGGAGGAAATTAGCTCTCATTAAGCCTGAGACCCACTGTTCTCTAAGTGAGTGCCAATTATGATTGAAGTAATCAACAACAGCTGGATGACAGACATTCCTAAACTCCGCATATATCCCATCATACACTTGCACTGATGCTGCATGCACCATTCTTTGAAGAAATTGAAGAGCTGTGTTCCGTTGGCCTGCTGTGATACCCAGCTTCTCCATAGTCACTTCTCTGCGGAAGGTTCTTAGTGTGTGAAACTTACACAACAGCAAGTGTGCATCTGGGAATGCCCGCAACAGAGTCTGGCGTTCCTAAAATACGAATGAAATAAATAAATAATTATACCATTAATTTAAATAAGCAACTTTGTGTATCAATAAATGATTTTTAGCTAGACTTTGAACTCTATTAGTATTAACTAAAAGTGGCAATTTTTTAAAATAAATATGCTAAAAATTACTTACCAGCATATATTTATCAGTCATTATGGCACGTACAGCCGAGGAGGCACTTTGGTTGGAGGAAATAAGGCACTGGACCATCCAGGTTAGACTGGGTTGATTTTCATCTCTAAGAATGCCAAGGCCTACAATGACACTCCGCCCATTACCATCCTCAACCACAAACAGGAACACTGGTAGATGTAAACTTAACATTTTGTAGGTTGAATCAACAAACATTATTTCAGGGAATGCCTCAAACCACTTTTTCATGTGGCTATCTTGGTAGAATAGACCACTGAAGACATTATCCTCTGTAAACACTTGGACCTCACCACCTTCAATTGATAAAAAAAATAAGAAAATTCACAAAAATAAAAACTAAAAGAACAAATTAACACATGAAAAAAAGTAGCTAGGAATCAAAGACTTTTGAACAAATAATATGGACTGATGTGGTGACTGATATAATAATTTCATGATAATTTGAAATGATGTAATTTATTATGAATAGTTTTAAGAGTCAAATTAAATATTAAAAGTATAAGTAGTGAGTAAATATTGCAATGTAAAATACAACTATAGGAAGTTATTTTTAAATCAGTCTTTATTGAGATTATTTAATATTATGTACTTTCCACACTAGAAAAATTTAAGGGTTTAGAGTTTATTATCCTGATGCAGAAAATGTTTTTCCCCACTCTTCCAATACATCAACATTCAAAATTTGGATTTACTCGATCCAAAAACCAACTATATGCATAAAAACTATCGTAAACTATGTTGCTTAATTTTGATAGCAAATTAAATCAATAATGGAAACCTACCACATGTCTGTAGGTATGCCACTACCTCTACTAAATCATTGGAATGATTTGTAGCAGCCTGGCGTAGGTTGGACAGGTCTTTCATTGTAATAACCTTGCCTGTGTCTGACATTATTTCAGCCTGAATTAATTTTTTATTGCCTCCTATCTTCAAAAGCTCTAATGCTTTGGCTTTGAAGATAGGAGACAATTGTCTATTTTTATGATGATGCTCAAACAGAAGCTGAAAATGCGGGAATATACAATATTATTATTATTAACACATAAGAACAATTATGTAAATATTAATAATATTTTAAATTCAGCATGTCATATGACTCATATGTCATATGAAATAAGACATAATTAGGGCTGCGCAAATTATTAATTTCTCGATTAATCGGTAAAAGATTTGATCAATTAAAATTATTTTAATCTATAAAATAAAGATTAAAATTGAAGAACACGTGTTACAAGATGCTGTGGATTTATTAATAAACAATTTAATTATTTATAATTAATAATAGTTTGCCTTTTTTCACTTACAAACTTCTCCATAAAAAAAAAGATTTTTTATGTTTAAACTTTAAAATTAGCTGTTTTTATTAGGAAAATGATATAAAAAAATAAACATTGTTTAAAATTAAAATTAAATGTAAATTGCCTGTTTTTGTTACTTCCCTTGAAAATTTCAGTTTAATGACATCATACATCTTTTAGCTTTAATCATAATTATCAATTAATTATTCGGTAATTTTTCAAAAGTTAACGATTAAATTTAAATTGATCGACAATAGCCTTAATATTAATATCTGTTGTAGTGTATATCATATTCATATAAATATATGAATATGCCATGCCATTTCTAGTTACTACTTTATTATTTTTAATTATAATTGGACAGCATATTTAGGTAACTCACATTCTAATTAACATCAATAAAGGTAAAACTTACTTTAGACACTTCATGGTTGTGTTCATAGTGACATTCCTTAAAAATTAAAAAGTCGCCAGTGTTGTCCAAACCAAATGTCATATAAAAGGGGCATTCGCTTAAACAAGATGTGACAGCCCTCTTGCCCTCACCTCTAGACGTGTATTTTCTGCCCCCTCTTGAGCAGCAAAACTTGATTCTTAGAATATAAATATAAAACTGAGTTTAAGTAAACTGTAAACCATTAGTCATTAGAGATTAAACTATTAAACAAAGTAAGAGTGTGAAAAGAAAAGTAAACTACCTGTAATATTTTAGCTCATCCGTCATGTGCCTTTTCAACCCAGTTTTTCGCATATATTCAATGGTCTTGTTGTCTCTTGCATAGAGAACAACATTATTCTCCTTTGAATATGATGCTAAATAAAAATTAAGCTCTTCAACACAGGCAAACTTTTCAATCGCCATCGTGAATTTTTCCAATTTGAGCGCGGGAAAAGATAGCCGTTGTTTTGAGTCAGACTTTAGTCGAAGCACAGCGGTTCCCAAAATGTGGGTCGTGACCACCTTCATGATGACCTCATTTATGCCCTCCCCTTTATATGCATATATATTATATAATACACACGCCAAACTGGAGAAATTAATAGATCTGGGTTTACATTTATTTACAGGCAGGAGTTTGTGTATAAATTTAAAAAATGTATAGATCTATCTATTTTGTACAAAAATTACAATTGCTGAATTGCAATCACGCTTAAATTGTGCTTTATTATTTATAGTAATAATTTTATTTAAAAAATCGCCGCCATCGGGTTTTGGACTATGGGTGTTAAGACATCTCGTTTTTGAGGACCGTTTATTGTTCAAAGAAATACCAGTTAACCGCCGGTTCGTATTTTCCTTATCCTTATATTTTGAGAAGCATTGAGAGGTTCATTAAGTTTTCGCCTCCTTCGTCTTGCGTTCACAAAATGAGGGGTAGGACTGCAATCAGTATCAGGCTTATACAAAATTAAATGGAAAAGACGTAAACAAGGTAAGGGTTAGCCTGACCAGACGTAACACGTTCGCTGTTTTGTTACGTCCGGTCAGGCTAACCCTTACTAAGGGCCCTTACAATTGTTTACGTCTTTTCCATTTAATTTAGTCTTGCGTTCAGCACTTTTTCGCGATGTCTTCAATTCAGACAATTTTTCAAAAATATCTTCCAAACAATTAAGTAACAGTGATGGTTTTATAATCATTAATCATATTTTAAACTCACGCCTCACCTTTTTCGTTGGTGATACCGACTGAGTGTCAACTCGCGAATCAAAATAAGCAACAACAAAAAAAGTAATATTGGCATAATTAAAAACAGCTTTAGTCGTAACTGTAAGTAAGCTCATATCACATTTTTACGACTGTCGTAACAGCAGACGACCCGGTCGGATGTTGCTAGCGTTACGACATGTCGTAGCGCCAGCCAATCCACATAGGCTTGGCTAGCGTTACGACATGTCGTAACGCTAGCCAAGCATATATGGATTGGCTAATGTTACGACTATTCTCAAATCTAAATATTTTTATACAAACAGATTTATTCAACGTATCTGCTTTTCAAAATAATAACAAAAATTATGAGCATACTCACTGTGATTTAAAAAATAATAATAAAAATAAATGAAATTTAAAAAAAAAAATTCATGACGGCAGGTGGATTCGAACCCGCTACCAGTAGTGTCATATCGATGTTTTGGAACCAACCGCACTATCACATGATCTACCGCAACTGCTGAGAATAGGCAATTTTTTAAGTTTATAACTGTTTTTCATTTAATGGATCAATCTAGTAATCCAGATTATTTTTTTTAAAACCCTTTAAAATTCATTAATAGATTATCTAATGATCATGATATTTTATTATGAGAACTATAGTTTAGTATTTAAGTATTAGTAATAGCATAATTGAAATACAGAAAATTGTTTACGACATGTCGTAACTTGTCGTAACGGCAGCCAACCCGGTCGGATGTTGCTGGCGTTACGACATGTCGTAGCACCAGCCACATCCGCGCGGGTTGTCTGCCGTTACTTTGTCGTAGCAGTAGACACTCCGTATAAATTATAAGGCTTATACTTTAATACAACACTACACATAATCGAAGTCATAAGTGAGAAAAAAATAAACATTGAAATAATCTATAAAATGCCCCAGAAAATACTCACTTCATTTTATTGTTGATGACTGTAAACACTCAGTGGTTTTAGAATTAGATGGTTTGTCTTTTTCTTGGGATGAACTCTTGTTTTGCGAATTTGCGACAAACTTTTTCAGATTCATTTTGTTTTAACTTCAGTTTCAGCAGTAGAAAATCTGTCAATCTTTTAGCATTCGACGTTTTAGTTTTATAATTTACATATTTATGATATTCTCTTTCAATTTCTATTATTTTTGTGTTCACTTGTCGTAAGTTCAGTTGTCTGCATGTTCAGTTGTCAGTGTGTTCACTTGTCTTTGTGTTCACTTGTCTTTGTGTTCACTTGTCTGTGTGTTCACATGTCAACTGTTCGGTTGTCTTGTGTTCAGTTGTCTAGTGTTCAGTTGTCTTGTGTTCACTTGTCCGGTCACCGTTTTACACACACCGTTACGAAGAAAGAGAGAAGCGAGTGCGGTAACCCGCTGTGGGCGGAAATATATTTTTATTGTTAGTGATTATTAATTAATGCTGTGTGCTCTATTTTAAGTTTAAATAAATGTGTGTAGTATGTATACAAACGAACTCTCTTATTTGAAATAATAAAGGTGAGTTCAGTCAAGTAATTCATTTGTGAACAATTTCAATTTGAATTCTTAACAATTACGTTTGATTATTTGATATTTTTTGTAGCCCAAAATGTCAACAAAAAAAAACAAAAAAAAAAAAATAAAACAAAAAGGAAGTAAGATGAAAGTTACGTTAAATATGGATTCTGCTGCATGAAGGAATCGGACGATGTTGAAAAGCCACAATGCTTTCTGTGTGGATAAGTTTTGGCAAACGCCAGTATGAAACCGGCAAATTTGATAGAGCATCTCAAATCTCTTCATCCTGAAAATGCATCTAAAGATTTAGAATTTTTTACAAAGAAGAAAGCCCAGTTTACGAAATCTGGAGCATTAACCAAACTTGGATTTGGTATTCCACAAAAACCTTTGGTTGAGGCATCTTTCAGAGTTGCTAAACGTATTGCCAAAAGTAAAAAACCGCATACTATTGGAGAGACATTAATTAAGCCATGTGCGCTAGAAATGGTTGAATTAGATTCGAATATTTAAATTTTAAAAAAAAGATTTTATATGTAAATTTGCTTACCTGGCATACATTTTTAACCACATGAACGATATAAATATTTCAATTCTGGGGCCTGATACAACAATTATGGATGCCACTGAAAAACTACAAGCATATTTATCGAAAATGTCCGTTTGGAAAATTAGAATTCAAAATGGGATATATGCAAACTTTCAAATGTTGGACGAATTCATTTTTGAAAATGGATCTCGGCAAGATAGTTTGTTATTGAATCACTTGAAGGATGAAATCTGTGAGCACCTGGAAGTACTTCAAGTTTCATTTGAAAAATATTTCAATTTAGATGAAATACCTAAAAAAGATGAGTTGTGGATTCGTAATCATTTTCTTTGTGATATTGACTGTATCGACGACATGGATTTTGCCAAAGATGAGTTAATTGATTTGAAAAAAAAGTCCTTGTTAAAAATGGATTTCGATTCAAAATCTCTTGGAGAGTTTTGGTCTTCTTTAAGAGAAGCCTACCCATTGGTAGAAAAACGAGCTATGGCAGCCATTATTCCATTTGCTACGGTATATCTTTGCGAATCAGGATTTTCCACACTCGTAACAATAAAAACAAAACATCGAAATCGACTGAATGTCGAACATGAAATGCGCGTTGCTTTGTCGAAAACCATCCCTCAATTCAATCTCCTAATCAAGGAAAAGCAGCAACAGCCTTCACATTGTAAATTTTATTTTCTTCAAATTTGTAAAAAATCATATTGTATAATGAATGAACTTATTTCGCATTTAATGATTATTTGTGAATCAGATGTAATTCTTAAACAACTAAATTGTTATTCAAGAGATAATTTTTGCATTTTTATGTTTTTCTTTTTAAATTCAACTATCCCAAGCACAATATACATTTTTAAATGTTTATGTAATATAAAATTAGGTAATTATTTGTAATCAGATAATTTATACTCTTTTTTTTATTTTTTGTTCTTGATTTCATTACTTCTATATTCACTTGGCACAAGAGAACCGAAAATCATAATTGTAAAATCAATTACAATTATTATTTTATATCCAGGAACATAAAGATATCTGTCTACAGTTATATTATTGAAATAAAAATATTTAAATAATAAAATAGGATATATTTTGTAATAGTTGACGTTTAAACAATTTTTTTTCACAGAGGGGTCGGTGACATATTTAATTTTTTTAAGGGGTCCATTGCACCAAAAAGGTTAAGAAACACTGGTCTATAGCATCAGTTTAAATTTTACATGACTCTTTTGAAAAAAAATATTTTTTACCTGATGTTCTGGAAGTGCTCGATCGTACGTGGCAAAAAATTCATTGGTTCCGAAATATTACCTATATTTGCAACAGTATTGTCCTCTCTCTGACCACAAAAAACAAAAACACAAATACATTTTTGCCAGGATTTAATAATGTCAAAAACTCTAACAAAAACGTCCTTATTGTTTTTACCGATTCTTTTTTATGCCATTTCTGATCCAATTGAAAAAAAAACAAACAACAAAAATGGAAATGTTGAGCACCTGTTAATGGGTAACTAGTTTTGGATATGTGAATATGCGTGCAAAGTTTTAATTTCATTAAATAAGCAATTTTGATCGATATTTTTGTTGATACTTTAAACCAAGAGACATTAAAAAACAAATAATTATGCTTTGGTAGAATAATCTATTTAAGTACGCCAACAATTTTTTCCAGTACATGTAGTTTAATTACGTTAATTCAAACTTGAATCAATTATATATATCAGAACCATAATGTCATATTCTTACACTAATTCAGCCCTTATGGTTTCCACTTGAGAAGCATTAGTATCAGATGACTTTGGACTTATAAGAGAGTTTGAAGTTCTGACATTATAAAAAAGCAATTATATAATATAGTTCCTTTATTTCTTTGAATTTTGTATCTTTGCTTTTATTGTATTGTAATAAACGTTGTTTTAAAGCTTTTCATTTTGAAGCTAATTAACGAGGAATTATCCGCCCACCCCCCGAAACAATGTTCCTTTCGGAGCTTTCGATTGGCTCGTTTCGTGTACAGTAAGTTTTGATTTTACAACAGGAGCGGCTTTCAAATTTTAAAAAAAATTAATTTACCACCACATCAGTGTTAAATTTTCATACTACTTAATTATTTTACAGTACAGTGGCATTAGTGTCAGAAGAATTAATATCTAAAAAGGAGTGTGACGTTTTGACGGTTGAAAAGATCTCATGCCTTAGGATAGTTCCTTTATTTCTATTATTATTATTATTTTATTTTTTAAAAATATTTTTTTCGATAAAAAGCTCGACTTTCTCATATTTTTTTCCTTAGAAACTAATTAACGATAAGGAATTTGTCACCCCTGGCAAAGTGCCACCGGGGCATTTTCCCCCTTGCCCCGCTCGCTACGCCACCTCTCATTGCGCGACAAGAAAGGTTGTTGAACACAATATGCACCACAACACTCGATCTAAAAATATCAACATAATATAAAGAGATAAATAAAATAATTTACAAATTAAATAATTCAATTTATGTCCATTCGATCGATCTGAGCTTTCGATACATCATATTTATCATCAACATTAGTCTGCCTGCTAAATTTGGGAAAGTGGGTTAAAATATATTTCAATTTTTTTTCGTCTAGCAAGCACGCACGCAAGGTCGGTCGCACTGGCTCAGACTCCACAAGTTAGTATAAATGATTTAAAAATAATAGCATATTATGATGTAATGTGTTTTGGCTGAAAATTTTGATTATGTTTTTTTATCATTGAGGGAGGGGGACCTGCAAACTCAAATACTTTCTTGCGGCCTTTAAAAAGAGAATTTTATATTTTTAAAATGTGTTCAAATATGTGTATCACCTTAAGCGGCCTCTTTCATTAATGCTTACATAGACATGGCATAGAATGGTTAACATACTCCCCACTTTTTACTTTTACAATGTAATTGTTTCAATTAAAATTATTTATTAATGTTTATTTATAAAAACATTAATCAAACAATTGATTGAAATGGCCGTCCTTTAATGAACTCATGCAATTTTTAACTGATTTTCACCCCTTGCACCCTGGTCATACGTGGTCACAAAATATTTGACCCTTTCTTCAATGTGACATCACAAATGTCGCCCCCCCCCCCCCACAGCCATAAAAGCATTATTTTCTATTTGAAAATGAGCAGGTTTACACTCAATTTATTTGTCATTTAAATATTTTTATTATACGGCTGCACTCCAGTACCGTAACACCCATGAAGCCATGTAAAAATTCATTAAATAAAATGCTGGAAATCAATATGGAAATTTTATTTAAAGTTGCGCGTTTTAATGTGACTTCAAATGTGTGACACCTCTCCCCCCCTCATGTGTGACGTCATTAATAGACGTCCCCTCAAAGGGCGGCGAATTGGAGACCGCTCATTTCGGCAAAAGCTCTAGCTACGCCACTGTTAATATTAATTATACAAAAAAGGCATGCGTAAGTCACTGTGTATATGAGGGGAACTTTGTATATGAAGGGAACTTAACCAAAATTTGTACACAAATACTTAATAGCCCGCATTAAATGCCTCTAGGGCACTGAACTTATAATTTCCATTTTTGTGTGGTTTTTTTTCGTGTATGTTTAACATATTTTCCTCATTCAATTTTTAGAGATCCTGCTGAATACATCGATGTTAAAGCTTAAATTAAAATGAACATGTTTTTGAAACTGACATCTTGCAGTGAATAGACCCAAGGCCCCTAAATGCCATTTTTCTTATATTAGCGGCGCAAGCTACTGAGAAAATTAATAGATGTTGCCCATTTCTTTGATTTCTATTTTTTAGTCTCATAAACGCGTGTTTGTTGGGAGTTCTAATGTTACCATTCAACTTTATCGGGGCAAGGTAGAACTTGGCGGTGACTATTTCCTCTCCAGGTCAGCGGAGGACTTTTTAAAATAGCCATCCATAAAAAAATTTATTAAGGCTTTTATGTGGGCTACATCCCACGCCTCTCAGCTTGTGTGGAGAGCGCTCAAATGACTTTACTATTCAGCCTCCATCTAGTATATAAAAACTCAAGAGTCTATTGTTGCGTTCTGGGTTCTGGATGTAATTAAGACAGAAGTCTCGACTCTTGTCAATAATAATAGGATTCTTTATTGTTGTAATAATTCACGTATAGATACAGCTTCAATAATACAATAGCTGCAGTAACACAATAAAATCAATCTAGCCATCCAGTATTTCCAAACACAGGCTTATTCCATACAAGTCCCTCTTCTCGTGAGTGTTGTGACAACATTCGAGCCACCTCGATAAAATGTAT
>MUZC01000812.1:0-22907 GCA_002072015.1 Radix auricularia | reverse complement strand
TTAAAGCAATTAGTTAAAATGTATACACTGCTAACTGTATTGTTCAATTTTTTTTCATCATACTCGATCAAAGCGAGCATTAGGTGAAAATGTATATTTCGTATCAGCACTGTCAATTTTTTCTAATCACTGAACTTTGCGGAAGTACAAATATTTTTTCCACCAAACTTTTTCGAAATTGAAAATAAATTTGGTCAGAGAAATGTAAGATCACCAAACAACTTTTTGCTACCGTTACAGGTGTATTCAATTTTCTCACAAAAGTGCCTATAATCTTATCGTGAGTTAACTAAGTGGAATATGCATTGCACAAAGAAAAGAATCAATTGCTAAAGTAAGAAAGAAATAGAACAAATAAATTCCAAATATGTCATTCATGGAAAAGAACTAACCCACAGTAACTACTAAGAAATAATAATGAATTAGAAATTTTAATGGAGTCCCGAATAATAATTATTTTATTTTAAAAATCAAACAAAACATTAGACTTTATAAAAAGAAACTTTACTGATGTAATAAAAAGTAAAAAACTAAAATACTTCTTCAATTATGATGTATTATGAATGATAGGTTTAGACATATAATCTTAATGTTTTATTCTATTATTGTCATCTGCGTAACTTTTTTTCTTAACCAGTTAAGTATCTCAATATGATCATTACATTTTGCTAATTGAAATGCATATTTCACCGTCCTGCGTTCCCTGATTTACGACTACAAGCGTTTCAATCACAGATTAAACTATATATTTGTGCGTTTTTCCTCATGCTTTCATTAACATTGTAATACTTTAAGATGTCACACCAGTGACAAACGCATTTAAAAAAAAATAATTTCATCATCTAGACGCTTTTTTCAGCTTTCTCTCCCCCCCCCCCCCCCGTAATTATCGGTTCTGGTGATAGTGACTCTTTTACATTGTTTGGTTCAATTAATGGAACATCAATGTTCTTTCCTTCTTTATTGTCTTCACGAGATGCAGGCGCTTTGGTAGAAGGTCGTTGATTCTTGAAATAACAGCTAATTATATTTTGCCTCCACTTAAAAATTATGAAACCAATTACCCTGTGAAACACATGAAAGTCAACATTATTTTTTAAAATAATATTTTCTTGTTAAAACATACAAATAATTTACTTTAAAAAAAAAACTATTAAACAAAACACAAAATATGACAATATTTTATCAATCTTGAAATTAAAAAAAAAAAATAAAGCAAATTAATCATTCTTGAACAGACATGTATATTCTCGTTTCTGTTACAGACGATAGTTCTTTACATAACATCATTGCATCCTATGCTTATCCATGATTTGTATCTAGTCCTGTTTTCGTATTAGAATTGTATATGATGAAAAATGTTTGGTTTTCATGGTTTTATTAGGTAAATCATTCTACTCCTGGACTCCCGAATAGAAGAACGATAGTATGTATTTTTTATTGCTATTTCGAATGACTTGTAACCAAGTCTGGCGGAGGAGCCATCAACTGACACTATATTAAGGCGGGCCGCTGTCACCTTAAAGCCTTCGAGCAGATGCCCGTCAAAAACTTTGATATAATAAGTCATCTAGGAGAGAGAACTCATATCTCAAAACTCTGCTGTCTTTCGGCTTTAAATTTTCTTCATGGAGAAATTAAGGGAGTAAACCTTAAAAAGGAAAATAAGTGAATGAGTATCTTAGGCAATTTCATTACAAATGCGCTATATCTCTGGTCCTCTTGTGATGGAGATGGCACCTTATTTTATTAGCTAATCTGTTCCACTTTAATCACATTCTGCATAGAGAGAGAGAATGCCAGCTGCCTCGGCAACAGCTGGTCTTCTTTAAAGATTCGCCTAGGCTATCGTGACCTCCTTTTTTTCTACCTTCTCTACCAAAACCTGGACAGGTCTCTCCAGCTTCCCGACAAGGCGTAGCAAAACACGTTTAACGGCGGTTACCGGTAGTAAGCCATTGCTCAATTGGTGTAGAGCCTGTTGTTAGGGGTCATTCCAGATGGTGTAAGAGATCGCCATGTCTCACTAAATATCTGCCGCCCGCTTCAAGCTGAACAGTCACCAGACAGTAAGATGAATGTCATCCATGCTTGGCCTACCCCATAGGTGCATGGGTATCAGAGTAATCAACTCAACAATGCGTCAAAACACAAGCACAAGTTAAATGAATAAGAAATATTTTTCTAACACTTTGTTTAGCAAGCTGGAATGTCAGAACTAGCTACCCTGGTATTGACTCTGACCCTTCATATACAGAAGATATAAGGAAGACAGCGGTAATCGATAGGAGCCTCTCAATTCGGTATCGAAATTAAATTCCTACAGGAAACATGGCTGGCTGATAACGTAAAAATATTCGAGCCCAACTACACATTTAT
This sequence comes from Radix auricularia, assembly GCA_002072015.1. NCBI lineage: Eukaryota > Metazoa > Mollusca > Gastropoda > Lymnaeidae > Radix > Radix auricularia. The sequence continues at coordinate 20,528 of MUZC01000812.1, read as the reverse complement.
CTGGCAAAGACTACCATCAGATAGACCAAAGTAGCATAACCCTTTAGTAAACCAACCAACTCTAAATGAAATTTAATAAACAATATCCTCCATAAAAAAAATATACAAAGCCCCAGGAATAGACCTCATCTTTGCAAGAGTGATAAAACAGGCAGGTGCCGAACCACATTGGCATATACACGAACTTATATCCAGAATCTGGGTGGAGGAAGAAATGTCAACTGAATGGCACACAGCACGCATAATCCCTATTCACATAAAAGGATATACGTTACCTTCTCTAACTATAGAGGAATATCACTCCTCAATGTAATGTATAAAATTGTCCCATAACTCATAGCAAGAAAACTTGAAAACTATAGTGAATCGCTACTAGGGGACTATCAATGTGGATTTCGTCATAATAGATCAACTACAGATCACATTTTTACTCTATGATGTATCCTGGAGAAATGCTATGAATATAAAAAGGACATACATCAACTCTTTGTCAACTACAAAACTGCATATGGTAGTGTAAAAATGAATTACCTATAGAACGCATTACAAGAACTTTGAGTCCAAAACTAACTAACTCGGCTCATATATATGACAATGGCAAACTCCGAAAGAATAGTCAAGTTACAGTGAGATTACTCCAGGGAGTTCACAGTTGACTGCAGTCTCAGACAAGGAGATTCACTATCATGTATGCTGTTCAACATCACACTAGAGAAAATCATTAGGCACATACATGTTAATTCTAGAGGAACCATAACTAACTATTTACTAAGAGGCATAACAGAATAAATACCAACAGAAACCTTGTATAGCCAACCGCTTCAATACTTGGAATATGCAGACAATATCGCGCTACTTGAAAAAAAACGGGAATGGCATAGATAAAGCTTTCAAGGAACTTGAAAATGCGTCGGCAAAAGCTGGTCTCATTATAAACGAACCAAAGACAAATTAAAGATTATGTCACGAAACAACAAAAGTGATGATAATCAATATATATATAATTCTCAATGTATGTTATGTAACGTCTGTCCGTCACGCTACTATTTTTAGATAGCTGAGCACCAAAAATACTCAATAAATATATATAATTTGCAATTTATGTCCCGACGACGCTACTAATTTTAGAAACCAGCGCACCAAAAGTGATTAAAATTGTTACTGTAAATAAATGAATAAAACAAAAATGAATAAAATAAATTAGATTTATGACGTCATTAAACTGAACATTTCACAAAATGCCCATAGCTTATGTTTTGAATTTTTTTTTAAAAAAATATAGCATTATTTTTATAAGATATATTTAAATATAAGTAGTCCAATTTAATGTCAATAAATTTAAATTTTATTATTATTAAGTAAAAACAATTAGTATTTTTTAAATATTATTTTCCTTATAAAAACTACTTATTTTCAATTTTACTAAAATATTTTACCGATTTCCGCAGCCCAAATTTTAAGGCATAACTCATTTATTGAAAAATGTAAAATTGGAAACTCTTTTCATTTTTAATCTGCACACTATAGGATATGTATGTCATTTTTTGTCGAGATCATTAATAATCGAATGGGGAATAAAAACTTATAGGTTTTTAAAAAAAAGCATTTAGTGCCCCTGGCCGCGAAGGAATGATCATTCATAGTTCAGTGCCCTATAGTATTTTATTATTGGCTGTATAAATTTTATACATTATCTTTGATTAAGATCCATCAATTTACACAGTACCTAACTCTTAAACTAATTTTTATGTCATGTAAGCAAAAATTGACATCTTGGGCACCCACGCCCCATGAGTGTTAAATATAGAAAATTATGCTGCCAGTAATTATACAGGGAGCGTACTAAACTATCGGATGCATGGTTTAAAAAGGACATGCACACGCACACACACTCGCACACACATACATACTTTCATTTTCATTTTGGATTAACTGTTGATAATTTAATATTTTCATTTATCCTGTAATAGGTTTTACTTCAAATGTGTCATGCCAAATAAATAGTTCTTTGTTATTCATTGTTGTAAACAGCTATCTTTTTTACGTTACACTTTTTTTAATGTGGAGGTAACAAGGAATGGAGTAACTGACACACGAATTGACAAGTCATAATATATCTTGAAAATGTGCTGACTTTAAAATAAAAACTCTGATCTGAATTACCAATACGTCTATATTAAATTTTAATTATGATTTACTTAGCTTATTGTATGGACAAATAGGCGAATAAACTGACAAGTCCTAATTGTTACGTATCTAGGCATTGTTACCTATTTTTTTTTGTTGTTTTCCCTTGACCTGTTGCGGTCGAGAGACGGGTGGAGGATTCCCGAGGTTGTCTGCCCCTTTTGTGTAGTGAGTTTGTTTGTGAGCGGCGGCGAGTTCAAGCCACACAGACCGTGTGACCGGTCCTTGACCTGTGTGTTTTCATCTGGTCAAAAAGATGAGGTTTTCTTGTTCCGTCTCTTTAGAGAAGGTTCTAGCCCTGTCTTGTTGTTGTTGACTTGTCCTGTTCTCGAATAGTATTCGAGAAACTACTAGAGTTGTCTTGAGCTCGACGCGCGGTGGACTATAAAAAGACCGCCCGTATAACGTTGAGTGGGGATAAGACATACGGAGACAGCCGAGAGACAGTATCGCGGAGACTGTGCGTGACCCCTGCGTGGTATCGTTAGTGTAAGTTGAGATTTTTCCTTTTCAAGGCCTTGCTGGTAATTGTAGTTATCTTTTAAAACTCTTGAAGTGTAATATTTTTACATGCCATTTTTGTAAAAGGGTTTAGTCAACCTCTCAATTCTGTATTGAGTAGATGTTTGTGTTTTTTTGTTGCTTGTAACTTAATGTGATTCCTTTAAAAGTACTATTTGATTTATATTTTATTAAACATTCAGTTAATATTTTACTTTCCGATTTCTTGTGTTATTCATTGTAAGTCTGTGGTTAAATTCAGACTTAAGATAGTGACACAACGGCTTTTTCTATTGTCACGTTCCCCTAGACAAGCCAATACAAATTAGAATAGATGTAATTCAATTCGTAATACGTGACATAATCATCAGTGAAACTTAAACGGCTTAAAATCCCATATGATTAACTTTGCTTAAAACGTTTAATGCAAAATAAAACTTCTTTGTTATTAACATGTTTAAAAATTTACATTTTAATTTTTAAAGGTTTGATAATGTTGTGCTTATAATATATGGGCAAATGGGTAAATAAACTGACAAGTCATAATCATCAATAAAGCTTAAACGGCTTCAAATCACAGATGTGCTTGATGTGGATCACATTACAGTGAAATAATATTTTTTTAACGCACTGTGCTACCGTATTAATTGGTGAGCACTATTCAATACCACAAGTTGATGTCCGGCTGAAATACTTCGAACTTAAAAATTCTTTGCTGTATCACTTTATGAAGTGTGTAATTCACTATGCATACTATTATCATAAGAATGTCATTATTATTCATGTTTTAGAAATCGCACCGTTAAAAAAGAGTTTTTTCAGTATTTTTTTCAAGGCCATTTTTACACTCGGAATAAAAATAATCATTATGTAAATGAGATTTAATGTTTCTTTCTTTGTCTCTACATTTTCTGATTATTTACTATGCGGCTTTCACACAAAATGGACAATTACAAAAACTGATATATATCTATTTTGAAAACGTTCTTCATTATTGACGGGTAATACTCTAGGTTGTGCTCGAGCACCGTGATGCCTGAAGCGCTCACTTTTATCAATAGCCCACCAATTTTTGGGGTAAAATTCCCAACTATATAATCAGGCGAACTATTAAAGTCTCTTTTTACTTCGCTCTTTTTTTAAAAATGTCTTTATTCTTGAAACTACTTTGGTTATTGCTGTGTCTGTGTCAATTGTGGCATTTAGTAGTTTATATTTTTAATAAAGGGAATTCACGGGCGCCTACTACGCCCACTTTTTTCAAAAGCCAAAGTAACTTAAGTAAATGCTTTTACATGCTTTCGAATCTGTGCTCTTTTTGCTTCATTATCTTTTCGAACATTAAAATATAAATTACGTCATACAATATTTTACGTCGAGAAACACATCATACTCTGTTAATCTTGAAACTGAAATTTGTTTTTTCTCTTAGAATGCGCACCGCTAAAAAAAAAGCCTTGAAAAAAATTACTGCACGAAAAATAACTCTTTTCGAACGTTAGAATTAAAATTGCAGCCATATTTATCAGAAATGTTTCTCTGGAGTTAGATGTTCCAAAAAAGACGGGACTTTCGACAAAATAACATTAATGCAATGGTTTTAACATAAATTATTAAACTCGAGAGCAACGGATTTCGTGAAGGAATCGTGAACAACAAAGATGAAGATAACGCCAGAGTCAAAACAAACAGCAGCATCACGAGTTCAAGCGTCAGCTCGAAAGAAAAGATCACGTGCCAATGGGCGATTACAAGATCAAATGAGAAGGCGGAAACTCGGCAAGCACAAGGAGCAGCACAAAAACAAATATTTCGTGCAAATCGACGATTGCAAGAATCAAATCATCAGGCGGCAACTCAGCGAGCACAAGGAGCAGCACGGACAACAAAAATTCCGTGCCAATCGACAATTGCAAGTATGTGACAATCAAGAAGCAACTCGACGAGTTTTTTGGAAGCAAAATGTCATTTAATGGAGATACAACATCAGAGATAATGACTCGAATTGCGTTGGCGTCAAGTGCTTTTAACATACTTACATATATTTGGAGATCAAGGACAATTAGCAAGCATACAAAACGTAGGCTATTCAACTCCTGTGTAATCCTTGTATTAACATATGGATGCGAAAGCTGGAAATCCACTAAATATATAGAAAAATAATTAGTTGCATTCGAAAACAAATTCGTCCGAAAAATTTTTAATATAAAATGGAGTGATTTCAAATCAAATGAAACAATAAGAAAAGAAACAAACCAAGAATATGTGTCAAATTTTATAAGGAGAAGACGATGGAATTACATCGGTCATGTTCTTCGAATGGACGAGAGAAGACTCCCACGTCAGGCCCTCATGTGGACACCAACAGGCAAAAGAAAACAAGTAAGACCAAAAGAAACCCTGCGTAGAAAAAAACATAAGAGAAAGCTCAACCATGGGTCTAAGAAATAACCAGGCCCTAATACAATTAGCAACGGATCGTCGCAAATGGAAATCCATGACCTCTGCCCTATGTGCCGTCTTTGGCCCGAGAGGAAATAACTAACTAACTAACTCGACGAGTTCAACTTGGAGGGCAAATTCTAACGTACAGAATCAGTGTCATTCTACTATCACAACAGATGACATATTTATTGAAAATGAGGTGGAAATTCTTAGTTGTGTAATGGATCAACAATGTGAGTATTGTGCTTCTCTGAATTTTCACTCCGAAAAATCATCAGATGGAACATTTAAATATTGCTGCCAGAAGGGAACTGTTTTGCTGGAGGTAGATATTCAACAAAGACTAGATTTCCCCCTATATCTTCAAGAGATTTTTAGTAATCCAGGACATCCACATTATCGAAATTTTCATGAAAATATAAGAACATATAATTCATCTTTATCGTTTGCCTCAATAGGTGCACAGGTCGATCATTTATCTGGACGTGGGCCTTATGAATTCCGAGTTCATGGACAGATTTGTCATCGGACTGGGCACATGCATCCAGAAGATGGAGCTCAACGACAATATTGTCAACTTTTTGTAATCGATTCTGCAATGGCAAATGCTCAAATAATGCAACATCAAGCAAATCAAAGACTGAATGAAAATATCATACACAATATAGATTATTTAATTCGACAGAATAACAATTATGCAAAAGCGTATCGTATGCTAGGTGGAATCGAACAAGAAAAGAAAGAACGAGCAGAACAAAGTAATCATTCGTTACCAACGGTCAACATTGCCTTTGGACGTGACCGCAACACTGACGATATAATTTACCGACTGTTAACGAAGTGGCTATATTTGGTACCACTGATGGTGAGCCACCGTTTGAAAGAGATTTTAGAGTAGATCCACGAGATGCAGATCAACCAATAAAGTTAAATATACTGAGTCCACATTTAGATCCAATATCATTTCGGTGTGGCCAGCTGGCAGCCAAATATGCAAATACATCTTGAAAATCGACCTGGTAGAGCAAGAACTCATATATCGCTACTACAATGGAAAGTTGCTCAAATAGCAATCAGAGTCAATAGATTTAATCTGATTCTACATGGTGGAAAATTTTTTCAACAGTGGGTCGTTGATTCTCATCTACAAGTCGAGGCAAATAATCTTAATTTCATTAGAAATCAGCAAAGCCGTTTGCGTGTTGAACAATACATAGGTTTAATGGACTATCTTAATGATGCAGCAATTCGACAAGAAACATCGGTTGGTCGTATGGTGATTTTACCATCATCTTTTCAAGGATCAACCCGAAATATGAGAGAAAAATTCCATGATGCAATGGCAATAGTTGCAAAACAAGGCAAACCTGATCTCTTTATAAATATAACATGCAATCCAAGCTGGCCAGAAATTCGAGACAACCTATTCGAGGGCCAACAGCCGAATGATAGACCGGTTTTAGTTGCACACATTTTCAGCATCAAATTAAAATCACTCATTCAAGATATGGTTATCAATAGAGTGTTTAGACAAGTTAAAGCTTATGTGTATACAATTGAGTTTCAGAAACGACGACTTCCTCACGCGCACATGCTCTTTATTCTTGCCGATAATTGTAAAATTGACACAACTGAAAAAATCGATCGTTTTATTTGTGCTGAAATACCTGATCGAATTCATGAACCAGAGCTGTATGTGACAGTCATTCGTACAATGATTCATCCGTGCAGTGAACAAAACCCAAATGCATCATGTATGGAAAATAATGAATGCATTAACAAATTTCCTAACCAATTTTCTCCACAAACTATTGCAGACATTGATGGATATCCCATTTATCGAAGACGTCAAGGAATAAAAGTTGCATTAGGAAATCGGACTGTCGACAAACGTTTTGTTGTTCCTTATAAAAAATTCCTTACACTTAAATATTATTGTCATATTAACGTTGAACCATGTCAATCTATTAAGGTCATTAAATATATTTACAAATATATTTATAAAGCTTATGATTGTGCCTCAGTCGAATTGAATTGAAAAATCGGATTGTACATTATGAAATAAAACAATTTACTGATACACGATATGTCTGAGCTCCAGAGGCAATATGGAGACTTCTTCAAAGTCCCATTCACGATCGTTCACACACTGTGTATCGTCTTGCCGTTCACATTCCTGATGAACAAATGATTTATTTTCAAGAAGGACGAGAAAATCAAGCAATTGAGAGAGCTGACACTCGATTCCCATATCTAACTGCATCCAACGAATTGTGGTTGTGAAAACTAGAGGAGAAGAAACGTCAGCATGAGTGGAGGAGAATATTACAAGCGTGGTAGGCCCGGTCATTGGGCCAGAGACTGTCTCAGCTGCCCAGGCAGTGGTGCGTGAGGCTTTAGCGAGTGAGATAGTAGTGGTGCTCGCATGGACTTTAGAAATAGGAGAGGAGCCGGTGAGGATAAATGCTACAAATGTAACAGACCTGGTCATTTTGCAATAGACTGTGAAAGAGGCATTGAATAAGGTGCTCGTTGTAACTGCAAGAGCCCTGTGCATGTATAGCGTGACCATCCTGACACGGCTCGTTTTGCGCGGGCAAGCATTATGAGAATTGGCCTGTTCCTGTTGAGAGTCACGTTCTTACACGTGCACAGTCATCCCTGGATTAAATAAAGTTCTATATATTGAGATACTGACTCTAAAAAATATTACGTTCATGTTGATTTTTTGTGGGATTACCCTGTTAATATAATATTTGGAGTGGTTATAAGTCATAAATTATTGGATTTGAAATATATACTGATTTGTATGTAAATGCTTTGTCGATATATTGGAGAGCAATATTAATAGTTACTGTATTTAAGAGGAAATGACAGTAGTGTTAAGGGATATTTGAAAGTACATTTCCATAGAGTATATTAAAAAGTAATCATAGTAATGAGTAAAGTTGTAAATTGGTCATTCAAGATGGTGGAAATTTGTCCACCTCGAAAAATTTCTGGAAAGGGGGGCATATGTCAACGATGACCAATTTGCCCTTGTAACATGTTGTGAGTTGCGCACGGTGGTGTGTTTGATGGTTGCTATTGTGGTATTTAAAGTTATTGGTTAGTGGTGCTAAATCGTGCAAAAGTAATTGTGTTGTTTATGTCATTAGTATATGTGTAGACGTGTTGTTGTGGCAAGGAGGGACGCCATTAAAGTGGTTGTTTTTTCTAGCAGTGTCGTTATTTCTTGTGTAACGGTAATTGTATGAATCTTGGAGCAAGCGGTCCAGATATAAGTATTAAGACGCTTGTGACATTTCTGGGGGCTTAGTCTGAAATTTCACAGAATACACAGACACTGCCGAAACAACGAGAATGCCAGTCAATACTCTGGAGGAGATATTAGCTCTGGTGGATGCAATTCAACTCAGAGGTGAAGAAAGGAGAAAGTACATAGAGAGATAGGTACAACGAGCGAGAGAGGCGGCTGATAATGCGGCTGAGAGAGAGATGGCGGATAGGGCGGCCGAGAGAGAGATGGCAGATAGGGCAGCCGAGAGAGATATGGCAGCCGAGAGAGAAGCAAGGTTAGAGGCCAAATGGTTAGACGCCACCAGTGCAGGAAATACAAATGGGACAGATAACAGCCCAAGCTTCCACCATTTATAGATGTTGTCGACCAGCTGGATGGATATCTAACAAGGTTTGAAACTTTTGCTAGGACCAGTAAATGGCCGGAAAGTGACTGGGCGCTGTCACTGGGTGTGCTTCTGTCTGGTCGAGCCTTGGAGGTGTACTCTAGGATGCCCTACGAGGAAGCGTTGGTGTATGAAAATGTGAAGGAAGTGCTCCTAAAAAGGTATAATCTCACATAGGAGTGGTACAGAGACCTATTTAGAAATAGCAAGCCTCAGACAGATGAGTCACCATCTATTTTCTTAGGACGAATCAAGGGTTATTCGTGGAAATAGATTAGCTTATCGGGAATTGACAAAACAGTTTACGGTCTTAAAGACCTCATAGTTAAAGAACAATTCATGGATGTCTGTCTTGAGGATCTGTCTGTTCATTTAACAGAGCGAGGTATTTACAGCCTTGAGGAGATTGCTAGAGTTGCGGAATGGTTCCTGGAGGCAAGGAAGAGAAGCTTTACTTGTGGCTCTTGTGCAACACAAAATGGCAATGACCTGAATGGAAGAAAAGTTGACGAGCAACGGACTGAATTAGGTCAGAGAAAATGGCAAAATGTGGCTGAATGAAGTTCAAGATCGGACGTGAGTTGCTTCGTGTGTCATAGGGTTAGGCACATAGCACGGTATTGTCCCAATACAAGGGAGGCCGGAAATACGAATGTAAAGAGAGTTGCGGCGACGCGTGTTCTAGAGCGTAAACGGTCAAAGGGCAAACACCTGTGGGATAAGAGCCTAAACGCATCTGTTGGAGGAGATAATATTGGTCAACCCGTGAATTTCAGAGGTGGAGAATTAGCAAGAAGTGGTGACTGCAAAGAAGCTGGAGCTGGAAAGCTGGAGATGGTAGATGGGTTCGTAGGATCAAATATAGTATTAGGACGCTTGTTGCACTTTGGCTTTCAATAATGCAACACAATTGCTTGCAGTTGCATCTTCATGATATCCTGTGTGTCATGTGATTTGCATGCGGCTACGGGGATCTTCGTAAAATCTAATTTTTTTTAAATGGTTTGATTACAAATGCCAACTGAATTCCTCGATTTATTTTTTTTTTGTGCAAGCAAAACACAATAATTAAAATATGCACATTGTAACATTTGCGAGTATAAAAGCAATGGTGAATAGTTTGATAAACATGCATAACTAGAAACTAAAAACTCTGTTTCCCAAATTGTCAGCACTTATTTCATACATTTTATCAGTGTTTCAACAATCACGAATCACGAATCAGCTGCACTTTCAGCTCAATTGAAAGTTCATATGTCCAGACATACCTTCCAATGTCTAATTTAGAAAATTAATAAATGTAAGCGACAATCAAACTAAAAACAGTAGCCTCAACAGTGTCTGGCTGTTAAATTGTACTGATTTCCGCAATGCCAATGATAAATCAGATGCCGCAGACGCCCCAATATCTTCTAATAACGGTATTTCTGAATCCCACAATTTAACTACTATTTTGTTGTTGTTTTTTTAAAGAATGTAATAATATTTCTATCCATTTTCGGAAATCCTGTAGTTTCTACACGTATATTATTTCACAGCAAAATGTAATTTTCTTATAAGAACTTAGAGTTTTGATTTATTAAATGCATTAATATGTTTTATATTTTAGCTATTACAGCGCTATTTTGTGAGTCTTATTAATTTTTAAGGCTTTTTTTGTGGCACTTATGCTATACCTAAATTCAAATTTAATTGAAAATTAAACCTGTATAGGATTGTCAGTTAGGGGCATTCTATAATTGACGTCACGTGAATTTGGCCGATTTTTAATCCAGCCCCTCCTTCTTGTAAAACTTTGTTACAAAACTTAGACCCTCCCACAACAATGTGACTAAAAAAGCTGTGACACCCCACCTTAAGGTTGTAATGCCTATTTGAAAATTAGCATGTTTCAAAACACTTTATTTATTGCTTTTTAGTATTTGTTTAGTGTAAGACTACACTCTAACATCGTAACACGTGGTAATCGGTGCTAAACGTTATAAAATATATAGTAAGAAATGGAATATTTTAGTGGACCTTTGACTTATAATAGCGTGTTTTGACGTGACGTAATAATTCTTATACTCCCCCTCCCCCTCGTAACAAATTTGGGTACCCCCTCCACATAGGCGCGTGATGTCATTTTTGGAAATTAAAAAACTTGATTCCCCCCCCCCCTGCAAAAATTCCTAGCGAAGCCCATGCTAGTTACACCAGTTGCATCGAAGTCCAAACAGTATAAATTGTCGTTAAAAAACTCCTAATAACCCGAGTTTGAAATGTCTTTGTGGCTACATAATAAAACATTTATGATACGCATATTATTCAAAAATATGTTCTTATACACGTTACTTTAAACACCGGATTTAAGGAATCATTTTCGGGAAATGATTTGGAAAAGATTTATTTTTTTCGACATGCAACCTCACAGTTACTAGGACTGTGTTTTTCGCTTCTAAACGTATATACTCCGTGCCTGTGCATGTGTTTATTGTGTTCTTCCTGCCCTGGTTGGGTTATTAATTTAATTCACTTCCTTCAATCACTTAATTCTGACATATTTTTTTTTCAATATTCTAGAAACTTATGTGATATTTTCCGTCGTAATTTATATATTATTCCATATGGACAAAATGCTAAATTTTAACAAAGTAATTTTTTGACTGATTTTCAGCCTGGGAAAAATCACCGGATGTAGTTGGTCCCAGATGTGGCTATTTTAAAACTTAAAATGTTAAGTTGATAGCTGTTGCAATTCTTAGGATTATATATTAAAATTTAAAATGTAGTTACGTTTAACAAATTAGTCATTACAAATGTCTGAAATATGTGTAAGTGTAAAGGGGGATAGTAATTTAAAAATTTAACTTTTGAGAAATGTTCTATGGTAGAAGCTATTAATTGCAACATAGAAGAGATGAAGATTAACCGTATACGTTGCTTTTTGTGTTGATGATACCTAGATATTATTGCTAAATTCCTTCATAATACGACTTGGATATTTAAACTATAAATTCCTTTTGAATAAATGATAGAAGGATTTGTTACCCTAAAGGAAATCATCATTTATTCGCAAACTGGGCCATATTGGGGATTGGGATTCAAACCAGAGTTAGACCTAATTGGACAAGAGTCAAACTGGGGTGTATAATACAGCAAAAATTGTGTTTATTATGAGATAAAAGATTGACCAAGACATGTTAACTTATAATGTAATGGGATTACACTGTTGTGTGAAATCCCGCATAATGTAGGTTCAAATTTTATAAATGGAATGCGACCAAAAACAAGATCTCATCATTCGGCAAGAGTGAACTGATGTATCCATTCAAATAGATGGTACATCGAGGACAGTAGCAAACCTTAAATTGGATCTCATTATGATAAGGAATCAGATTAGTGACTGTAATTTAAAACTAAATATGTAATCATACTGGGAGAAAAGATTCAAATAAAACATGATCTCGATATGCATTTGAATGGAATTATACTGAGGAAAATGATTAAAACCAGCACAGGATCCCATTATAAAATGTGAACAAAATGGTATTTTTAAGCGTAAATACCAATTGAATCATATCGGGGAATGGTACTGAACTAAAATAAAATCCCATTTTGCGTCATGATCTCATTGGTGTATGTAGTCATTACGAAAAAAATATCAACGAGAGTGATATATATATTCTTCATAAAATGGAATAAAATTGCAAGTCTAAGCTTTTCCTTGATATATGGCTCGGTCAAAGCAATAAAGGATACCTTCAGTTTAAGAAGACTCAAAGAATCCAAAACTCTCAAGCAAAATCAATTTAATAAAAATAATTAATAACCAAACATTTAAAGATTCAATCGCTAAAATTCAATAAAATATATAAGTTGTTTCATTTATTTACTTTTCATTCAATCACTAGAACTTTGTTACAAGTGCATGAAAAAACTAATCAGTGCATTTAAAAAAAAAAGTGTGTCGTCTTGACAATGAACAAAAAATGCATTTGTCTTAAATGTTACATTAGAACAAAAAAACAAAAAACAAAAAAACACTATTAACAACTAAAGAGCTAACTGCATGCAGGTGATGTTAAAATAATAATAATTTTGCATAATTGTATTTAAAATAATACGTTAATGCATATCACTTACACAAGAACAAGGAATCCAAGTATTACAAAGAAACCCAATGACCATTTAGTAAATGTTTGGTAATAGGTCGTAGACAATAAGTTGGCTGAAATGACACAAAATGGTACAAGTCATGTTAAGAAGGCCAAGATTATTTAAATCGCCTAAATCGCCCAGGTGAATCAACGTTAACAACAAAATTGATAGCTGCAAATATCATACACACTAATATTACAATAGTTTGTTTTAAAAACACTTGCCGTATTTATAATATCATATTTCTGTAATGTCTGTATGTTATACACAACTTTTTAAATTGCTTTCGAATATGTTTATTTTGCAATACCAAATCGGAGTGCACAATTGTTTCCAATTTTTATTTTTATTTTTTATATGTATTTATCTTTTCATAATGCAATATATCTTTTTTAACAAATAACCCGTTTACATTAGATTGACCCTTCTACGAAAAAATAAAAAAATAAAATACGTTTTCAAAAATAGTTAGCGAAAAAAAAAACAAGTAAAAGTCATGCAGTTGTCAATTTGAAAATGTGTGAAAGAAAGAACATCAATGACAATAAATAGCGACCGCATTCCTCTTTTCAATGATATTTTCTATTGGGTTTTTCGATGAGGTTTCAAACTTTTAAGGAAAATTTATTTTCTTTCTTTTTAATGTGTTTATGTTATTTGTCTGCAATTATATCATTTTAATTTAAAACAAAAAAAATAAATAAGTGTTGAAAATTGGTCTTTTAGTCTTAGTGAGTAAATAAAATGTAACATATTTGTTTTAAGCACAGTCTTATAATATTTTTAAAAAATAATCAAAGTTAGTGACATTATAATAGATGGTCTTAATTTAGATACAGTAATTACCATGACAATAAGGCTAAGTTTAAAACAATATATTAGCTATAAACTAAATATAAGAAATACTAGCTGAAAATAAGTACATAATGCCTTTTGAACAGGATGTTTTCTTCTTCAAAGAATATACCTACATAATATGTTAAGAAATTGGTGGAGGAATATTTTAAAAAATAAAAAAGAATGATGAAAAATAGAATTAGCTAAAGATACATGAAACTAAAACATAGTTATTCAAGGACTGCTAATACACGAAGCAGTCTCAAAAAGCACAAATACTGACATTATTTAAAAGCGTTATTAGGTATTGAGTGTTATTTATTGTGTTACTTAATTAAAGTTTTAAAGAGCCAATGTATAAAGTTTATTATTTTATTTTAAATCCATTGGACGACATTTCTCCACACGTTTCGCCCTTTCCTCATTTTGTTTTGGGCATGTTAATCAGAAGAAAAAAATGTTTTAATACAAAAGTTCAACGTCGTCAGTTTTTAAAGTTAAGAAATTAGATAATTACTTCCGCCGCCTTTCGGATATTAACATGCTGGGCCCGCATGATCTAGATAAACATTACGTCATTGTCATTTTGTTTCAATTTTCGGTTTACTGTAGTTTTTGTTTTCTGAGTTTGACTTATGCATCTACAGCAGGAATAAAAGGTTGTAGTGCATTTAAGTCTCTAATAATGTGTTGCTGGAAGCATGTCGTTGGCTTTTGTGTGAAAACAAATTGCTTATTTGCATTACTTTTTATAGTGGTCATGACGCCGAAAATTAAGTTGAGTCTAGAACGGATATGAATAAGTGGCGTCAAAAGCACGCCCGTATTCTCCTGCATCATATTCCTATGAAAAATATTATTTCAAGAACCCAATTTCACATATCATATCAAGTCTTTCATTAGTAACTTGATAAATTGGGTGGCTGCTTACAAAGTCATTAGTGCACTCACTTAACAATCTGAAGGGCATTGATGAATGACTATTGCTAAAAATTTCTTCTTCTGACTGAGAAGATGGGCATCAAGCCCCGAGAATTTGTAACGTGAATTAAAAAAGACAGTTAGCCAATTGTTTATTAATTGATGTAGTGTCCATCAACGTAACTTTGTATACACATGACATTTACTTACATGCGTTGATTCTAAAGTTGAAAACGTTGTAAGGTCCATCAAGCCTGCAGGCTGCATACTTTATTGTGAAGTTGGCATCTTCATTTTCATTGTCACTTTTATATGAAGCACCATTTTCAATGGATTCTCCAACTTTCTCAGTATTTTTGTAAATCTCCGCCATACACGGCTGCGCATCGCTAATGCAAGTAAATTCAACATCTAAGATATTTGTTATAATGCTTTCACTTGCTGATTTTAGAGGTTTATTATTAATCATAACTTCTCCTCTTGCAACGGTTGGTTCTGGTAAAAGAAAAAATCTATAATTTATTTTCTTTTTAAAATATAAATATTAAAATATGTATTGATATGTGTTTATGTTCACTTAAAATTTAAATGCAACATTGATTATGTTGAGCGTCAAAAAGTAATTATGATTATGTCACTTCAACATTACATTTTTAAAAAAAATAACATTGATAATAAATATAAATGCTAGGCAAATATACAATTTAATCATTAAAAAAATATTATCCATATGCCTTTTTCACACACACACACTCACACACACACACACACACACACACACACAAAAACACACACAAACACACACAAACACACACAAACACACAAACAGACACACACACACATACACACACACACAAAGAAATAAAAAAATAACTCTTGTTATTCTCATAAGAAAATGTATTTCAGTTTCCTTAACGAAATACGAACTGAATAGTGGAACACACCTTGTTTTGATTTAACAGCATACAGGAGTTTTACTATTTATCAACTGTACAACACGGAATGTCCTCCCATCTTGTTAAAAACGCTCCATTTATACAGAAGATTATTACGCCTTACTCTTATCCCTTTAAAAAAATATGATAAAACTCCCTCTCATGTGGAGTAGGGGGCCCAAATATAGTTTTTCTTATAATAAACAGATTCATCACTAATTCTCCAATTTTATGTGTAGGTAGGAGCATGAACTTTTTGGAAAGTTGTTGGGTACCCTCTCATGTCGACAATGGGGAAAAAATAATTTTAAAAATCTCGTTCATGTGGGGCCGGGGGCCAAAATAGTTTTTTTTCCTAATATGGGCACTATAAAATCAAAAATTACTATTTTTGCTATTCCCCGTGTAGGTAGAAGCATGAAACTTTGGAAATTTTTGAGTACATGCTCCCGACAATAATTTGAAGAAAAAAAAGTTAAATTTCCCTCTCATGGGGGCCGGGGCCCCAAAAACCTTTTTCCCCTTATATGAGCTATAAATTGAAAATCACTAATTCTCCTATTTCCCGTATAAGTAGAAAGAAAAAAACTTTGGAAATCATTAGAGTACACGCTTCGACGAAAATTGGCAATAAAAATATTAAAAATCCATCTCATGGGGGACCGAGGGCCCAAATATAATTTTTCTTATATTAAAAACAGACTCATCCCTAATTCTCCCATTTTCCGTGTAGATAGGAGCATGAAACTTTGGAAAATTGTTAAATACCCTCTCACGAGGAAAGTTGATGTAAAAAAAAAATTGAAATACACACTCATGGATGCCGGTGCCCCAAAACCGTTTTTTTCTCTTATATGAGTTATATAAAATTCAAAATCTATAATACTCTTATTTCCCGAACAGGTACATGCGTGCAATGTTTGGGGGTTGTTAAATACACTTCGACGATGGTAGCAGGTGTAAACATATTTAAATTGTCCCTTACGGGGGGGGGGAGCTGTAGCCTAAATATAGTTTTTAATGTACTCAATCATCACTAATTCTCCAAATTCCCGTGCAGGCAGGAGCATGAAAATATAAGAAGTTGTTGAATACCCTCTCACGACGATAATGAAATTTTAAAATTCCAAATTATGTGAGGCCGAGGGGCCCAAAAACTATTTATCTGTAAAAAATGAGCTATATAAAAATTAGTTAAAGCTTTAAATGCAGAGTAATTTAATGGATATTAACCAAACTTTGTACACTAATACTTGACCACATATATTAAAATAATGCATCGAATTTAACTCACAATGACATTTTTCTTCAGGGCTGGGGGTCACAAAATGAAATTGTTCTTAAACTTGTAAGATTTTAATCGCGATTCAATTATAAACGATATTGAAAATAATTACAAATATATTCAACATCATGACGATTGAATTGAACATGTGTTTTCATGTTTACATCTTGGACTGAATGGGCACTGGGGCCCATAATTTAATTTTTTTTCTTATATGACATATAAACTCAAAAAAATGTATGTGTTAGTATCTGTGCAAATGAATGGATCTTGAATAACATTAGTATACAAAAACTTGGTAGCCCATATTAAAAATAAATAGTGCATAAATTCTAATTCCTTTTCCTTCAGGACCAGGGGCCCCAAATTTCTTTATTCGTATTAGTTTAAGATGATTTCCCCTTTCAATTATTTCTTGATATTGATCCTTGATGAAACTAAATTAAATGTAGGGCACTGAATTTCTAATGTTCATAATATTAGGGTAAGGAGCCCCAAATGATTTTTAGTGCACTTAAAAATTTAATTCCCTTATTACTTTTACACGATGTTGAGAAATATAGCTGAAGTCCATGAGAATGTTAATAACTATTTAAATCGTCTTTCTTTTTTGAGCCACTCCTCTTAATATCTTTTTTAAAACAAAAAAATACGATTTTAAATTATTAATTTATTTATCTTTCCGTTATCGTTTGCGATTAAATATGAATTTTGTAAAATTCTTTTTAGCACACTTCCGCGTACATTTCTGGTATAATTGTTTTCAAAAAATTACTCATCTGTTATTTAAATTTATTCATTATTACTGAGATCGTTGCAACGCACGACGGTCAGCAAATATATATATATATATATATCAAAGTATGTCACTCTTTCTGTGTGTGTGTGCTTGTCCTTTGTAGCTCACTAAACCCTTCATCCGATCGTCATAAAAATTTTTGAGACTGTCAAGTGCTTTCATTTTTTTCCTATTTAACACTCACGGGGCGACGGAGGCCCTTAATGTAATCTTTTTGCCTTATGAAAATTAGTTTAAACGCTATTTACTTGATAAAATGCTGTATCTTTCAAAAAAGTTTGTAATTAAATACCTGATAGCCAATATTAAAATACTATATGAAAGTTAACTCCTAATGGTTGCTCTTTTGGGTCTGGGGGTCAATAATACCTATTTTTATTAACACGATTTTATTCCCCTATTTAATTATTAAGATCTTGACAAATGATAACAAAATATTTTATTATCCATAGTTAAATAAACAGGTGTTTTCAAATTTATAGTTTGCCGTAAATGGGTCCTGGGGCCCTTAATGTCATATTCTGTTACTTTGAAAATAAGGTTATGTGTCAGTTACTGAGTAGATGGTTGGATCTTGAAAAAAAATGTTGTCTACAAAAACTTAGTAGCCCATATTAAAATACTTAAGGGCACTGAACTTCAATGTCAATTTCTTGGGGGCAGGGGCCCCAAATTTCTTTTTCGTAAATGTTTAATATATTTTTCCCTTTTATTTTTTAACGATCTTGAGAAATATATACATTTTGAAAATGAATTAAAATAAACATGTTTTGAAATTAAAATAATACACGGAATGCGCCCGGGCGGCACCTTAATGTGTTTCCCCCTACATCTATCTATCTATCTATATATCAAAGTATGCACTATGTTTTTTTGTTTATTTTAGCTGACTAATGAATGTACATTCTCTTTTGGGTTGAGCCGTTAGGCTCTTAAAACCCGGTTCAATTTTTCGCAGGCGAGCCTCATCATTCGGGCATCGCCATAGAGGAAACCCTCATTAGGTACCGCAACTTCAAAACCCAAAACCCCGTCAAACTCGGGGCAACATTCTAGTACGTGAGCCACAGTCTCCTCGGGGCAGCCACACAGCCGACAGGCCAGTTCATTTCGGTTGTCAAACTTGTAAAAGTTAGCTTTCTATTGGAAAATGGTCAGATCTCATTCGTGTTATGAGCGTCTGACTACTACGGTCAAGTTTCCACCAGGCATCGCTTTTGTCCGGTCGCGGCATTTTCTGATACACCTTTCTGGCCGTATTCCCATTTTCCCAGCCCTCAAGCCATTTCTCACGGAAATGGTCATTTAGCCACGACTTGACCCCCAGTTAAGTCAAGGGCTTATCGGGTTGGGGCTGGGCTGCCCTGGCCAGTGTGTCGACCCTGTCTGGTTGGGCCGCACCGCAGTGTCCGGCCATGTACTGTAGGACTACTCTGCCGCCACGTGCTAGGACTTCACCTACTGTCTCCAAAAGGACACTTACCGTCTTGGCCTCCAGAGAGGATCGATTTAAGGTTTCGAGCGAAAACCGAGAGTCGGTGAAGACCACGACGGTCGGGAAGCTCTTTCTCTTCGTTAGACGTCGGCGTACTTCCTTCAAACCCCTGTGAATCGCTTCCAAGTCGACTTCATGACTACTGTTAGTAGATCCACACGGCCCCGACAGTTCGACGCTGTAGGGTCCTAGTTGGGGGTATTGAATTAGCACAAAGTATCCACTTCTGCCATCTCTGAAACGTGAGCCATCTGTAAAGACCTTTACCACGCTGTCTCCATAGACCTCGATTGTGCGCAAAGTCTCGTCTCGCTGACTAAACAATTCGCCCGATATTGATGGTACTTTAGGAAAGTGTTGATTATGCTTCCAGGATATCTTTGTGAAAAAATTTTTGAACATTCACAAAATTTTGGGACCGGGGGCCTAAACTATTTGTTCCTTATACGAGCTATATAAAAGTAGTTTAAGCATCGGTTACTTGGAAAAATTATGGATCTTGATCAAATTTAGTTCATACCTTTTTTTTTTAGACCAGATTAAAATACTAAATGTTTTTTTAACTCCTAATGTCAGTTCCTTTGGGGCCGCGTGCCCAAAATCTTTATTTTCGTAAGCGTAATAGACTTGTTTATTTTATGATATTAGACTACTTTGAAATATATTGAAAAATGTATCTATTATGATTTACATTGAAATAATGTTGATATTAAAGTTAATTTCTTGCATTGATTGGGCCTGTGGGCCCTTAATTTAATTTTTGGTTATATGAGCTGTATAAAAATTATTTTAATTATTAGCTACCGGCTTAATAGATGGATTTTAAACAAACTTTGTATACACAAATTTGATAGCCAATATTTAAATACCATAGGACAATAAACTCTTAATGACCATTGTTTCGGGGCCGGGGCCCCACGTTTCTTCTTTCGCAAATGTTTAAGATATTTTCCCCATTCAATTTCTAACGCTCAAGAGGAATATATATCCAAAATAAAACTGAATGAAAAAGAACAGATTAAGAAAAAAATCGACACCTTAGACAAAATGGGCCCATGGGTGCCTCAATGTAATTTTATTTTTTTCCCTATGTTAGATTTATAATAAGTAGTGTAAGCGTAAGTTACCGATAAATATAATTAAAGGAGCTTGCCAAGCTTTGTATATGTAAAAATCAAATTATGTCTGCATCTATCTATGAATGTATGTATGTACGTACGGAAGTATGTATGTTTGTATGCATGTATGTATATATTTTTATGTATGTATGTATGTATGTATGTATGTATGTATGTAT
>MUZC01000811.1:259015-280914 GCA_002072015.1 Radix auricularia | reverse complement strand
ATTGTTTAATGACTAAATAGATCAGTGGATTGTTTAATGACTAAATAGATCAGTCGCATTTTTTAAAGGTTGACTAAATAGATCAGTCGCATTTTTTAAATGTTTAACTAAATAGATCAGTCGCATTTTTTAAATGTTTAACTAAATAGATCAGTCGCAATTTTTAAATGTTTAACTAAATAGATCAGTCGCATTTTTTAAATGTTTAACTAAATAGATCAGTCGCATTTTTAAAATGTTTAACTAAATAGATCAGTCGCATTTTTTAAATGTTTAACTAAATAGATCAGTCGCATTTTTTAAATGTTTAACTAAATAGATCAGTCGCATTTTTGAAATGTTTAACTAAATAGATCAGTGGATTGTTTAAAGCTGACTTAATGGATCAGCCGCATTGTTTAGTTTGACTTATCTCAATTTTAATGACTACAAATGTGAAAAACTATTTTGAGCCCTTTTAACATTTTCTATGCCAGCCTACCGTTTCTTTCTAAACCATCCTAAATCTTACACATAGATGAAGTCATAAGTTAATAAATTTGACTTAAAACTTTGATGGCATCATATTCCTGCCACTCTACTGAGTGTAGAACACACTAAAACTGAGTGGACCGTTTACCCCCCTCTCCTCACAACGATGACAAGGTTACTCACATCGAAAGGGGGCTTATGAAACTGCAAAGAAAAACAACCAAACAAGTTTCCCTAACCATGAACTAATCTTCATTCACAGATACAGATGTATGACATTTATGAATCGTATAATGTTGTGCTTCAGGTTTTGGTAAAATCTGCTGCTTATGGGATACGTTCAAATTTGTGCAACACATAGGTAGCCCTGCCCATTAACATTGGTTTAGACATAGCCCCGCCCTTGACATAGGTTTAGAGGTAGCTCCACCCATTGACATTGGTTTAGAGGTAGCTCCACCCATTGACATTGGTTTAGAGGTAGCTCCGCCCATTGACATTGTTTTATTATCATGGCTCTTGTTTCTAAACTTGAATACATTAAGATGACCAGGACTAACTTAAACAAAGATAATAATTTAGGTTTTAAAAGAAAATTGTTTCTGAAATTCTGAATAATTTCTTGCTCCTCAATTATTGGTATCATCCATGTTTATTTAGTAAAAAAAATAACAACAAAAAACTGAAATTATAGAGAAGGAAAGAAATGCAGTGCTTGAACGTATCCCACAAAGGAATATGGGAGATGCTTGTAACAAGGATTATTGAAATGGAGGAGTAAAGGAGTAGACAACTGATAGTGCCAGATAGAGAGCTTGTAGTTTAAAAGTCAAGGGATAGAAATGGTCATTGTAATGAATAATAAATATTTAAGGGAAGAAAGTTAGTCAAACAAATTCTTACTGAGGAAACAAAAAGAATAAAAGACAAAATATGAGAAAAAGCAAGAGTAAAAGCGCAAGTAGAAAGTTTGAAATAAAAGGAGAGAGAGAGAGAAGTGTATGTTAAAATATAAATAAAAGAAGTTATCAAGGAAGGAAAACTTAATACATTTACTGAGTCAAGTACTCAAGATGAGAGAACTTTCAATTACATTTGTTAGCAGGCATTCCAAACAACAGAATGTATCTATAATATTTGTAGGCATTCATTCCAAATAAAAGGATTTTAAGTGACATTGTAGGCATTCATTCCAAATAGTGGTATTTTCTAATGAAATTTGTAGGCACTCATTCCAAATGACAAGGTTTTCAAGTGACATTTGTGTCAAGGAGTTTCAAATTTGATTTTCTTTTTCCTTCCTTCAAAACTTTAATTTCTCATGTACATATCTAAAATATTTCTCTTGAACACATCAGTCATCACATCCTTTGAGCTGTTCATCTGATGCACAATCTGTACATGGCACTTCTGTTACATCTACACCATTTCTCAATATTATTTTGGTGCATAGTTTTATCATACACACCACCACATGTAAATATTATTTATCATACACACCACCACATGTAAATATTATTTATCATACACACCACCACATGTAAATATTATTTATCATACACACCACTGCATGTAAATATTATTTATCATACACACCACCACATGTAAATATTTTTTATCATACACACCACATGTAAATATTATTTATCATACACACCACTGCATGTAAATATTATTTATCCAGCACTTGTTTACTTCAATTTTATACAGACTTGTATCACTCTTACTATACAGACTTGTATCACCCTTTCTATACAGACTTGTATCACCCTTTCTGTACAGACTTGTATCACCCTTTCTGTACAGACTTGTATCACCCTTTCTACACAGACTTGTATCACCCTTTCTGTACAGACTTGTATCACCCTTTCTGCATCTCAATTCTCACAATGTTAATTCTGACACATATCAGCATTTGTAGTTGTTATGTCTTGCAAACATTCTCACATGTAAACATTCACACTGTATGATGCTGACAAATAAAACCAGAGAAATAAGGTGATGATTTAAAAAAAAATAATAGCAAACATTCTTCCACTGACCTGTCCACCTGCATGGAAGTATTGTTTGATTGTGTCCAAGGCCATGTCCAGCACAGCACATTGTTTGGGACTTAGGTTTTTTTCAGCCTCCTTGGACATATCCTGTTGATAGAGTTGAACAAAATGAGGGGTGGGTGAGACTGCAATCAGGCTTATAAAAAATTAAATGGAAAAGACGTAAACAAGGTAAGGGTTAGCCTGACAGGACGTAAAAAAAACTTACGTCCTGTCAGGCTAACCCTTACCTTGTTCACGTCTTTTCCATTCAATTGATAGAGTTAAAGCAGTCCCATATTGTACTACATACACAATAGTCATACTAAAGCTATTTTGAGAAGAAATCATTAAGTTCTATGTATTTATGACTAGTAACATTCTCAGTCCATCTGATCAGAAAATAGATGTGATTAAACATTCAAAAACTGTATTTATTGTATTTGTAAAGATCATATAATATCTCATCTATTACAGCAATCCTTCTATACAGAAAATTATTGCGTCCTACACTATCCTATGCTTATGCCTAGTCTTGCAATTTTATTAGAATGTTAAATTTAGAGATTTGGTTTAATCTTTAATGCATCCATTTAATAATCCCTATTTTTGATAGATAGATTTCAGAAACAAAAATACATGTTTTAAAGAAAACATTGAACAACATGGCAAAAATCATTGGACAAGGGAGAGAATTTCTTTCAACCAGCAACTGAAAATAAGATCAAAGGCTAAACAATATTTAAGATTATTATTAATTAAAATAAGGGCTGTTATCGGTTAAATTTAATTTAATCGTTAACTTTTGAAAAATTACCGAATAATTAATCGATAATTTGATTAAGCTAAAAATAGGATGTATGACGTCATTAAACTGAAAATTTCAAGGGAAGTAAAAAAAATAGGGAATTAACATTTTTTAAATTGAAATATAAGAGCTTATTTTAAAGTTTACACTTGGAAAATCCTTTTTTTTAGATGGAGAAGTTTGTACGTAAAAAAAGCTAACTATTATTAATTATTAATAATTAATCATTTATAAATAAATAGGAAAAATTATTTAAAACAACCTATTCAATTTAATTGCTATTTTATCGATTAAAATAATTTTAATCAATAAATTTTTTTACCGATTAATCGAGAAATTAATCTTTAATTTCCGCAGCCCTAATTAAAATATAATTGTATCTGTCCAATGTCTAAGATGACAGCAAGACAAGGATTGAATTTGTTTGAAAAGTCATCATTTTCATCTCAGTGATTTTCACATTTAACTTTCTTTATAGTAAACAAATTTTGTATAGCTCAAGATTACAGTTACAGACAGTGTCAAAAGTTTAAATTTTATGGGGTATTATTATTGTCATCAGAGATCAATTTTCCAATTTGAACTAATGATAAAAGTTGTGTAACAATTGTGAATGTATCACATTCTAGATCTGATTGAAACAAATGTTGTCACAATGATTAGTTCACAGTAAATAAGTTGAAATCAAATTTGACAGTAATAGACCCAACTAACATGAAGCAGAAGTAACTCAAGCAACTGGTCTCAATACTGGTTAGTTAATATTGACCACTTTATCTTATCTTTAAGTTAATGCACTTACACATTATGAAATTTATATTTTTGGAAAGATACATAAGAAGCACAGATACCAAATAATAAATAAATAAATAAAATAGAATAAAAATGTACACAAACACACACATATTTCTATAAAATCAAAATAAGAAGTAGTTTAAAAACTAAAAGGTTGCAGATCAAACTATGAAGTACAAAAATTTGCTTCAATTCCATCTAGGAGTCGAAACTTGTAGATACATAATATCTTAAACTGGTAGATTTTTCTCATATTATCTATTACAGATCCTCCTTCTACACAGAAGATTATTAAAATACTTCTACACCTGTAGCAATATAGCAGAAAATAAAATAACACTTGAGTTTTGTTCGTTTTAGTGAATTGTCCAGGGCAAGCAAACATAAAGTACTGTTGATGCCACCCAAACTTAAATGATTTTCACTTCAAATAAATTTGGGTAACATACACTTATCACAAAGCAAAGAACAAGATAAAATACAAATTAAAATATTTTTAACAATTTATTCTCAAAGAAATAATCACATTCAGCGTATAATACAGGGAGTCCTATAGTTACGCCGGTCGAGACTTATATGATATTTTGTGGTTACAAATGCGGCCCCATCAAAATATAAAAATAATATTACACATCATTCCGTCTTTTTTTCATGTTTTAAAAAAAATATATATTTGTTTCATTTGGTAAGGAATTGTTTGCTAGCTTTTAAAAATACTTTTAGGTCATTAACTGTTACCTTATATTTTTAATGTTTCGGGCACGCGGTGTAAGAATACGCTTTGTTGTGGTTGTATGGCAACCAAGACGCTTAGTCTCGGTACATACGAGATTTTGGTTGTTTAAACTGTCTCTATCATGTTTTATCTTTTTTTTAAAAAAACTTTATTTTTCATGTGGTAAGGAATGTTTTCTCTTTTTAAAAAAAATATACTCTTTTATGACATTAACCGTTACATTTTTTAATAGCACAGTACGTACAGTACATTATAGTATACATATTTTTTAAAAAATGCTCCGATTTTCACTGAAATTCTGGTTACGACAATTCTTAAGAACTGATCAACGTCGTAACACAAGGACCCCCTGTAATCCTAGGGTGGGGGCAGAAAAAGTATATTGAAGGTAAGACAACACTTGTTACAAAGATTGTCATTTACAACATAATTTTTTCGTGTGGGGCACTAGGGTATGAAGGACCTTAGGGCAACTGGTATATTAGAAAAAAAGTGGGGCATTTGGATGTGGGATATAGGACAAGTAGGACATTGGGCCATAAGGAGAAATGGGACATAAGGTCAAGTAGGACATTGGGCCATTAGGACAAGCAGGACATTCGAACAGATGGAACATTAGGACAAGTGGAGAATTAAGATATGTGGGACTATAATATTTGCTTAGATATTAGGACATGAAGGACATGAGTGTGCATCAGGTCCAACAGTGACAATAAATAAAGTGGTGCCAAATGGAAAGTACCAAGAAAGTCGCCTGTATGCTTTTGACCTGCTTCATTGGTGTGTTGATTGGCATCTGGCTGACATGGTTCAGTAGCAGACGTGACATGTCCTCAATCTTGGCCTGGGCATTGCTAGGCAGTGGCAGTAGCTGAAAGAGGAGAGCCCATCACCAAATTAGACCAAGTGGGTGTGGTCCCCCGCTGTCATTTCTTTGGAGCTATCAAGTGGGTGTGGTCCCCAGCTGTCATTTCTAGGGAGCTACCAAGTGGGTGTGGTCTAGTACTGTCATTTCTTTGGAGCTATCAAGTGGGTGTGGTCCCCAGCTGTCATTTCTAGGGAGCTACCAAGTGGGTGTCATTTCTTTGGAGCTATCAAGTGGGTGTGGTCCCCAGCTGTCATTTCTAGGGAGCTACCTAGTGGGTGTGGTCTTGTGCAATCAATTCAAGGGAGCTACAAAGTCAGGATTTATAGGTGTGACTTACTTAAAGATCTTCTGGAATAATTGTACAACCAAGGTTCTTTAGAGAATGTACTAGGTAAGAAGACCAATGTCTATTGTGTTTCTACACATCTTATGGTAACAGGGAACAAGAATGGCATAATTCATGGAATA
The DNA here is from genome assembly GCA_002072015.1 of Radix auricularia. Taxonomy (NCBI): domain Eukaryota; kingdom Metazoa; phylum Mollusca; class Gastropoda; family Lymnaeidae; genus Radix; species Radix auricularia. The sequence continues at coordinate 274,732 of MUZC01000811.1, read as the reverse complement.
TTATACAAATATGTTTGTATCAAACAAAGACACCAGACCATCAAAGATATCCCAAAAATAAAATATTTTCAACAAAAAAAAAGGGGGAAATAAAAAAAAAAAAGGGTGGGTGTTTAGAAAATGCCAAACCCTGGAGTCAAGTTCACCATTCAATAAGTTCATAAACTCACCACTTCCTCTGAACCTGACAACTAAATGAACAATTGGAGAAATGAACAAAATCTCAAAGAACAACATTTCTAGTTTTTATCTGGCTCTTATAAAAAATATGTTAGTTGTGAAGGTTTGTAGTGTCTGGCTCTTATACAAACTACGTTAGTTGTGAAGGTTTGTAGTGTCTGGCTCTTATACAAAGGGAGTTAAAGTTATGTGGAAGTTTTCAATTTCTAAGGCACGGGTCAGGAAGCCATCGCTCACGAGCCAGATGTGGCTCTTTAGATGGTTGAATCTGGCTCACAGACAAATGTTCGATTATTAAAAAAAAATTCTTCAGACTCCTTTGATCTACATTGTGATGACATAACNNNNCCCCCCCCCCCCCCCCACACAAAACAAACAATCACCTCCAGGCCTGCATGAAGCTTAACCTCCCCACGTATCAACTAGCCTACAAACAAAGCCATCCCCAAAGCTGTACAGCACCAAAAGTCTCATTAATGATAAGAAATACTCATTATTGGTTAGTAAACAAATAATCATTTTATTAAAAAGGAATTCGGGGACATAATTTTTGTACTTTTAATGTTGAAATTACACAAAATTCTCACATTTACTTAAAAATTTAGTTTTCAACATAATGTATCGCTCTCATAGAGTTACTTTTCAAAATATGTGGTACTCACTGCTAAAGGATTCTATGATTCTTTATGACAGAGCTTGGAATGTAATGAAATTATGTATTATGAAAACGTCAAGGACAAACCTCACCCTACCATAAATTGTAAAAATAGAATACTTGGCTGCTTGCCTACAAAAAAAATTTAATCTGAACATTACTGGTTAAACCTCTTATCTTATCTATTACAGGAGATTTATACTGCCTATGCTTGTCCATGGTTTATGTTGATAGCATGTTCCTTTTCCTGTTTTAACAGGCAACTCATTCCACGTGGAAATAGGGGAAGTACAAGAATGTGCATATGTTTGCTCTTGCATAAGGAATAAAAAAAGTGTTTTTATCCCTATGTTTATCTGAAAGTTGTATTAGATTATCTTTGTGTTGTATTTTCCAAGATAGAATTAATTGCCTTATATTACTACTACTTTGCTCTTCTATCCTCTAGTTCAGGGGTCTCCAAACTACGGCCAGCGAGGCCCTCTCATCCGGCCCTCGGAGACCTTTTAATCTCCAAAAAAGGTACTATTTTTACCTGTAGTTTACCACAAAAATGTGAGTAGTCGGCCCCCAAATTGCTGTTTGACAGTTAATGCGGCCCTCCGGCAGAAAAGTTTGGAGACCCCTGCTCTAGTATTTCAAGATTTACTGATTTAACTAATGGTGTTTCTCTTGTCAGTTATGTATTTTCATCAGTAATAAATCTTGCAACACTAAAACCTTTGTGTTATAGTAACTTGGGCCACATGTCAACACAAAAATACAGACATAGGTTCTTTAGATTACAAAGTCATTCTTAACAAGTCAAAGCTATTAAAATTGATTTAAATATACCATTGGCAAACACTGACACTCAATGATTCAAACACTGATGCTAAATGTTATTAAATCACAGAATCCTAAATGTTTTTGAAATGAGACAAATCAATGCAAGGTTTGAAAGACAAAATTAATGGATGAAAAGAATTGACTTGTTCTTGTATTTTGTGTTGGTACACCTGTGTATGTAATAATTCAATTAATTTTACAATCTTACCTGTCTTGGATCAGATAAGGGAGGTAACACCACAGTTTTTTCCATGGTGTGCATAACTATTTTCCAGAGTTCCTATAAATAATAATAAGCAAAAATGGAACTAAAATACAATTAATGAAAATACAATCCCACACATAAAACATATCCACCCGGTAGAAACAATAAAATGATCCTCAATATGTAAGTATGAGAAACTCTTTTATAAGCAAAAAGTTGTTTACTAATATTACAAAGAACTCTTAAATTTGGCAACAGTTTAGCGTATAATGTTACATATTTTAGCTGACGTTATTATTTTGATCAAAGAAAATGTAAAAAAATTACTTCAAACCTTACCTCTGACCAGAAAGTGTGATCCCAAACCCTACCCCTGGCCAGAAAATATGATGACAAACCCTACCCCTGGCCAGAAAATATGATGACAAACCCTACCCATGGCCAGAATATATGATGACAAACCCTACCCCTGGCCAGAAAATATGATGACAAACCCTACCCATGGCCAGAAAATATGATGACAAACCCTACCCCTGGCCAGAAAATATGATGACAAACCCTACCCCTGGCCAGAAAATATGACCCCAAACCCTACCTCTGGCCAGAAAATATGATGAAAAACCCTACCCATGGTCAGAAAATATGATGACAAATGCTACCCATGGCCAGAAAATATGATGACAAACCCTACCCCTGGCCAGAAAATATGACCCCAAACCCTACCTCTGGCCAGAAAATATTGACTTGAAATTGACTTGAGTCTGATATCAGATGCCAAACTAAAAATTGTCCAATTTGTTTTTCAAGAAATATCAATATGCTCAAATTTTAATACAGACATTATACCTGTGAGTAGGCATTGTACCAACATACCCGTCATTAACATATTAGAAAGTAAAACAACTTTTTAATAAGTATAAGTTTAAAGATAAAGCAAGAAAAATGATCATTATTCATTAATGCATCCGACAAAGACAGGGGAAGGCAACCTCTTGTGAGTTTCAACAACTTTATTCTTTTCTAGGACAATCAAGAATAACAATAGGGGACAATCTAAGTATAAAATATTCTCTCACTCTAATCTTAAGTTAACTATTATCAGAAGTTGTTGTTGCCACCAATAGTAAAAATGACAGTTGGCATGTGAGAGTGACCTACCTTGAGCAACCTCTTGAGGACAGTTTTTTCACAAACTTGTGCAAACATGGACAGACTGGAGTTGTTAGTAGAGTCATTGGCATTAGCGTTGGAAGAGATTAAAACAGACAAGTTTTAAAAGTTATCTCATCAATGAACATAATCAAATCATTTATAAAACTTGTAAGTTATCAATTAGAGAAAATATTAACTCTTAAAGTCGCAAAGCATTGTAAAACATTTAGCCAGTTAACATCTGTAGACAGCTTGTTTTTAACTCTTAACTCTTAATGCGCCAAAGAGCGATAATACCCGCCACTTCGTTTTTACCAAAGCGCGGTAAAGCGCACCTTGATAGCACTCTCTTTAGAAACGAAATCACAGAACTTAAAAACTATTCAGTGCGGGATAGAAGATGTGTTCAACTTCCAGAAATGGTGGCGATTATCTTCGCCCATGTTTACACCCGGTTCACGAAGTTTCGTGGTAGTTTTTACATTTTTTTTTTTGAAGATGTGATTTTGGTATCCTTTTTTTTGTAAAAACAATAGTACTTAGCTACAGGTAAAAATAGTTTTAAACTTAATACGGTCTTTTGGATACATTAAAAACCATTCTAATCGTAAAAGATGAAGTCAGTATGACAATGATATAATATAAATGGATTTTACGCAATTTTTATAATTTCATAATTAGTTTATTGCAATTCTGGAAATTCTTAAGGGACTGAGGCGGAAGTTTTCCGAAAACCTTATGGCACATTAAGAGTTTAAAAAATGCTGTGACTTATCTATGAAAACAGTTCTTTTTATATCAATATTTTTGGGAAAGCTAAAGAAGCACGTTTTATTGGCTAGGTTATGTTTTATTTGCTAGGTTACATGTTTTATTGGCTAGGTTACATGTTTTATTGGCTAGGTTACATGTTTTATTGGCTAGGTTACATGTTTTATTGGCTGGGTTATAGGCCATTAGTTTGAGGACAGATTTTTTGTGAGTAGAGAAGAGAGGGTTATAAGGGTTATATCTTCAAAAATGGGTTCAATTAAAAATCAATTTTTCATCAATAAAAATCTTAAGTATTGGAATCATACATTATGTTAACGAATAAGATTAACTCACAAAAAATGCTAATACTCCAAGATGAAAAGTTTAAATTCTTTTCGAAAATTCTCAACAAACAAACCATGATTCTTAGAAAATTTCTATACCTCTGCCATAAAACACTGAGAAATATTCTAGGTTTAAATATTAGTGGATTTTTCAATTTTTTAAATATTCTAACTATTACTAAATTTTTTGTCATTTTCAACTTCCTTATTCTCAAATATATTGAAGAGAAGATGAGTTGTGTCGATAGTTAAGACGTGTGTCTTTGAGTGGACCAACCTGCCATCTAGAAGATCCATGAGTGGCCTGAGCACCATGTCAGACTCTTGTTGTATACTTGACCTTTGACTTGGCTGGGACAAGGACACCTGGCCACCACCTTTGACCTTTGATAATAATCCACCCAGTTCTTGCATACTTTGTTGGATTTGAGGCTCCAAACTGGAATAGGGATGAAGCAAATATAAAATAATCTGTTTTTAAAACAAGTAGTGAATCATTTATCAACAGGGAGCCTTGATATAAATTTTTCTGCATCAGTAGCAGAACAAATTCAGATCATTTAGAATACATTTGATTTATGTTCAAGACAATAAGGCATTGGCCTGCTTTGACAGATTTTTAACAATATGAGCTCACAATGACCATTGCCAACTTGTACCCTAAAATAATTGCCACCTTGTACACATGTTTAGAGTAGTAATAGCTGTATTGGTACACAACAATATCAGACACAAATCCTTAGATGGATAATTATCTAAGTTGCCTTGACATAAGTCCTACCTCTTGGAGAATATAGAACTCAACTCGTCAAGAACTCCATTGAGCTTAGATTGAAGTTCATTGAGAATATTAGCAGCGTCTGCATCAAGCTGAAACAAATGTAGATAATGAGGCTCAACTTCAGATGAAACTAGGTCAAGTCAATCATTTATTCAGTTTTTGTTGTTATGATGTTCAAAATTTGCATACTTGTTTTTTGTTGATCACACCATATAACAATAATAACATATCACCATATAACAATAATAACATATCACCATATAACAATAATAACATATCACCATATAACAATAATAACATATCACCATATAACAATAATAACATCACACCAGGCATTGGAAGAAGAAATAAGGAATTTCGAAACCTGATTATTTAAAAAACAAGAAACAAATATGAATTGAAAGCTGAGTTCAACTTAAGGAGGTTACTCCCCTTTCCCCAAACAAATCACTACATAATAGAAGTAGTACTGCCCCAGGGAATGAGTTCAAGACTCACTGCCACAGGGAATGAGTTCAAGACTCACCTTTTCTCCGCCCATACTCTCAAAAACTTTTTCAAGTTGAACCCGCAACTGTTGAATGTTGTTCATCATTATACAAGCCTGAAATAAAGACAAAATTATTTTTATTAAACTGAGCCTAAATAGACGTGCCCACAAAAACATGTCCTAGAATACATTTGAAGAACTTTTTAACACTTTTCTTCTTCAATCAGTCAATGATAACTTTTAGTTTTTAACACTTTTCTTCTTGAATCAGTCAATGATATGTTAATTTTTGTTCACATTCAAACCAAATTATTGACTGAACTACTAATGTCCCTCAAAAAGCTTGAGTGTGATGCTATAAATAACTTACAACTTTTTGCCGACTTGTGTACTTTTCAAAGTCTCTCCTAACAATATCTGCATAGGCCAATAATACTTTGTTGACAGTCTGAGGAGAAATATGCCATTGGATGTAAACTGTCAGCTTGTATACATTGTTACATCAATACAATTAAAATGTTAAGACTGAATAAACATGCCATGAAGGTTTTGTGTTACTCTCTATGATCACGGTAAAACAGGTAGGTGACCTAACGCTGATATTGAATTTAATTTACCTTAGCGAATCTCTTCATATAATTCTTGACCACTTCTGGGTCTGGGCACTCCAGCTTTTTGATAACATCGAAACATTGATTAAGTTGTGTAAACACGTCGACAACCGAGGTAGAGAACAGGGCATGTTCAGAGCTCTTTTGAAACTAGAAACACGAAAAAACATCAGAAAGAATTTAAGTTATTTCAAATTTACTGTAATTTATGAATTATCAAATTATAAAGAATTATCATTAAAAAAGTTTCGGTGTAATTTGTTAATAATAAGTTTCAAACAATCCCAAGTTACAATCAACTTACACCACTTACACAATCAACTTACTCCACATACACAATCAATCAACTTACCCTGACCTCAATTACACAATCAACTTACCCCACTTACACAATCAACTTACCCCAATTACACAATCAACTTACCCCACTTACACAATCAACTTACCCCACTTACACAATCAACTTACCCCAATTACACAATCAACTTACCCCACTTACACAATCAACTTACTCCACATACAAAATCAATCAACTTACGCCGACCCCAATTACACAATCAACTTACCCCAATTACACAATCAACTTACCCCACTTACACAATCAACTTACCCCAATTACACAATCAACTTACCCCACTTACACAATCAACTTACCCCACTTACACAATCAACTTACCCCAATTACACAATCAACTTACCCCATCTTTTCTGTCCCTGTCGTAGGCACCATGTAGGTAGTCCATGGACACATCATCATTTTCATTGAGCCATTGCATGACAAACGGTTCAAACCATCTGCAGGATGTTAACATCACTCAATGGTCAAATAATTCTATAGAGGACTACTATAATATCAGGATGTTAACATTCAAAGGTCAAATAATTCTATAGAGGAGTACTATAATATCAGGATGTTAACATCACTCAATGGTCAAATAATTATATAGAGGAGTACTATAATATCAGGATGTTAACATCACTCAATGGTCAAATAATTATATAGAGGAGTACTGTAATATCAGGATGTTAACATTCAAAGGTCAAATAATTCTATAGAGGAGTACTATAATATCAGGATGTTAACATTCAAAGTTCAAATAATTCTATAGAGGAGTACTGTAATATCAGGATGTTAACACCATTAAATGGTCAAATAATTCTATAAAGGAGTACTGTCATATCAGGATGTCAACATTCAATGGTCAAATAATTCTATAAAGGAGTACTGTAATATCAAATATATTTCAAACATTCATTTTAAACAGAATTTAGTGCACCTAATAATAAATAATACTCAAGTATAAGTCGACCCACTTGTATATGAGTTGAAAAATGGAATATTACATGTCTTCAATGATTGCTATGATAAACTCATGGCACTATAAAATGAGTTGTGCTTGTATAATTCAACCCCCAGATTTTTGCTTTGAAATTTGAGAAAAACAGGACTTATACTTGAACATATACGGTACCAGTTAAACATGCACAAATGTTTAATCAAGATATTTTATTTATGTTTCAGTTTAGTCACTGTGTACAGTTGTGTTTGTATAGGAAAGACAAGGAGAGTAACTCTTGTTAAAATTCCTGACCTTGGATACTCGGGTACAGTTGTGTTTGTTGTATAGGAAAGACAAGGAGAGTAACTCTTGTTAAAATTCCTGACCTTGGATACTCGGGTACAGTTGTGTTTGTATAGGAAAGATAAGAAGAGTAACTCTTGTTAAAATTCCTGACCTTGGATACTCGGGTACAGTTGTGTTTGTATAGGAAAGACAAGGAGAGTAACTCTTGTTAAAATTCCTGACCTTGGATACTCAGGTACAGTTCCACGGTACTGAGGCACATCGGCGATATATTTGGTGTAAAGCCATTTGACTTTAAAGTGAAGATTCATATACTCTGAGCTTTTGCAGGTTCTCTCTTCTTCATGCTCTGGTAGAGTGGACATTCAAATATTACTTTCAAATCTTTAGGTGGACTTTTGACAAGAGTTAATTATTTTTTTGTCGTTGCCATGACAACTAGAAAAACACTTAGTCAATATTTAAATTTAACGAAAAACTGATGGAAATGCCAAGTAACTTAAATTAAAATTGAATTATAAAAATAAAAATTAAAATTTATTGGCAATTTTTTTACATACAAATTTTCTGTGTACTTTAACAACATTAAAATATTTGTCACCCCAAATACTCTGTACCAACAACCGGGTAATCTACAAATAAACACAAGATGTGGATGACTGAATGTAACTAATCAAAATGTAAACAAAACGTGCTGCCTGAGATATTTAAAAAAAAATTTTTTTGCGTCATACATTTACGAGAACAAAATTATTTGCTTATCTTTAGTGCTTCCGTAATTGAAAGTCATGATATTACCAAGAGAATTACATTTTAATACTATAGACAAGAGAGTCACGTTGTAATACTATAGACAAGAGACTCACGTTGTAATACTATAGACAAGAGACTCACGCTGTAATACTATAGACAAGAGACTCACGTTGTAATACTATAGACAAGAGAATTCTGTTGTAATACTATAGACAAGAGACTCACGTTGTAATGCTATACACAAGAGACTCACGTTGTAATGCTATGGACAAGAGAATTCTGTTGTAATGCTATAGACAAGAGACTCACGTTGTAATGCTATACACAAGTCTTGAGAGAACTGATCCCACATCATGTAGGCACTGACTTGTCCAACCACCAACTCCTGGGGAAACCTGTGCAGCAGACGACATCACAATTTTTAGGTCTCATATGTGTGGAGAGTAGAATGAGTTTTACTTAAACACAGAGCAGCTCAAATATTTTCATAATGTGATAAGTACTGGTTCAGTACTGTAGTGTAACTGGTTAAACGCTAGGCTAGTCACATATACAATTAGGGCCCTAGGACTATCAAAACTTACTGGTTCAGTACTGTAGTGTAACTGGTTAAACGCTAGGCTAGTCACATATACAATTAGGGCCCTAGGACTATCAAAAATTACTGGTTCAGTACTGTAGTGTAACTGGTTAAGCCCTAGGCTAGTCACATATACAATTAGGGCCCTAGGATTATCACAACTTACTGGTTCAGTACTGTAGTGTAACTGGTTAAACCCTAGGCTAGTCACATATACAATTAGGGCCCTAGGACTATCAACACTTACTGGTTCAGTACTGTAGTGTAACTGTTTCTGTCCTCCTCAATGACCGAGACTATCAGGGCTATCAACTTGTGCCAGAAGTGTAAACTCCTCCCACTGGGGCCCTCCTGGTCAGCGGCCATCTGTTCATTGGGGTCAGTCTGAAATTCTCTGTTGTACAGCTCAGAGCAGTTGTCAAACAAAAACTTGTAAGTAGATTTTATGCAAGCAATGACACAGTCTTTGACAACTGTGCCCGCCCGCGGGGGGCTAGTAAGCTCTTGAACCTGGAACAGAAGGAGTAGAGGGGAAAAAATACAGATATTTAATGGTATCAAGTGAGTCATGGGGTTATGGCAACTGTTAGACAATTTTAACATTTGTTAAACTACTACAATCTTTCATTCATGTATGCAACATGTGAACTAAATCATGTCAACAAGCAAACGTTATCCACTTTTCTTTAAATTATTTTAGTCATGACAACCCTACCACCAAATTAGTTTTTTAGTCATGACAACCCTACCACCTTTCTTCAAATTATTTATTGAGCCATGACAAGCCCACCACCTCTGATGTTACAAACATGTGTACAGTGTAATAGAAGCTATAGACTGGGTACTGTTGACCACTCAAACATGTAGCAATTTACCTTCATTCTAAAGAATGTTATACTGGTCAGCAGATCAACTGTGGACTTTAAGTCTTTCATTCTACCCAGATCAGAGGCTGGAAAATTGTTCTGTCAACAAATGAGATAAAAGTTTTATTGGAAATATACAACAAATGAGATAAGTGTTTTATTGGAATATACAACAAATGAGATTAGAGTTTTATTGGAAATATACCAACAAATGAGATAAGAGTTTTATTGGAATATACCAACTTAGTCAAACTAGCAGCCTAAGATCAACACGGAGATGTTATTGAAATAAATGAGTTTCAATTAAATTACGTCAATAAAACTAAACTATTGTTAAGTATATAAAATTATTGTCATGAATCTGGTCAATCATTCAGTTAACTTTTAAAATAAAACCATTGAAAAATCAACCACAGAATATTAACCACAGCCACAGCTAAATAAATAATAAAACCAAAGATAATAAAAATCAGTTCACACCAATTGGAGGCATTACTTACCCTATACATGGACAAGTCTATTCGTAAGGAGTTGTGTAATTGGTCTAAAAGTTTCACAAATTTCTCTTTCTGTGGACACGGAGTTTATAAAGTGAATTAAATATGTGCTACTTTATGCTGAAACTTTGATGATAGGAAAGATTTTAAAAAATTAAAAATTGAGAATTCAGATACAGCAGAAGTCCGATAATCCGGCACGTTCGGGACCGGCTCGGTGCCAGATTTCCAAAAATTCCGTTCTATCGGGCGGTGCCCCTCTTTTTAGTGTAGGCTTTGCAGTAAAACAAATGTACATTGTTTTTTTTAACTACATACACACAAATAAATCTTAATTATAAGAGCAATTAGGTTAATAATTAAACTACTAATACAGTGTGCAAATATAACAGTTTATTTTACATTTCATATTAGTCAGTGTTACGTGTTTTTGTTTCTCACTTTTTGAACTCGAAGGCTTAGGTTTTGAAAACATGATCACTGTACAGTTAGAATGAAACTCACTTTGTTTATAATTAATGAAACAACATTTCTTTTAATGACTAACGTAGCTGATGTATAACGTATTGTCATTTATGTAGTTAGTATGATATGAATGTTTATTTAATTAATATATGTATTGTTATCTCCATGTAAAGCGCTGTGAGCCCGGCTCCTAGCTGGGATACAGCGCTATATAAATTATCATTTTATTATTATTATTATAAACAGTTTCAAAAGTTACGTACTTCAATACAGATGTACTATTACAGTAGAGTTCTTCTTCTTCTTCGTTCTCAATATTGAATATTGTACAGTAGAGTAATGAGACACAGTTTGAAAGACACCATGTGAAAGAACACAAAACAGCAACACACAAAAAAGTGGTGAAGATTGATTGCTGTGCTGCACTGCACCTGTATTTGTTGTGACAGCTGAGACTAGCCGGCCGCTAATTGTTTCTGTGCTGCACTGCACCTGTATTTGTTGTGACAGCTCAGACTAGCCGGCCGCTAATTGTTTCCAAACAATACCGAGCGCTTCCGGGTGATCCCAAACTACCCCGAAAACTTTTGAATTGCTCTATGGCGTTTTTATTTGCTCTAAAGACACACTTTTGGAGAAAACCAAATTTTTTAAAATTTTATGATGCGATGCCGGACTATCGGGCATTCTGGACTGTTGGATGCCGGACTAATGGACTTCTACTGTAGTTGTTAAATTCCACATTGTACTAATATTCTATCCACAGTAGATCCCTCACTTTTCAACAGAATTTTGTCAAATATATTGTTAAATTTACCTACTATTTATTGATAGCTGTGCATTGTAAAATGTATCTACTATTTTTTAATACCAAAGATCATGTATTGAACAACTTACTCCGAAATTAGATGCTGCAAATCTGTCGCTGGCTGAGACAGCAGTTGTTGCTGCTGTGTGAGCATAGAAGGCATTAATGTTGGCGAGGAGGGTACTCATCAAGGCTGGCACACCGGCACACATGTACTTACACGACAGGCATGAGAAGTGGCTGGAAGCAAGTAGGCAAATACCATTACAACACAAGAAGGTAAATACCATTACAACACAGGAAGGCAAATACCATTATAACACAGGAAGGCAAATAACATTACAGCACAGGAAGTCAAGAACAGAGAGAATATTCTAGATTACTACCACAACTTTCTAAACAATAATAATAACATTTTAAACAACAAATTGAATTGCTAGGTTAGAACTTAAGCTACAACTATTTTATACTTCAAATAAAATTGAAAATAATGACTGATAAAAAGTGTCTTTAGCAGGGAAAGCAAAGTGGAAATGCTAAATGTACATGAGATAAATCTACAGCATAATTTATATTATAATAAACCTAAGTGATAATAAATAATGATCAACTTACGTCATTGCCTGATATATTGACTCTATGCCGTATCTCATAGCAAACTCATCAACTACCTCCTGACCTGGTTCATCAAAGTAAACTTTCCAGGATTCATCCGTCTGGAAAAAAAAAGGGTTTAAATATACTTATCTGAACTTCTTGACTATTATTATCATAAATTTTATTTTTATTGATATACTTTCACTAACACACATAAATCATTATAATATCAGGTAATCAAAAGAGTACTAGACACAACCAAACTCTCACTCACCCCTTTGGCATTTGGTAACTTGACTTCTCCTGCTGCTTGCTCACACAGATAATGAAAAAGATTCTGTAGAATAAAGACACAGATTCAATTAGTGATGGTACTTGTGTAGCTGGTGCTAAAGTCTATTAACTTAAAAAAGAATTGCCTCAGTCTGTTAGAAATATTTGAAGGATTTCATTGGATCTAATCAACATTTATTTCTCAAAGGGTCATATTAAATGGCTTACTATATACTCAAGGAGCACCCAGTCATGTTAAATAGATTACTATATACTAGGGCTGTTAACCATTAATTTAAATTTAATAGTTAAATTTTGACAAATTAACGACTAATTGTTAATTTCGATTAAAGCAAAAAAACTAAAATTTATGATGTCATAAGTAACATTCATTAACATTCTTATTTATCAAAATAACACTGGAATGTCTCCTTCATTTGTCATATTTTAGTCAACTACGCAAAAAGACAAGTGTGTTGACATTATTTTGTTCAAGTGATGAGCTGGTCTAATTGACAACATAATCAGCCAAGCTGAACAATCATGCACAAGGAACTGAGGTAACTGGTATGAACAAAATGGTCTTTGCAAGGAATGACATTATTGGATATCGGTGTTCATTAAGTTTCCACCATTGTAGAGGGTTAATGGATTTAGGAACTTTCATCTCCATTTTTTAACTCAGTAATTCATCAGAAGAGTTGTCGTCATTTTCTATCTCTGAGTCAGACTCCATTCCTGCCATTAGCTAAGTACGCCTTTCATTTGGTCTAATAAGAAGGCAAAGTGTTATAACCATCTAACCATGGTAGGCAAAGTTTATCACGATTTTGAGCATTCCTGTCCGTCAATAGTTTTAAACCAAAATGTTCATGTTATTGTCAGGAAATTTAGTATTTGTCAGCTGCTATTATTAGCGCAATTTCCCATGGGAAATATTCAAGCAACTCATCCAGATAGAGGGTCCGGGTCTTTTGCAAATATGTTAAGGAGGTCTCAAGGATGTGCAAGGGCCAAAAAAATACCAAAAAGGTTTCTGGATTTCCTTGAAAATCCAGAAAAAAAAACAAAAAAAAACATATCAGCAAACTTTGTCAATTTCTCGACAGCAATAACATCTCTCGGGCTGAAACAAACACCAAATGATAGCTAATAATATTTAGAACAATGTTGAAGAAGGAATTTTTTAAAAAATCTTTTTTAGTTCGACTCCTGTAATTTTAGAAGTAATTTGTAGATAGCAATTGTTTGTTAAGTTTCACAATTATTGATTTAAAATTACTTTTAATGTAATCTAGAATGATAGTTAATGAGGTTTTCCCGCTTTGTGAATGCTAATGTTAGACTGTTGCGAGGCGCGTGCGCATTATATTGAACATTCTTGGTGTGACATCGCATGAGGGGATATGACATCAAATAAAAAATTTGTTGTAGTCAGCTATTGATAGCGATTGTTTTATTTAGTTTGAAATGACTTTTAATGTAATCTACAATGATTTCTCTTGAATAAAAAATTAGGAAATTCTTTGTTGGAAATTGCGTTTAAATACTCATTTTAGTTTTTATTACTTGTTTATTATAATTTTTATTTTTTATATCCAATAATTTGTAAGTGATGGGTCGATTAATAGTTAAAAATAATTTAATCTTTAAAAAAATGTAACGATTAATCAAGAAATTAATCAGTAATTTCCGCAGCCCTACTATATACTCAAAGATCAACCAAGTCATGTTAAACAGATTACTATATAAAAAAAATCAATCTGAACAAATAAAGTCCAAACCTCATGAAGGCAAGTGTACTGGACATGGTAAGGCGCCACCTTTTCCTCCCCCTTAATCTCAACACTTATGTGCAGACGTATAGCACCAGAAACAGCTGATTTGTCTGTACGTTTTTCTGGAAAAAATCAACAAAATCTAACATTGTCTACTAGTGGTGAATCAACAACATCAAACATTGTCTCCTAGTATTGAACTATTTTCAAAGTACTCAAAATTATCTATCCTCTACACTTTTCTACCTAAACCCATAGTATTTACTTCACTATTACTTAATGCTACACAACAATAACTGTAGCAAACCACAAGAAATAATGTTACCCTGCTATTTTTATGACCAGTTATACATAATTTTTGTGTTAAATTGATCTGTGAAAGGGCTGAATGATTTTTAATTTGCTTTGTTTCTACTTTATGTATCCTCGACTAAATGTTTACACACTACAATGCAAACTGTGCTACTAATAGAACTGACATAACACATTGTCTCACTCACCTAGACTGTACCATACATCCATCTCATCAGACCAAACTGTACTAATAGAACTGACATAACACATTGTCTCACTCACCTAGACTGTACCATACGTCCATCTCACCAGGCCAAACTGTGCTACTAATAGAACTGACATAACACATTGTCTCACTCACCTAGACTGTACCATAGGTTCATCTCACCAGACCAAACTGTACTAATAGAACTGACATAACACATTGTCTCACTCACCTAGACTGTACCATGCATCCATCTCACCAGACCAAACTGTGCTACTAATAGAACTGACATAACACATTGTCTCAATCACCTAGACTGTACCATACATCCATCTCACCAGACCAAACTGTGCTACTAATAGAACTGACATAACACATTGTCTCACTCACCTAGACTGTACCATACATCCATCTCACCAGACCAAACTGTACTAATAGAACTGACATAACACATTGTCTCACTCACCTAGACTGTACCATACATCCATCTCACCAGACCAAACTATACTAATAGAACTGACATAAAACATTGTCTCACTCACCTAGACTGTACCATACATCCATCTCACCAGACCAAACTGTACTAATAGAACTGACATAACACATTGTCTCACTCACCTAGACTGTACCATACGTCCATTTCACCAGACAGTGTCCGTACTTCTATGATAGTCTGACCAAGAAAGTCATCTGATTCTCGTGTCAACTTCTGGCGTAACTTTGACTTGAGATCGTTATCTTCATCCCTGACAATAAATGACGTTGTTGGCACAGTTGAAAAAAAAATATTAGAAATTATGTTTCACTAGTAAAAAGGCTGAGATGATAAAATGCCATTCTCCTTTGACTATATTCTCCATTGTGTATTATTGTTAAACACATTTCTTTCACTACATGTCCATTGTGTATTATTGTTAAATACGTTTCCGTTGACTACATGTCCATTGTGTATTATTGTTAAATACGTTTCCGTTGACTACATGTCCATTGTGTATTATTGTTAAACACGTTTCTTT
>MUZC01000811.1:248116-258698 GCA_002072015.1 Radix auricularia | reverse complement strand
ACTACATGTCCATTGTGTATTATTGTTAAACACGTTTCCTTTCACTACATGTCCATTGTGTATTATTGTTAAACACGTTTCCTTTCACTACATGTCCATTGTGTATTATTGTTAAACCCGTAAAAACTGTATTTTGGCCATGTCAACTATTTGTATTGTGCTATCAATGAACTAATCATCAGCTCAAGGAGAGTATAAAAATTTTCTTGGAGTCTTTATTGTACATCAATCAATTTTCTCTTTTAAGCTTGTGTGTTGTAAACGTCATCTAAATTAGTGGTTCTCACTTGTTATACACATGAGACCCCACTTTTTTATTTTATTTGATAATGTGGAAAACAACTTTAAAAAATGGTGATTGTTCTTTTACAACTGTACAATAATATCTTTTTATATATTTCAATGAAAAGATTCTCATAAAAACTCTAATGAAGGGCTGCATGAGGAAAAATGTCTGGAATCCCAAACCTATATAAACAATCCAACTTTTTTAAGCAATGAGACTTACCAAACTCTGACTTTTATGCGATCAGACGAGTTGTGGCATTCACTGAAAGGAGGAAATGGACAAACGTTAATTTAAAGCAAAGTCATTTTACATTATTACATGTACTAAATATTCAAAACATTTTTTATAAGATATAAATAAAGTCATTTATAAAAAATTAAAGTTATCTTTGTCCAAAAAATTGAAATATAAAATGGCTAGGTCAGACAGGGAGGGAAAGAGAACTTGTCACATTATAAAATTATCCCCCTATACTTAAGTGATTTTGAGGTCGTACAAATAAAATTTCTCGTTCCACTCCGGGTTGAGGTCTTGAGGCACTGTCTTGGTTCGCTTCTTGACTTTGCCGACCTGAACAGTGACGTAAGGATCACTGGTCCCTGTCTTGTCTTTGCCTGTTAGGCCCTGAGCAGATATCACTGTAGACAAATACAAACAGAAATGAGTGACCAGCATAACTATTGAAATATTTTAGAAGTTTAGAAATACTGAGGTAGAAATGACTTTCAAATTTACCCCCCCCCCCCCCCACACCACGAAAAAGAACAACAAAAAAAACCAACAACTTCTTAACCCACAAAGATAAATGAAAAAATTAATCATTAATCTAGGTCAATTACAACAATTTCACCTTTGTAGAAATTTTGTCAAATCGAGAAAACTAAAAAATGTTTTAACAATAAATTATTCAAAAAAATATTTTAAATGTCAGTTAAGTGTCATGTGTTGGATAGATATTGTGATAAGTTTTTGTAAACTGATTTTCAACAACAAACTTATAACATGTAGTTAATTTCTTGACATTGTGATTAAAAATAAAATACATCATGTGACAATAGCAAGGGGAGATAAAAAAAACAAAGAAAAGAACATTCACTTCTATTTAGTATACACTCAATGGGAACATTTAACACTAAATAGTAATTCTTAGTAACATTGGGTACATTGAACACTAAATAGTAACTTTTAGTAACATTGGGTACATTGAACACTAAATAGTAACTTTTAGTAACATTGGGTACATTGAACAATCTTATGACTTTAAAATGACTGGTGCTGAAAGAAAGGAATAAGTGAAATAGGACACATTCAACATAGCTCCATTATAATTAAAATTGATAAAAAGTTTCAAATAAAACAAAAGCAAGAGAACACACCAAAGTTCATTACAAATAATATTCTAAGTACCAATAATTTGATATAGTAAGTACCAATAATTTGATATTGTAAGTACCAATAATTTCAAAGATTAAATGTATGGGTGTAGATTATTTAAAAGAATTACAGATCATCTGAGAGAATGTATAAATTATAAATCATCTATCAGAATCTAAGATTAAATACTATTACTAGACTTGTAAATGATTATGGGATATTTTAAAAATAAAAATAATACTAGAAAATCCCTTCCAAAATATTGGTAAGGTAAAAAAGTTGTATTAAAAACTGTTCAAGAAGAAAATATAAATTACATTAAAATGAATAGTTGTTAAGAAAAATTGTCCGCTTTAGTCGAGCAACATTTGGATGAATTTTTAATATCAAAGTCATTAAAAAATATCTGTTAAAATTATGACTTTGAAATATTTTTTATCAAATGATTATTTTGTGATAAATGAAGCGTGAAAATACCTTGAATACTGATGCGAGCTGACCACTTGGAGGTGCCATCAAGCACCATCTGCTGGGCAGCCATCATGTGACCATGATGGGACATGGTGTCCACCCCAAAGACGCGCCTGCCAAGAACACAAGCAACACATAGCAACATACAACACGGGTAAGGAACATACAACAGAGGAACAAGCCTTATCTGACATTGGAATATGAGATGAGGGTGGTTAGAGTACGTTGAGCTATACTAGCATACAAGAGATGACGTGCTACACATATTGTTTGAATGTGTACATTAAACACTCATCAGGGACATGCCTAATAATATATAAACAAGAGGTTATTGTTCCTTATTAAAAAATGATAATTAAATCCCTATTCTTATTAGGAACATAAGTTAAAATAAAAATCATTTAGCTTTAGATTTTTAGAAAATTTAGATTCAGAGAAGAGAGATTACATTATTAAATTTAGTTGATCTAAAATTGGAAATTACAATATCCCCCAAAGCAAACAGAGAAAAACGCAATAATCTTCTGTATAGAAGGAGCATCTGTAACAGATAAGAAACCTTGGCATTAACTTACTTTACGTATGCCCATAGATAACTTACTTTATATATGCCCATAGATAGGATTTTATCTTAAGACCCATGTTAAATTTCTCCAAAAAAATAAAATAATTAAATGTTAATATTTTAAGTTGTAACTTCTGAACTAATCCAGAACTGTTTCATCAGAACTTATAAACTATTTGGCTGTGTTCGCCCATTGGTCTGTTTTGTCTCATTGGTCTATTTGCCTCAAATGACCAATTGGTCTACTTTGTCTCAATGTCCAATTGGTCTGATAGTATCATTGGCCTGTATTAGTGAGCAATAGAAAAATAAGCCTTGAGTGTTCATTGGATAAGTTGATAATAAAAGATATTTCCAGGTACATATCAAGCTCCCCCCCAGATAGTTTTGACAATGTGAGTTTGAGTGTGTGGTGTGCGTGTGTGTGTGTGGGGGGGGGGGGGGGGCTGATGGTGAAATTCTAAAGATAACTGTCAGACCAACCAATGGGATGAGAGCAGGAAGACATGTTGCTATCTCTTCATTAGATAAAGCAACTATTAGACAAACCTTAAAACAAAACAAAAATAAGGGAAATCCCCCACATCCGTGTAATTTTGATGTAAGTGGGAGAGAATTAAATCAATATTTGTGCATGAAATAAGAAAGGAAATTCCAATTTTAAAAAAACTTGTAACACTTTATGCCACAGTGGGTCTCCAGATATTATTTGAAAACAGTGCAGATTTATAAGTAAAGCTTAAATAAAATTTTTAATCGATATTCAAAATATAAGCAATATAAAAAATATATATGGAGAAAATAAGTTATAATTTTTATCACTTCTAACACCCATGACCATAACAAAAGTTTATCAACAAGGTGGGTAGTTGAAGACAAGATATAAGAAAGGTGGCATTAGGCTACTTTTGGTATGTGAGCAAGGTCAAGGACGTGCTATTAGTAAGAAAGTCAAATAATGAATTGTGTGGTACTGAGATTACATAGGTTTTCTTATCTCTGCTGGTTGGTCTGTTCCCAGTCATCCCCAGATATTGTTGAGTCTCTGCAGAAATCTGCATGTCCTGTTAGTCTGATGCCAGGATAAATACATCAAACATTCTTACAATGAAAGTAAGACATGGAAGCTAGCTCTAACTTTGATACAGTTCCCTACCCCCACAAACCCTGGTGTAAACTATTCATCTCTAGCCCTGAGCCTTATGGGCCAGATAGATAACTGGGACATTGGACAGAATCCATCACTATTGCGCAGGATTATTTAGTGCTATCACATTTTTGGTTCAATTTGAAGTTATCTAACGCAACATTTTTATCCTGTTCAAAATAGCTGAATACACATAAAATAAACGTATAGCTGAATACAATATATAATTGACCTATAGCTGTAGGTTTTATAAAGCTGAGCACACATATCTTTTACCTATAGCTGCAGGTTTTATAACTAAGAAAAGCACAACTAGATGGGCTGTAAGGCAATGGGTAACAGAACAGCAAAGGGTTGGAAATACAACATCCAACATTCAAAACATCCAACATCATGTGCCATGGAGTGCTGTGGTCAGCAGGCTCACCAGTTATAGCTATTTTAGCTGACCACTTGGACGTGCCGTCCAATACGCTTTGCTTGACTGCTTTCATGTGGCCAGAATGGGACTTTTTGTCTACTCCAAAAACTTGTCTGACCAGTGGACAGTTTTTAGACAGAAATTTATTAGCAATTAGGAAAATACTTTTAAAATACATGTACATCTAAAAACTAGAGCCAATTTAAAAGTTTAAAAAAACCTTTGGCGGAAGCTTTTCCCTCATCATCCCATGTCATGACCTCCCGTCATAATCCCATGTCATGACCTCCCGTCATAATCCCATGTCATCACCTCCTGTCATAATCACATGTCATGACCTCCTGTCATAATCACATGTCATCACCTAATGTCAAAACCCCATGTCATGACCTCCTGTCATAATCACATGTCATCACCTCCTGTCATAATCACATGTCATGACCTCCTGTCATAATAATAGGTCATCACCTCCTGTCATAATCCCATGTCATCACCTCCTGTCAAAATAATATGTCATCACCTCCTGTCATAATCACATGTCATCCCCTAATGTCAAAACCCCATGTCATGACCTCCTGTCATAATCACATGTCATCACCCCATGTCATCACCTTGTGTCATCACATGTTGATTTAAAATGTTTAAGTCTTGTAAGACACCTCTGATGTAACTCAATCATCCCCCCTTTCAGTATTGAAAATTCAATTTGAGCAAACATTAAGATGTGAACACGAGAGTGAGCTTAAATTATATTTTAAAAGTTCAACTCAAATAAATATAGTTTTCTTAAATAAACAACAACAAAATACACAACAATAACATTAACAACAACATCATAAAAACAACAAGAAGATGTTTTCAACAAAATATTGCACTCAATGACTGAAGGACAAAGAACAGTTTTGGCTGAATGTCTCTAAAAGGACCACGAGATCTGAAGCTCACTTGTCAACAACCACTCACCTAATCATTTCAAATATTTCCGGCTTGTTCTTTTCTCTAATCTTCATTCGTTCCTTCATGGCCATAATTATGTTATGAGCCTTGTCGTCAGCACCATGTTTGGAACTCTTCTCAGCGGCTCCTGCAAGAGATTCATTTCTTTGATAACTTTTTTTACACAAAACATTTTTTTATGTCAAGTTATTTAGCTATCAATATCAACTCTTCTCAGCGGCTCCTGCAGAGATTCATTTCTTTGATAACTTTTTTTACACAAAACATTTTTTTATGTCAAGTTATTTAGCTATCAATTGTCTTTTGATTAGGGAAAGATTTAAGATGATTCGTTTGAAGGTACTTGTTGCTTGCTGCTTACAATGACAAAAAACACTCAAAAACACTTTTAGTATATATTTTTTGGTGACTTTATTTCCTATGCAAAGAATATTTTTCTGCATAAGATTTACTATGTCAGTGAGTATATGTCATGGGTAAAGATTAAATGTTTACACATTAATATCACTTTCTCTTTTTGGGACCCCAGAAAAATGGAATTCTCTGCTATTACACATTCCCAGTATTCCAATTACTATGGCCTTCAAGACTGCACTAAAAAGAAATCTCTTTGAACTTTTAGTGTTTATACAAAGTTAAATGAGTCAATAAAGAAATCACTAATTCTATTTCTAAGATTGTTTTTGTTTTAATTAATAAAAAATGTTTTGATGTATTATATTATGCCTATTATTATGGTATTAACTTTTTTTTTTTATCTTTTCAAAAAAATATTCAATCCATATTTCTGCATTGTTTACAAGGAAAAAAAAGAAACATGAAGCAAAGTGACAGAAGAAAGAACACAAAATACGGAAGACTGTATTTGACACACACTTATAATGTTATAATTCAAATGAAGTTAACCGATTTCTTTCTTAATTTATGTTTGCCTTAATAAAACCAGTAGCCTAACATGTAAAATATAAATAATTACCAGTGATAAATTTAAGAATGACTCATCAAATATGACTGCTGGTTTTTGTCCTAACAAATACTCATTCGGCACACATATCGGAAAAAAATATAAGCAATATCAGCAAAAATGCATATAGGTAATATGGTAGACCCCTAATATAAAATTTAAACAATTACGAGTGATAAATTTAAGACAGTCATCAAATATGACCGCTTGTTTTTGTCATAGCAAATACTCATATGGCAAAAAAAATATATCTGTAGTATCTGCAATGCCTGCAAAAATGCATAATAAATAATTACGTTTGATAAATTTAATAAACTGGTAATATTAGTATTGGCAAATATGTATATTGGTAGACCCCTAACTTTATTTTACAAATTACAACAAAAATGCAAAATTTCTGTGAATGATAAACATAGCTTATGTGCACAGTCACGTCATTTTATGTTTTTTTTTTGGTGCACTAAGGATATAAATGTTTTACATTGAATGCATTTATAATAATATATGAGTGTTATTATTTTTATGTGAAGCACTGTGAGCCCAGCTGCTTGCTGAGGTACTGCGCTATGTAAGTTCTCAAATTATTATTATTAATATTAATTGCTAAGCAACAGGTTTCTGCAACTAGGATAATGTAGCCACTATAAACCCATAATATCCCAATAATTTCCCCACAATATTCCAGTAATGTGTGACTTACTTTGAAGACAATCAGCATTGAGTAAATCTTTGCACTTCTCATGACATTTGACCCCACACTCAGTGCACCTCACACCTTGTCGGGCCAGACCCCACAGCAAACCCTCACACTCGAAACAATAGGTGGGTGATGTGGCGGACCAGACAACAAAGTTGTGCGGTGTTGTGGATGAGATGGGGTAGATGAGGGCTTGGAGAGTTTTCTTGTAAACATGCATTTTCTGGAACAAGTTTTGGAGAGTAAGGTCAATTAATTCTATACTAATGGTATGCTTCAACTATCAGTAGCATGCTTTAAATACTAATGGTATGCTTTAACTACCTGTGGTATGATTTAACTACCTGTGGTATGCTTAAACTACTAATGGTATGCATTAAGCATTAGTGGAAGGCTAATTGAAAAAATTAACTTGAAATGAAAGTTGTAAAAAAAAAAAAGGAGCAAGGCTGATATAATTAATTTTCTAAAAATGTAAACTTATTTTGTGCAGCATCAATGAAAACATATGTCATAAGCATGAAGAAGACTTGCCAATTCTTCATCATTGAGAGATTGCCTGGCAACCATAGCAGACGACACACCCGCATTTCTTTTAGCTGCCAAACTCTGAAACACAAGAAAGATAGAGATATACACCTTGTCAAAATATCTTTTTTTTTTTTTAACTGATGAAATTGTATGCAGCGCAAAAATTTAAAAAACAAAAAACAAAAAAAAAAAAACGTGTTAAATTGGTCATTCAATGTATTCTTTACTTTATGGATTGTTCTGGAATGACACTGTTGTACAGCTGCTATGTGTCACCAAAATATAGTCTAAGTCTAATGATGTTATGAATATCTACATCATGCCAATTATCTTCTTCACAACTTTATACATACATAAACATGCAGAAATTTACAAAGTACAAGAGTTGTAACTAGACCTTAAGACTTGTGACTTAATTTCCTACCCAGCTGATCAGAGCTATCAAGGTTTCAAAGATTCCAAACGTAAAATCTCGTTCAAGGGAATGATCTTTACACCCTTCCCACCGAATTGATCAGAACTGGGACCAAACTTGATGAGATTGGTTATTTAAAGAGTTAGTTTAACCCTTGATAAACCAACCATGTTTAACCCTTGATAAACCAACCATGTTTAACACTTGATAAACCTTTCTTGTGCAATAAAATATAACTGGGTGCCATCTTCAAGTATTATAACCAGAAACAATATCACAATTTGAGGGGGGGGGGGTCTCACTCCATGATACATGTAAATTTATTTACAGTAACAATTTAAGATAACATTTTATAAATCTACATTTAGTGTCATTAAATAATTCTGGAAGAAAAACAAAAAAGGTATGGATATAATAGTCGTTTAAAGAACATATTTTAAAAACTGACTGAGAGACCCAAAAGCTACCTTTTTTCTCCTGATGGTTCTAAATGATAGTTTGTAAATCCTAAAAATATTCAGAGATATACCAGTCAATGATCAGATTATTATGACATGGTTGGTTGACCATAAACTTTCATCATGATCTGGGTTAGCACAGATGAAGATCAACCAAGAGCCAAGAAACAGCCCCTAAAAACATAGTCCAAAGGGTCATTCAGAAATGTTCCTCTGGTCAAGATACAATGTCTGTCTCTGCGAGCAGGACATCCCACCCAACCAGACAAAGACAGTCAGAGTTAATACCACAGGATGATACAGTGTCTTCAGTATTCAGGGATGGTACAGTGACTTTAGTAGTTGAGGATGGTACAGTGACTTCAGTAGTCAAGGATGGTACAGTGACTTCAGTAGTTGAGGATGGTACAGTGACTTCAGTAGTCATGGATGGTACAGAGCCATCAGTAGTCAAGGATAGTACAGTGACATCAGTAGTCAAGGATGGAAGTTCACAACAAGAACAGGTGAAGTCATTGAGAATGATATTGAGGTAGTTCTCACACATCCATGACTGAGAAGACAACTACATCTTGTACGAGAACATTTTGAAGCCACTAGGGTTCTCAACTGTGGCACAGTCAACATGAGTGACATGATATTTGTAGAACACTGACTCTAAAGAAAAAGTATAACGTGCAAAGCCCCAGCCAAACTTTGGCTAAACTGATTCATGCACCATCTCTTTCTGAAAACTATGATCAAGATAGGGGTGGTCCATAAATTAAGTCACGCCCCCTCATCACAAAAACTTAGACCCCCTGCCCCTACAATATGGTGTCACATAGCTTTGACATAACCCCCTCCTAAAAGCAGTATTTTCTAATTGAAAATTAGCATGTTACTTTTTTTGTAATTTATTTAAGTATTATTTAGTGTAAGTTTGCACTCTTATAAATTATAAAGCAAGAAATCAAATGATTTAAGTGGAACTCTTATTTTAAAATGCGCGTTTTGATGTGACGTCACATTTCTTAAACACCCCCCTCATCACATTGTCACAAATACCTGACCCCCCTCTTTTTTTTAGGTGCGTGACGTCATTTATTATTTTATCTGATGGACGGCCACCATATATTAGATTCATTCCAGTCATCAGAGATTATAAGTGGAAAAAATTGATTACTTTGGTTACACTTTGGTGTAAATATTTGATATAAATCCTAAATACTGAATCACACAACACGGAGACACTATACTACACAGATGATGACTGGTGTAGACTGTAGTCAGTGTTGTCGTCTCAGTTTAGCTGAGTCTGCTGAGTTTAGCTGAGTCTGCTGAGTTTAGGCTTAAGCGCGCGAGTCTCAGAATCAAAGTGTAAACACATAGACATCACCCAAAGAAAGAGCACAAAAGAATAACATATCGACTCAATAGAGCAAGCTCCAATAAAACAATACGACTAATACGAGTTCCTCTAGCAGTAGCAGAGAAGTTTTCCTTGTACATATTGTAGCCGTGTCTAAAAATTTCTATTGACGACAACGTGCTAAAATCAAACGGATACCAACCAAAAAGTTAATACAGTATAACTCTTCTGTCTGAAGGGTGCTCTTTTGACTAAAACTTTTTGGTTTTGTTTCCGGACGAAGAATTAATCTATATATATAAAAATCAAAGTATGTCTGTATGTGTGTGTGTGTGTGCTTGTCCGTTGTAACTGACTAAACTATTCATCCGATCGTCATGAAAATTTTTAAGACTGTTGAGTACCCTCACGGAATGGTAACTGGCTCCTTTTTTTCCCAATCTAACACTAAAGGGGCCCCGGGGGCCCTAAATGTGAATTTTTGCTTATATGAGCTATATAAAAATAATTTAATCGCTAACTACTTGCTATATTGATTGATCTTAACCAAATTTTGCAATTAAATTCTTGATAGCCATTATTAAAATACCATAGTGCACTTAACTCCAAATGGCAACTCCTTCGAGGCTGGGGGCCCAAAATACGTGTTTTCTTAAACGTTTACGATTTTTTTCACTATTCAATTATTAAAGGTCTTGACAAATAATGATAAATGTATCCATTATTATCCATCTTAAAATAAACAGTTGTTTTGAGCTTTATATCTTGCCCTAAATGGGCCCCTGGGGCCCTTAATGTCGTTTTTTGCCTATATAAGCTATATAAAAATTAGTTTAAGCGATAGCTACTTGCTACATTGATGGATCTTAACCAAACTTGGTATATAAATACTTGATAGTCAATATTAAAATATTATAGGGCACTAAACTCCTAATGGCAACT
>MUZC01000811.1:229136-245853 GCA_002072015.1 Radix auricularia | reverse complement strand
TTTTTTTTTTTTTTTTTTTGCTTATAAAAATTCAAGAGTCTATAAATAATTACTATAGGAAACTGAACTCTTTATGTTCATTCCTTCGGGTAGGCGGCCCCAAATTTTTTTGTAATGCACGTTAATAATTTAATTCCCCAAGCAATTTTACACTATATTGAGAAACATAGCTTGAGCACAAATTATCACTTATTTTAGAGCCTAGCCCTTTAATGTCGTTTTTTTCTTTTTTTTAAAGCTTTTAAATTATTATTTTATTTATCTGTTTGCTATGAAACTTGGACTTTTTTTTCACACTTCCGTGTAGGTTTCTGGCATAATTGTTTTAAAAACATATCACTCATTGGATCCTTAAATTGTCATTTTTACTGAGATCGTTGCAACGCACGACCGGGTCTGCTAGTGTTGTTATAAATAAACATAGTCTATATTATAACATATGCCTGGTTATCGGGAGCTATAGATTTTAAATATAATAATTTCTGATTTTCTATTATTTTAAATTTACTGCTTTCAGCAGAAACCTGACAATTATTATAAAGTTCTGTAGTTCACCCTCTTAATATATCTTATATTTTACAGACGCTTCTATACAGAAGATTATAGCGCCCTACGTTTATCTAGCGTAGATCAATTGAGACGTACACACTATCTAACAGCAAACAGACACAGACAACATACGTAACAATGCAGTTAGTAACATCGAAAGGCTGGCTATGAATGGGACAAATTAGTTAAAAGAAAGCATGCAATGATTGGTTGCCAGTTGTTTGGTTATTTTCACATGAATGAATAGAATGTATAAAGTTCGTTCTTCTTGTTCACGTTCCTGTAAGGGGAGAGCAGTGAGTGATGAAGATGGATAATTTTTGTTTTGAATATGAGTTCAGCACAAGATGCATTTAGTTCCTTTAACTATGAGATTTATGACAGGTTTTAATTAGGGCTGCGGAATTAACTATTAAATTTTAATTAACCGACAACAGCCATAGTTTTAAGTAACACTTCTAAACATAACAAAGTCCAATGAAGGCCACACCCCCCCCCCCCCCCCCCCCATTCCCGGGGTAAAAGACAAATTAAAATAAGGAATAAATTGAAAGGATCAATCAAGTAATGGTTTGGCCTACTGTTCCCGTAAGTGACGGCCAGGGTGGCCGTTGAATATTAATTGTCAATTTCAATTCAACAATCAGTTGAAATGACTTCTCCTGAATGTACGGAAACACATATGTTCATGTTTGTTTGTTTTTTTGTATTGGTTTTTCTTTCTCACTTTCTCTTGCTTGTTTTTTTGTATTGGTTTTTCTTTCTCACTTTCTCTTGCTTGTTTTTTTTCTTCAACATTTAAAATGAAAATAGAAATAGTTTGTTTTCAGTTGTCACGGATTTATGTTAATCTATCTATGCTAGTCTGTCCATGCTAATCTAACAATTGTGCACATCTTGTCAGTAGTAGCTGTGATTAAAAAAACAACAGATAAATAAACGTCGCGCTAAACCAATTAAGAATGGCTATGACGTCACTGTGCCCATACGGAGTGGGAATATTTTTATAGTGTCTAATTAGAATTCTTCGTTTACAGCAGTGCTTCTCAGACTTTTTAGTATGGCGGACCGGCAGAAATTTTTCCATTACACCAGAGACCAGTGTGCTTTTTCCCTGTGGCAAATGTTCTTTTTTTTTTTTATTTGTTCCATTGTATGTGCTTATTGCTGAAATTTAACATTTTCTAAAGGGTTAGTATTAATGCTAGCAAATGTAGGATATAATAATATTTTTATGTTCTTTGCTGTTAACTTCTGCTGATGGCCCACGGACCGCTCTACAGCAGGGGTCTCCAAACTAAGGCCCGCGGGCCATTTGCGGCCCACGAGGCCCTCTCATCCGGCCCATGTACACCTTTTGATCTCCAAAAAAAAGATACTATTTTTATCTGTATTTAACCCTCATAACTAGTAGTTTGGGCTAGTAGTCGGCCCCCACACTGTTGTTTTACAGCTAATGCGGCCCTCCAGTAAAAAAAGTTTGGAGATCCCTGCTCGACAGGAAATGTTCTTTTATAACTTGGGTTCCACAAGTGCTGAATGAAGTTATTCATGAGATGTAATCAGATACATATTAGGAACGATTTCTACGAATGGCGACCTAAGCCCGATAACCATCTAATAAGATAAGAAACACGTAGTAAAGAAAACAATAATTTTGATAATTATCAAATAATTTTGATAATTATCAATCTATCATGTTTTTTTTATTTGGATTTATGAGTGTAAAAAGAAATCAAAGATCAGTTATTCAGTTTTAAGTTTAATTTAATATTTGAAATCTTTATAACCTCCATAATTTAAATAGTTTAATATTTCGCTAGAAATAGAACGAATAACTATATATGTTAGAAATAGAACGACTGACTATATAAGTTAGAAATAGAACGACTGACTCTATATGTTAGAAATAGAACGACTGACTCTATATGTTAGAAATAGAACGACTGACTCTATATGTTAGAAATAGAACCACTGACTCTATATGTTAGAAATAGAACGACTGACTCTATATGTTAGAAATAGAACCACTGACTCTATATGTTAGAAATAGAAGCACTGACTCTATATGTTAGAAATAGAACGAATAACTTTATATGTTAGAAATAGAATGACTGACTCTATATGTTAGAAATAGAGCGACTGACTCTATATGTTAGAAATAGAGCGACTGACTCTATATTATGTTAGAAATAGAACCACTGACTCTATATTATGTTAGAAATAGAACGACTGACTCTATATGTTAGAAATAGAACCAGATGACTACCTAAAAACCATAGAACCAGATGACTACCTAAAAACCATAGAACCAGATGACTACCTAAAAACCATAGAACCAGATGACTACCTAAAAACCATAGAACCAGATGACTACCTAAAAACCATAGAACCAGATGACTACCTAAAAACCTCCTAAAATTTCGGCACTGAACAAAATTCCCCGCCCACGAGCTCACAGTGCCAACAATTGTGACGTCATTCACTTATTTTTAGCTTGTATTGGGCGGGGGGGCAATATATGTAGAGAACACTGTTCTGTTCTGTCGTGGGAAATCTGATTCTGTATTTATAACCCATATATTGAGTCTGTATTTATAACCCATATATTGAGTCTGTATTTATAACCCATATATTGAGTCTGTATTTACCAATTATTATCATCCATATATTAAGTCTGTATTTACCATCCATATATTTAGTCTGTGTTTACCATCCATATATTGAGTCTGTATTTACCATCCATATATTGAGTCTGTGTTTACCATCCATATATTGAGTCTGTATTTACCATCATATATTAAGTCTGTATTTACAACCCATTTATTGAGTCTGTATTTACAACCCATTTATTGAGTCTGTATTTACAACCCATTTATTGAGTCTGTATCCCCTGCTCGTTAGTGGTGGCTTAATAACTTGTGAACGCTACTTCACTTGCCCTAGAGTCCGTCATGGACTGAAAAGGGGTTATATTTACAACCCATTTTATTTATAAGTCTGTCATGCTCATGCAATCAATCTATTTGACTATTACACGAGACAAACATTCAATAAAGGTGGAGGTAACAAGAGAAGGAATTCAGGGATTGAAAAGTTTCATTCATTGATAGGGAGTGACTGCTGGAACACTTTAACACCAGACATAACTGGAGTGTGTTTATTTGGAGACTGTAGGAAAGTGGTTTCAACACTTCACATTAGTCACGGCGTAGTATTTTGTTTGGAGAATTGGTCTAATGTGACTAAAGATCTACTCTAAAATGAAAAGTAAAACTATATTCTAATATATGAATAGTAAATAATGCACTGATCTAAATAAGAATTGTAAACAAATCGCAGCGAGACTAGCACTAACTTTGAGTAAAAGTTTTGTAAACACATCTAAGAATTCTGTCATGAACAAGCATAGTCACTATATTAAAAAATAAAATATTAATTAACTGCTCATGTTGAAATGATCAGAAGAAAATATCAATAGAAGTAAAAGAAACAATTTTAAAATGCATGCAGAGCTCAATTTCTCCAGGCTCTCAGTTCTATTCGTATTATGGCTCAGAAAAAGCAATTTGTTAGAATGGATATTGTTACTTTTAATAATTTACGCCCTAAAAAAACTAGCACTAATATTAATACATTTTAGTTTGAGAGATTATGTGGTATTTATATGTGTGTACTTTAAAAAAAATTGAAATGCAGACATTGTCCTATTGAACTTATTTAACTTTAAAGTTAATAATTAAAATAAGAATTGTTTAAAATTCAATTTTTTTTTTTTTTAAATGCCCATAAAAATGTTTCAAACAACATGTACTACATTTGTTTTAAAAGGAATGAGGGGGAAAAGAAAAAAGAAAACACAGGCTAAAGAGGAATGAAATGTGGCACATCTACTTAAAAGAACCTGGCTAATGGATACCTTCATGACCTGCGAGGAATGGACGAAATGTAAACATGGATTAGCGCAGGCAATGAATTAATGAGTTCCACATTTAAATGAATAACAAAGAAATGTTAACATTTGATATCTAAAGAAAAATGAACCGAAGTTCTTGACTAGTGTCAAAAAATGTATATTTTGACTAGGAAGAATGATTCAATGATAGCAAAAAGAAAACGACAGTAGGCTCAGTACTACATGACATTGACATATGTTAATAATATTAATATATTTAACATAAAATATGAACTAAAAGATCGGGGCTAGACAGAAAAATAGTCTTATGTTATATGTAAATATCTGATGATTTAAACAGTATAAGTACAAACATTAGCAGACTGGGTATTATTTTTAATACATTCAATCACGTTTTTTTTTTTTTAAATAGTTTTTTTTATTTTAAATAGAGTTTTGACGTGCCGTGTATATTTATGGACTAGCTTAGACTTCGCTATTAATAGCACATGCTTTTTGGCCAGCTGGTAAAATTAAAATGACCAGATGTGAACTGATAAATACAAAATATTCTATTGATTGTATAGCAATAGTTAACATAATCCTTCCTTGCTAAATAAAGTGCAACCCGCATAACGTCATCAATACTTAAATTTAATTGTACTGGAAAATATAGTTGAATTGAAGCTTATAAAGCTTTGAATAATTTGTTTTCATGTTTAAAGTAACTTCAAATAAACTTCTTGACAATTCATGTATCATCTTCTGCTGACGAGTCTTCTGTTGAATTCAACCTTTGTTGCTTTCGTTTACATTCTATACTATAAGATGAAATGAATACTTATAGGGCTGTTAACAATTAATTAAAATTTAATTGTTAACTGTTGAAAAATTAACAATTAATTAATCGTTAATTTCGATTAATTTCATTAAAGCCAAAAATTAAAATTTATGATGTCATAAATTTTATACGCTTTTCGCTTGGTTTGATAAGTAGGCGAAGTGTTAGAACCATGGAAGCAGGGTTGCCAAGTCAATAAAATAAAATTTAAGGACAAATATAAGAATTTTCAACAAAATTTACGGACAAATTTTTTTTTTACGGACACATTTAACATAAAATGTTGACCTTAAAACGAATGAATATGAAGCATAATCCAAGCGTTGTCGGTAAAAATGTAACGTCTCCATATGAGCACGTCTCTATTACCATGTTCATATTTTATAACGTTAGTTTATTTATTGTATGAGATTCATCATAAGTGACTGTTAAATTCCTCCTGCTAATGATCATACAGAGAAACATGTGCACTATAGATCATTGTGGGAGTAATTTTTGTTCACTTAAAATTTTTAAAACAATAATTTTATCCATGTTTTCGTTTATTTCACAGTTTTCTAGTCTATGGTCTTCGCTTGTATGGTCTTTTCCGCCATTTTTTAAAAAAACAAATACTTTTCTTACATTGATGTCGTCATAATTTATGCGTAATTGTGACATACAACTAACGATCTATCTAAACAAGTCTATCTTGCCGCGATGCGTCTCGCCGCGCGAGTCTAGGTGTCCAAAAAGCACTTACAGTTATTATTAGAGCGCGGGATGCCACTAAAACACTTTAAAAAATAAAATTTGAATTAAAAAAATATGTATCACAAACATAATTTACTGACTTTTTGTCAATTTTTTACGGACTTATTAATTGTTTTTTACGGAAATTTAGGGACAGGCAATTTTACGACAAATCTTTACGGACTGTCCGTAAATTTACAGACGGTTGGCAACCCTGCATGGAAGGCAAACTTTATCGACATTTTGAACATTCACGTCAGTCAATAGTTTAAAACCATAATGTTCTTGTAATCATCAGGAAATTCGTTATTATTTACCCGCTGCTATTTGTTTTTTGTTTTGTTTTTTTACTTTTTGACTTCCAATAATTTGTAAGTGATTGGTCGATTAATCGTTAAAAAGAATTTAATAGTGAAAGAATTTTAACAATTAATCGAGAAATTAATCATTAATTTCTGAAGAAGTAATTTATATTTGTTGACATTTAACTACTTTAAGTTTTGTTGACATTTAACCACTTCATTATGGTACTATTTTAGTTTTGTTGCACATGGCAAGCTATTTCCTCGAAAATATTTTAAATATGAGATTTTTGTAAGCAATGAATGAAGACTTTATAATGAGTATAGTGATTTTAAAAAAAAATTAATATGAATTCACAAAATTCTCAGAAAATGAAATACGAAACAAAATGCCTTTAAATTTTAAATAAAATCAAGGAATAAAGAAGCCAGAGTTACATCTTTTGAGGCATTGTTTGATATTTGATATCTAAAAAAAAAAAAAAAGAATATTCTTGGGTAAAACGTTTCCACATCCTAATTGTACAGACAACATAAATATAAACATGACACGCGGATCTATTCTGACAGATATTGGCTATATGTAGACATCGGGGGGGGGGGGGGGGAGAGCCAGCGTAGCAGTCGCAAGACATGGTCCAACAAACAAGTATGGCGGATGATGATCACATGACAAGATTAGAAAGGGGAGGGGGGAGCATACCAAATATTTATGACTTCTACAATCTTTCGTTTAAGTTTACATTTTTAACTTCATTTGTAGAAGAACTGTTTTACAGCGTGTTTTATTACGTAAAGCCTTTACCAGTATTACCACGAATGTTTTATTTCAGCTAAAAAAAAAAATAATAATTTTAAAATAATTTTGTTGCTGCCTATCATCCTGTCCCACAAATCAAGTTAGGATTTCTTAATTAACTGAAAACTTTCAAGTTCACTATTAATAATATATTAATAACTGGAAAGACTTTTAAATTTTTGAATGTTGTCTTATTACAATATACGATTGCTCTTTGCTCATTAATTGTATTTCAATTTCATAAAATATATATATATTTTTTTAAAAATTGTTTACTCTAATAAAAAGCCCAGAGATATTTGTGACAAGTTTGGAGAGCTCGGTGACATAATAAGAGAGATGACTTGTGACAAGGGCTAGCGGTCAACATCCAATAACTGGGACACCCGATGATGGGGCTAGTGATAGGACTACTCACCAGGTCGCTGACCAGTGGAATGCTCTTCCTCCTGGGCTTGATTTCCGGCATGCTGTCGATGCTGGTGTAGAAAGGGTTGTACTGGGGAGGGCTGGGAGGGGAGGACAATATTGTTGGCTGTTAGCAAGAAGTTTTCAACTCGTAAAATAAAAATTACATGCGTTAACTTTATAATCAGCGAGTAAAAAAGAAATTCTGCCAATGACATACCCATTACATTTCCGGGGTGGGCTGGGACAATATTGTTGGCTGTTAGCAATACGTTTCGAACTCATGAAGATTACATATGTGTTAACTTTATAATCAGCGAGTAAAAAAGAAATTCTGCCGATAACATACCCATCATATTTTGAGCAAACAATATCTACAAATAAAAGCTGAATGGCACGTTAGCAACCATTTAAAATTAATGGTTTTTAGAGACACTTTTTGTAAACACTCAATGACTAAATATCATAAAAATATCTATTTACACCCGACTACACCCCCCCCCCCAATAAAAAATATATTTTTAAAAAAAGTGTTGAGGATAAAAATGTCTTTAATTTGTGTTATTACAGTTAGTGCCCGATGGGACTAAGCACCTTGTCACACCTTTCTATACGTTATTATTTAAAATCTCCCCCCCTAGACATTGGAAACGTCTTTGACTAATTTGAGATGTTACTTTTAAAAAATCTCTATAATACTGTCATATAGACAGTTCATAGATAGTCAGTTGTTATACCTGCTCAAACAGGTGTAGGATTATACCTGCTCAAACAGGTGTAGGATTATACCTGCTCAAACAGGTGCTAGGATTATACCTAGCTCAAACAGGTGTAGGATTATGCCTGCTCAAACAGTTGTTAGGCTTATACCTGCTCAAACAGGTGTAGGATTATACCTGCTCAAACAGGTGCAGGATTATAGTAGGACATGATTTATTTTTTTTTAGTACCATAACCTCTTTTTTTTTTTGAGGTCATAGGGGGTTCTAAAGTTTGCATTAGAACATTATCGGGCTTGCTAGACACTGCATTAGACTTACTTACATTAGTAATTTCTCATTTTTATAGTGGCTTTTACGTGGGCTCGATCCCACGCCCCTCAGCTTGTGAGGCGAGCGCACTATTGACTTCACTACCCTTCCGCCAGGACATGATACGAGAAGTCAATGATAGAATTACTGTAGGACCAGGACATGATAAGAAAGGTCAAGGCCAGACTTACCCGCCGTTGACGTGGGACCAGGCCTTGTATCTGTAGCCACCAGCGTAGTCTCCCTCATCTCGTCCTATGACGGAGCCAGTCTGGGAACAACAATATGACATTTGACATCTCATCTTGTACTAGTATGACAACAAACAACATGGCATCTGACATATCATCTTGTATTAGTATAACAGCATGACATTTGACATCTCATATTAGTTGGACAACAAACAACATGACATTTGTCATCTCATCTCGTATTAATGTGACAAACAATATGACATTTGTCATTTCGTCTTGTATTATTGTGACAACAAACAACATGAGATTCATCATTTCATCTTTAAATTTTTTTTTTTAAAAAAAAGAATGACATTTATCGAGTGCATGAAATTTTTCATGTTTTTAAGTTAAGCAAAATAACAATAAACATCATAACAACTTGTTAACAACACAACAAATTAACGTTTAGGTGAAGGGCAGCCACACTTTTTTTCTACCTCTCTAAACCATAATTAAGATAGGAACAAACATCATGACATTATTTCAAATCAACATGTTTTTTCAATATTTACATTCAAGTAAAATTGTTCCAAGTAATCTAAACATTAATTTAAAAAATGAACATTCAAAAGAGGCTGTGAGCAAAAGTATAAAATAAGAAGATAAGATAAGAAGATAAGATAAGAAGATAAGATAAGAAGATAAGATAAGAAGATAAGATAAGAAGATAAGATAAGAAGATAAGATAAGATTTCTTTGTGAAGTCTTTTGATATAGTCGGACGTGATACAGTCTCATTTGGTCCAATATTTCACATGGTCTCATTTGGTCCAATATTTCACATGGTCTCATTTGGTCCAATATTTCACATGGTCTCATTTGGTCCAATATTTCACATGGTCTCATTTGGTCCAATATTTCACGTAGTCTAACCTGATAGTCAATTTGACATAGTCTAGTTCACAGTCTAATTTGACACAGTCTAATTTTGTATCACATGGCAGATCCCAATGTATAAAGGGCAGATTCCAGTGTATAAAGGGCAGATCCCAATGTATAAAGGGCAGATCCCAGTGTATAAAGGGCAGATACCAATGTATAAAGGGCAGATCCCAATGTATAAAGGGCAGATCCCAGTGTATAAAGGGCAGATCCCAATGTATAAAGGGCAGATCCCAGTGTATAAAGGGCAGATCCCAATGTATAAAGGGCAGATCCCAATGTATAAAGGGCAGATCCCAATGTATAAAGGGCAGATCCCAATGTATAAAGGGCAGATCCCAGTGTATAAAGGGCAGATCCCAATGTATAAAGGGCAGATACCAATGTATAAAAGTACAGTTCGCAAGGTATAAGAAGGCAGATCCCAAAATATAAAAGGATAGATGCGCATTTTGAAAAACAATTTAAAAAGAAATATAAGACATTAAAGAGCTGTGATAGAAAAGAGAATGAGCCATGGTGAGAATGGGCCGTGGAGAGAATGGGACATAGAGAGAATGGGCCGTGGAGAGAATGGGCCGTGGAGAGAATGGGACATAGAGAGAATAGGACATAGAGAGAATGGGACATAGAGAGAAAATGCTATCCTAATTGTTTCATTTAGATGTTTCTTTACAACCAATCTTGGGAGATTTGAATGTAAACATCAATCTACAGCAGAGATGGTCAAGGATAGTCAGCGAGATTAGGTTAGTTCAGGGCCACAACAGAAGAGGTGAAGGAAGTCAAATACATGACTTTGTATAGCGCCGTGTGGTTTTCATGTTTTACAAGGCAATAAATGACATTTGCTATGCTTGGCCAATGACATTTGACATCCAGCGCTGTCACAACAATGCCATACTTTCTGAGCTATTAACTATGTAGAGTAAGTAAGGACAGTAAATATGTAGAATCTATATGTTTAGAAATGCGTTAAAAATTAACGTCAGATACAAGTCGTATTTGGCTAAACTCAGAATTCACGGCCACCTTCTACTTATATCGATATAAAGATTTATTAATGCAAGTCCTACACGTTGTAATAACAGACTCTACCAACCCGACCACGGGAGTCCAGTCCGTAGAGTTGCTGGGCGGGTGTGGGGGGGGGGGGGGGTCGAGCAGCATCTCATCAACTTTTCAAAACTTTGGGCAGGTCTGAATATAATGACAATAAGATATTGATTTGAACTTGACGTTCATCATTTGAACATGTGGCGCTGAACAAAAGTTCAGTGACGAGTTTGAACCAATAATTGATGTCACACGAACACAAGCACATGAGGAAGCTGGACGGTGTGAATATTCCGACACGTCTGAAAACCTTTTGTGCCATTCGGTGTTGTTGATTTGATGATTAGGTCACACGCTGGTACCACCAAAATGTCATTCCTGTCATAATGACACAAGTCATGTCATATTATTATAGAATGTCAGGACGTGTCATTATATGTGTCCCATATGTTTTTTATAGAAAACTTCAACCATCGAAAATAGAAGACTTCTTGGTCAACGACAACTAAAATATGAAAGAGTCTCAACAGAAACCCAAACTTCTTTTAGTTACCAAACTTCACAAATGGTCATCAACACATTACTTCATTAAAACACACATAGCATGTCAACTAACTCACGACACCACTGACCTAAACTGTCCATTACCTTGCCCACCACTGCCCCCAACACAAAATGTCCATAACTTTGCCCACCATTGCCCACAACACAAAATGTCCATAACTTTGCACGCCATTTCCCACAACACAAAATGTCCATAACTTTGCACGCCATTGCCCACAACACAAAATGTCCATAACTTTGCACACCATCGCCCACAACACAAAATGTCCATAACTTTGCCCACCACTGACCCCAACACAAAATATCCATAACTTTGCCCACCACTGACCCCAACACAAAATGTCCATAACTTTGCCCACCACTGACCCCCACACAAAATGTCCATTACCTTGACCACCACTGACCACCACTGCCCCCAACACAAAATGACCATTACCTTTGTCACAACTATGTTGTCATCTGATGAACGTTTTTTCCCGTCTCTCTCCCACGCCCATAGTGGTGGGGCATGACGACGCCTCTGGCACACAGCAACAGTCCGAGTCCTCGCTAGCTTTGACTTTTCAAAGGCGTATCTTGAACCCGTTGTCTCTAAGTCCAAACACTCATTATCAAACACGACTCCTTTGCTGTTCCCACACGAATCCACATCGGTCTTGCTTGAAACGGTATCGAATACACTTTGCTCTCCAAAAGATCCGGACCGAGTTCTTTCACTGGACGATGGCCGCTTGCGCATGACCCTCACCTTGTCTGGAGCTAGTTTGTCATCAAATCTCTCCACACAGTCTTCAACAGGTGACGTTTTTACTACGTCATAGGTCACAGGGTCATGGAGCGCGTCATTTTCGTGGTCACAATATTTCTCGTCTTTGGGGATTCCCGTTTTCCGGCGTGAAGAACGATTTCGTTGAGGACCTCCCATCGTAAACAACGGTTTAAGACACAACAGATAGTCCCATAGGTCCATAATGATTGAACTATGTTGTTCACCTTTCAGGTACGTGTCTAGACTATATAGATGACCTTTAAAGCATGACACTAGACTATATAGATGACCTTTAAAGCATGAGACTAGACTATATAGATGACCTTTAAAGCATGAGACTAGACTATATAGATGACCTTTAAAGCATGAGACTAGACTATTAAGATGACCTTTCAGAGATTGTCTAGACTATATAGATGACCTTTCAAGTATGAGACTAGACTATATGGATCTATATGATGCTATAGACTAGAATATGTAGATGACCTTTCAAGTATGACACTAGAGTCTAAATTATCTTAGATGACCTTTCAAGTATGAGACTTCACTATATAGTAAACCATACAAATGAAACCAAAACTTGATGACCAAATAATTTAGACTATAATTTGATGTTTACACGTCTATATGGATGGCCCGTACATATCACAATTGATGTTGAGTACTTCAAGCTGGCTAGGTACTGTGTACCACATGGTACTGTACTTGTCATGGTACTATTTTTGACAAGGTTCTGTTCTGTAAAGTACTGAGTACCTTGCGGTTTAGTCGTGAACACTGGACGAGGTCGACACACATGATTAAACCACGTGACCGACACAGATACAACTAATTGAATGGAGCTTCCGAAAAGTTTTCAAAGAATCGATTGATTGAATCTCAAGAGTAGATGTTCCAATATCACGCAAGAGAAGATATTCCAATGTCACTTAGAGAATATATTTCAATGTCACTTTAGAGAATATATTCCAATGTCACTTTAGAGAAGATATTCCAATGTTACTTTAGAGAAGCTATTCCAATGTCACTTTAGAGAAGCTATTCCAATGTCACTTTAGAGAAGATACTCCAATGTCACTTTAGAGAAGATATTCCAATGTCACTGCAGAGAAGATACTCCAATGTCACTTTAGAGAAGATATTCCAATGTTACTTTAGAGAAGGTATTCCAATATCACGCAAGAGAAGATATTCCAATGTCACTTAGAGAATATATTTCAATGTCACTTTAGAGAATATATTCCAATGTCACTTTAGAGAAGATATTCCAATGTTACTTTAGAGAAGATATTCCAATGTCACTTTAGAGAAGATATTCCAATGTTACCTTAGAGAAGCTATTCCCATAAAGCAGTCTAACAATGCTAGATATTCACGTTCCATCTTGAATGATCACAAATGAGAGTCCCTTAAAGACCCGTGGAAGGCCCTCTGACGAAGCTGGCGGGCAGCCAAGTGTAATAGGTCATGGGATCAAGTCATGTACCAAAGTCATGTTGCTCGTGTCACAGTCACAGAGGTTACAGTGACACACCACGTCACGCACGTTTGGTAATGAGCACGAGTCAACAAGCCCTCGCGGGTAGGCGGTGAGAGGATGAGTTGGTCACTCGTGGCTTACACATTTCTACTCACGATAGTTGGGACTTGGGCATTATACACCGACGTTGGAGTGTGTAGGAACAGCACATCGACACACACGGGTGTGCGATCATGTAGTAGTACCAGAGGTGTGTTATAAACTTGTCGTGTGTAGTTAAACCCGCTAACACACACTGGTGTGTTGTAGTACTAACCAAGCAGGTGTGTTGTAAAAGTTGCTGTCAGACTTGACGTAGCATATTAAGACAACTCCGTGTCACTGGTGTGTGGCCGTGTCACTGGTGTGTGGCCGTGTCACTGGTGTGTGGCCGTGTCACTGGTGTGTGGCCGTGTCACTGTGTGGCCGTGTCACTGGTGTGTGGCCGTGTCACTGGTGTGTGGCCGTGTCACTGGTGTGTGGCCGTGTCACTGATGTGTGGCCGTGTCACTGGTGTGTGACCGTGTCACTGGTGTGTGGCCGTGTCACTGGTGTGTGTCTGCTGTCGTCAGCCTACCACATGTTGTCATCACACACTGAAGATTGCTGCGGACATGATTACCATCGAGACGATTGTTTCTGATCAATAAAACCGGAAATGACTTTTGACTGACGAACAAAGCTTTAGCCCAGGCAAAACACCATAATACTCTTGCTGATCAAACACAAAATAAATTCATCCGCCACCTGGGGAACTTTTTTTTTTCTGCTCCAATAAAAGCAGACAGTTGTTTTCCACACAAAACCTTCCCAAAACTATTGACCAACGATTGTCTTGGTCCACAGCTGGGACGTCACATCATTAAAACTCACTAAAACATTGAGCATTATTTTAAAAGTTATTCCCAACAGACCTCTCCCCTGACGCCCCGCTCCCGGGTGCACATAACCAAGGGCGATCATTGTGTTATTCTAACCAGCAGGGTTATCTTTACTTTACAAGTCCAACTTTCAATGAGTCAAGGGCAGGTAATTTGAAAGGAACAGCGATGTGAGAGTTTTAACAACAAACAGGAATACATAATAACTGCTTGCAGGGTAAACAGTAATGGCAACTGTACGATACACCAGAGTAAACCATAGTATATACTAATGGCAACTGTAAAATACTCTAGCGTAAACCAGAGTATACACTAATGGCGACTGTAAAATACTCTAGCGTAAACCAGAGTATATACTAATGGCAACTGTAAAATACTCTAGCGTAAACCAGAGTATATACTAATGGCAACTGTAAAATACTCTGGCGAAAACCAGAGTATATACTAATGGCAACTGTAAAATACTCTGGCGAAAACCAGAGTATATACTAATGGCGACTGTAAAATACTCTGGCGTAAACCAGACTATATACTAATGGCGACTGTAAGATACACCAGAATAAACAGGAATATACTCTAATGGCAACTCTAATATTAATATACACCAGAGTAAACAAGAATATACTCTAATGGCAACTCTAATATTAATATACACCAGAGTAAACAAGAATATACACTAATGGCAACTCTAATACACACCAGAATAAACAGAAATATACAATAATGGCAACTCTAATATACACCAGAATAAACAGAAATATACACAAATGCCAAAAAATGTATGCACTGGCGTTTATCCTAATATATACTTGTGCCAGCCGGAATATACGATAGGCCCAACCCTCAATTACACTTTAGTCATGAATAAGCGTACGACGCAATCATCTTCTGTACTGAAGTTTGACGGACTCAGATCTCTTCTCTTTGACACAGAGACGTCACTAGGGTTGGTGTCACCCGGGGCGTCCCGCCCCCACCGCAGCCCCCTAATGACGCCACTGTCTCTTCTTTCTGACACATATGTGATTTAAAGATTTACCGGTAGTTTTGCACGAAAAGAAACTATTGTTACAGTTAAAAGGTGTTACATTGTCATTGTTACAGTTAAAAGGTGTCACATTGTCATTGTTACAGTTAAAAGGTGTTACATTGTCATTGTTACAGTTAAAAGGTGTTACATTGTCATTGTTACAGTTAAAAGGTGTTACATTGTCATTGTTACAGATGTCAGTGTGTACCATTGTCATTTTTACAGATGTCAGTGTGTACCATTGTCATTGTTACAGATGTCAGTGTGTACCATTGTCATTGTTACAGATGTCAGTGTGTACCAATGCCATTGTTACAGATGTCAGTGTGTACCATTATCATTGTTACAGATGTTAGTGTGTACCAATGCCATTGTTACAGATGTCAGTGTGTACCATTATCATTGTTACAGATGTCAGTGTGTACCAATGCAATTGTTACAGATGTTAGTGTGTACCAATGCCATTGTTACAGATGTCAGTGTGTACCATTGTCATTGTTACAGATGTCAGTGTGTACCATTGTCATTGTTACAGATGTCAGTGTGTACCAATGCCATTGTTACAGATGTTAGTGTGTACCAATGCCATTGTTACAGATGTCAGTGTGTACCATTGTCATTGTTACAGATGTCAGTGTGTACCAATGCCATTGTTACAGATGTCAGTGTGTACCATTATCATTGTTACAGATGTCAGTGTGTACCATTATCATTGTTACAGATGTCTGTGTGTACCATTGTCATTGTTACAGATGTTAGTGTGTACCATTATCATTGTTACAGATGTTAGTGTGTACCATTGTCATTGTTACAGATGTCAGTGTGTACCATTGTCATTGTTACAGATGTCAGGTTAATGTCAAAGTTGTGTTGCATGTCAGTGACATTTCATTTAAGATCAATATTACCTGCTATAAATAAGCATGTTTAAAATGTGTTTGACTTTGTGTTTGAAATTGTGTTTAACTTTAGTTAGAGTTTGAAGTTAAGTTTGACGTCAACATTAAGTTTTTGTCTAAAAAGTTTAACATGAAAATAAAGTCAAGCTGAACCGAAAGCCAATTTATTTTCATAGAAATCAGAGAACTCATTCATTCCAGGAAACCACCAACACCATTCAAAACATAGAAGTCAGAGAACTCATTCATTCCAGGAAACCACCAACACCATTCAAAACATAGAAGTCAGAGAACTCATTCATTCCAGGAAACCACCAACACCAT
>MUZC01000811.1:199026-218703 GCA_002072015.1 Radix auricularia | reverse complement strand
GTTGATGTGATAGTGTCATCACTAACTGGCTAATATGTTAGGTTTTGTTGATGTGATAGTTTCATCACTAACTTGCTAATATGTTAGGTTTTGTTGATATGATAGTGTCATCACTAACTGGCTAATATGTTAGGTTTTGTTGATGTGATAGTTTCATCACTAACTGGCTAATATGTTAGGTTTTGTTGATGTGATAGTGTCATCACTAACTGGCTAATATGTTAGGTTTTGTTGATGTGATAGTGTCATCACTTACTTGCTAATATGTTGGGGTTCGTTGATGTGATAGTGACATCACTAAATGGCTAATATCTTAGGTTTTGTTGATGTGATAGTTTCATCACTAACTGGCTAATATGTTAGGTTTCGTTGATGTG
Organism: Radix auricularia; assembly: GCA_002072015.1. Classification (NCBI taxonomy): domain Eukaryota; kingdom Metazoa; phylum Mollusca; class Gastropoda; family Lymnaeidae; genus Radix; species Radix auricularia. The sequence goes on along the minus strand of MUZC01000811.1, from coordinate 218,326 downwards.
ATAGTGTCATCACTAACTGGCTAATATGTTAGGTTTCATTGATGTGATAGTGTCATCACTAACTGGCTAATATGTTAGGTTTTGTTGATGAGATAGTGTCATCACTAACTGGCTAATATGTTAGGTTTTGTTGATGTGATAGTGTCATCACTAACTGGCTAATATGTTAGGTTTTGTTGATGTGATATTGTCATCACTAACTGGCTAATATGTTAGGTTTCGTTGATGTGATAGTGTCATCATAACGTTCAAAGAGTTATTCGGTGTGAGAAAAAAAAATCTAAAGTTTGTGTATTTCTTAAAGAGAATCCCCTAGACCAACTGGGGAGGGAGGAGGTTGTGCCTTGTATTTGTATAGAAATATTTGACAGGAATAATTTAATTGATTATTAGGATTACCCGTTTTTTAAAAATAAACTATTTATAAATAACTAGCAAAATACCCGCGCTTAGCAGCGGAAAATTTAGGATTTTAATTAGCATTGAGAACCCGCGTAATACCAATTGAATACACAAAATGATTTCAATCTGAATCTTGATGGCTATACTTGTTTGTAAATATTTGTCAATGTAGTTTAATATCAAATTGGGAATAAAACGGCATAATGGGCCCCCGTGAAAAATGGATGCAGGATGTGCATATCTCATAAGGCCTGAAGAATGAAATCTTGGTCACCATCTAAATACGTGTCTACATTTATTTAAATTGTTCAAAATCTGAAAGGAAATAAAGCTTAAAAGCTTACGAAACAAATTATATTGGGCCCCGGCCCAAAAGGAACAGACTTTAGGAGACATTAACCTATTGAATTTTGTTTTTAAAATGAATTTGGTCAATTTTCCTCCATCCATATACTCAGTTGCCACTGTTTAAGATATCTTTGATTTAACTCATGTTAAAAACTGGCATTACGGGCCTCGGCCCCTAATAAGTGAAGTTTTAAAAGAAACCTTTAACGAGAGAAACTTTGCGGGAGCGTACTACAAAAACGTCCTAAAGTTTAATGACCGTGGGATAAATAAAATACTATTAACAGGACTTAAATTAAGGGCCCGGGGATGTAAAGTTCAAAACAACTGTGTATTTCAGTATGGATCCTGATGGATATATTTGTTCGTCAATATTTGTATCGAGGAGAAATCGTGTGAAATCGAATGGTTAAAATATCTACATGTTTTCGAAAAAGAGATTAGGGCCAAAGGGATTAGGGGCCCTAGTTTCAAAAAGAAGGAAAAATATACTTTTAATGCCCTTTAATAATGTTAATATAGGCCATCAAGTTTTTATAGTCCAGGTTTAGACAAAATCCATTTACATAATATCCAAAGGTAAAAAAAAACTTTTTAAAAGCCCATATAAGGTGAAAAAACTACATTTGGCCCCAGGCCCCCAGTGAGTGATTATTTAAATATTTTTTCGCCTTTAACCTCCGCGAGAGTTTACTCAACAACATCCCAAAGTTTCATGCTTTTACTTACACGGAAATTGGAGAATTAGTGATGAATCCTATTTTATATAAGGAAAAAAAAACACTACATTTGGGCCCCGGCCCCACTGAGCGTGCTAATTTAAATCTTTTATTCGTCTGTTACTATCGCGGGGGTGTACTCAACAACCTCCCAAAGTTTCATGCTTCTACCTACAACGAAATCGGAGAATTAGTATGAGTCAGTTTTTATATAGCTGACATCAGGAAAAAAATACATTTGGGCCCCGGCCCCACGGGGAGTGATAATTTAAATATTTTGTTCACCTGTTACCATCGCGGGAGTTTACTCAACAACTTCCCAAAGTTTGTCGCTTCTACCTACACGGTAAGATGGACAATTAGTGTTGATTCAGTTTTATATAGCCCATGCCAATTTCAGGAAAAAACCTTTTTTGGGCCCCGGCCCACAATGAGTGGGATATTAAAAATTATTTTTCGCCATTTATTGTCGCGAGAGCGTATTTTAAAACTTCCCAAAGTTTCACGTTTCTACCTACACGGGAAGTTGGAGGATTAGTGATGAGTGAGTCAGGGCTTTGCATTTTATTAGTAACGATACATAACATAATAGTTTCTCAAGTCCATCCTCAGTTGTCATGAACTGACCTGGACCTGATCAACTAGTGAGGGTCAAGTTTGGAAAGATCATTTTAACGGCTTTACTCGGCTGGACACGTGTGATGGCTGATATGGACAGTATCACGAGATACGTCTTTTAACAAATTCGATAAAACGTAAGTTGTAAAAAAAAAAAAATGGCATTCGATCAAACGAAAGTTTATTTTCTTTCTTACATAATAAAATACTGACTGTCGTAAAATAATTCCATTTCTGACGGCACCAAGGATGTAGAACACTTTATCAAACTCATTTCCTCTAACAAGAAAAACGTACATTAAAAATAAAATAATTTAATAACATTAGCTTATTGAATCACGTTGTTTGAGATAGGAAGCAATGTCCTTTTTACGTTGATAAACACGGACGTAAAATTATATTTTTAATCTTCATATCCGCATAATTTTTACGCTTTCCTATTTTTATTTCAATTTGCACACGGTGGTTCTCAGTGATTCTAAAATCTTTTAGCGAGATGCCAGGATGTTAACATGTTGAATGCTAGCACAAATAACGTAAGAACCACGGCATTGCATCGATTTCTTTTGGGTGTTGCTTCTGTTTAGTGAGAAAGTTTAGGTTACAGGCTACCACGGAAAATTACTTTAAGTAAGACATCTACCTAACAACCAATCAAATTAAATACCTTTATACCAAACAACCAATCACACTACTTTAAATTTGTCTACAAACCAAACAACCAACCAAATTGATTAAATATATACATACCAAACAACCAATCAATTTACTAAAAATATCTAGACACCAAACAGCCAATCAAATTACTTAAAGTATCTAGATACAAACAACCAATCAAATTAATGTCTTGTTTAAAAGAGGGATATTTTGCCACACACAAACCTCGGGCTCGAATTTTCTTTCTAAAGATGAGTGAAACTCAACATCAAAGACGATTTTTTGCAATTACATAAAAACTATATGTGTAATTATACCACCGGTAAAAACAAAGTTTTTGACTCTAAATTCTTTATATATGAGACAAAACTAATTGCAGTGATTGTGTTTATATAATGCGCACCGCGCCACAAACATTTACAGACTGATCATGACTGAACTCTCCTTGCTGTAAAACGGGGAAGGGGGTGTGGTCATTAATGGCTCGACTGAGCTCAAGTGACACGTGGAGGGGAACAATAGCAGACGGTGACATAGAGATACATAGAGATAAAATAAAAATGCATTCCTTTAGTTAAGGTAGATTCGATCGATCTGAATTTTTTTTACAATACATTGTTAGATGACACAAGCCTATGTGCAAAATTTCAGCTCAATAGCATCACGGGAAGTTGGTCATTTTTTGAATTTTGTTTTTCCTCCGGACCGATCGCAAAACCACAACAGATAGACAAGACGGGGAAGTTAATATAAGGGATTTAAAAAATATGCGCTAGATTTTAGCTTAGAAAATCCCCGCCTTAAACTCGTTAAAATATACGTGATAAAAACGGCTAAAGAGGGTTCACCGACAAAACGGCACCAGACAAAACGACCGAAACAAATGGGCTCCGACAAAACGGCCCTGGACTAATAATAGTAAAAAAATGTTCAATCAAATATTATCTTCGTTTTTTAAATAACCGATTCAGTTTCCGTTTCCGTTCAAAATAAATAATAATAATGACGTCACCAGAATGAATTTAAAAGCCTTTACTCGATATGGTACCAAGTCAAAGTTGTTTGTTGACAAGAAATAATATAATAACTTCACAAGAAATAATATAATAACATCACAAGAAATAATAATATAATAACATCACAAGAAATAATATAATAACATCACAAGAAATAATATAATAACATCACAAGAAATAATAATATAATAACATCACAAGAAATAATAATATAATAACATCACAAGAAATAATAATATAATAACATCACAAGAAATAATATAATAACATCACAAGAAATATTTTTTAAAAACAATTTTACCACTTTAATTAAGGGTACAAAAGTTGACTAAAGCTTAAATGCAAAATAAGTTACTGTTTTGTTTAAAAATGTAGACAATTTGTCTGGCGCCGTTTTGATCGAGGCCGTTATGTCGGGCTGTTTTGTCCGGACCACTTGACGGATCACCGCTAAAAAAAAAAGCTGTGCTAAATGAAGAGAACATAACGGGTAGCGTGGTCAAGTGATGTGACCAAACTTTGGTAAGTATTGACCTTAACCCAGGTCGATGCACAAAACACAGTGGCCTCGTGCAAACAGGGAGCAGGCATACCACGCTACACTGGTTGTAGGCATGGGTGGTGTTGGTGACAGTTGGGGATCTTTGTGTTGGCTTGTGTTTGTGATAGGTGGTGACAGGTTCAGATGTCGGTGACAGTTTGAGATGTCGGTGACAGTTTGAGATGTTGGTGACAGTTTGAGATATTGGTGACAGTTGGAGATCTTTGCGACAGTTTTATATGTTGGTGACAGTTGGGGTTCTTTGTGTTGGCTTGTGTTTGTGATAGGTGGTGACAGGTTCAGATGTCGGTGACAGTTTGAGATGTCGGTGACAGTTTGAGATGTTTGTGACAGTTTGAGATATTGGTGACAGTTTTATATGTTGGTGACAGTTTGTGATGTTGGTGACAGTTTGTGATGTTGGTGACAGTTTGTGTTGTTGGTAAAAAGTTATATTTTGTGTGTCCTTGGCCTTTCATCGGCTTAACAAACAGAAGACTCTGAGGTCCTCGTCAAACTTCGGTCAATCTTCGTATAAGCAAATTGATGTCAATCGATTCCACCATCTCAAACAAGGTGAGCTGCCAATGGTGGGTCAATGTTTGACATACAAACTCCATCAAGGTGTAATAAAATATTTGGGATGATTGAGACATCTTTCCAATGAAACATCTCAGATTATGATATCTTAATATTAAAACATCTTAGACTGAAACATCTTCCAATAGAAAAACCCATCAAAACATCTTCCAATAGAAAAACCCATTAAAACATCTTCCAATAGAAAAACCCATCAAAACATCTTCCAATAGAAAAACCCATCAAAACATCTTCCAATAGAAAAACCCATTGAAACATCTTCCAATAGAAAAACCCATCAAAACATCTTGCAATAAAAACATCTTCCAATAGAAACATCTTCCAATAAAATCATCTTCCAAATAAAACTTTTTCCTATTAACTTTTCTTCCAATTGAAACATATTCCATGGAAGCACATCACATCTGTTGATACCCTAGAAACAGTTGCACACCAAAACTGCACATCTGTTGATATCCTAGAAACTGTTGCACACCAAAACTGCAAATCTGTTGATACCCTAGAAACAGTTGCACACCAAAACTGCACATCTGTTGATACCCTAGAAACAGTTGCACACCAAAACTGCACATCACACCAAAACTGCACATCTGTTGATACCCTAGAAACAGTTGCACACCAAAACTGCACATCTGTTGATACACTAGAAACAGTTGCACACCAAAACTGCACACCTGTTGATACCCTAGAAACAGTTGCACACCAAAACTGCACATCTGTTGATACCCTAGAAACAGTTGCACACCAAAACTGCACATCTCTAGAGCACGAGATTTGACAGGATACTCCAGTTTTTGGAACTGCCGCTACCACGACAGTAGGGTTTTAAAAAATGGCACAGCACAAAGCCACGACTTTAAGTCAGGGACGCGACAAAAATAATCGATTGATTTCACGTGCTACGATGCCGGTAGAGTACCGAATCTAAATAATCGAATACAGTATACCCTGAGATTGGAGGAAAAAAAGGAACTACAAGTAAAAGTAACTTTCAACAACAAAAACAACAACTTTCGGAGAATAAGGGAATTTTTTAAATGTTACAAACTTTACATGGAGCTGAATTAGAAGGAGCTGTGTGTGGCATTGTTGGGACATGACATGTGTCATATGTCACATTGTTTATATCAAGCTTTTGTCAGATGACAACACCATGCGGTGATGGCATCAAAGAGTTATGACACCATGAAGTTATGACACCATGAAGTTATGACACCATCAAGTTATGACACCATCAAGTTATAACACCATCAAGTTATGACACCATTAATGTATGACACCATCCAATTATGACACCATCAAGTTATGACACCATCAAGTTATGACACCATTAATGTATGACACCATCAAATTATGACACCATTAAGTTATGACACCATCAAGTTATGACACCATCAAGTTATGACACCATCAAGTTATGACACCATGAAGTTATGACACCATCAAGTTATGACACCCTAATGTTATGACACCATCAAGTAAAGAGGTCACCAAGCTATGACACCATCAAGCTATGACACCCTAATATTATGACACCATCAGGTAAAGAGATCACCAAGTCACCAATGAAATATGATGTTAGCCTGTAGGAAAATTGCCATCAACATCAAACGTCATCTGTAAGGGATCAACTACAAATCAATAGATCGATACCTGGAACATCGCGGCTGACCTCAATATTTTTGTTTCAACTTCATTAAATTATAGGATAAATAACTGGTGTATGGTCAGAGGTCTTCAATGCGAAACTCAGGTAATTTATACACCTTCTACCTCACCACTGGTAGACTAGACCTTCTACCTCACTACTGGTAGACTAGATCTCCTACCTCACCACTGGTATACTAGACCTTCTACCTCACCACTGGTAGACTAGATATTCTACCTCACCACTGGTAGACTAGATATTCTACCTCACCACTGATAGACTAGACCTTCTACCTCACTACTGGTAGACTTGACCTTCTACCTCACCACTGGTAGACTAGACCTTCTACCTCACCACTGGTAGACTAGACCTTCTACCTCACTACTGGTAGACTAGACCTTCTACCTCACTACTGGTAGACTAGACCTTCTACCTCACCACTGGTAGACTACACCTTCTACCACACCAGTAATAGACTACACCATCTTGTGAGACTACCTATACCTATAAACCTACTTATACCTATAAACCTACTTATACCTATAAATCTACTTATACATATAAACCTACTTATAACTATAAACGTACTTATATCTACATAATATTTATACCTATAAACCTATTGGTACGTATGTATTTTTATTATAACTACGTATACCTACATGCCTATTGATACCTCGTGACACCCAGGCCAGTAGACGAAAGTCGTAACGTCGAATTAGTTCACTGTTGTAGTGTCCATATTGTGTCCATATTGTGTCCATGAATGGACACAGTGGTGTGTCCATGTGAGGACACAGAGGTGTGTCCATGTATAGACCCAGTGGTGTGTCCATGTGAGGACACAGTGGTGTGTCCATGTCTGGACACAGTGTTGTGTTCATGTGAGGACACAGTGGTGTGTCCATGTGAGGACACAGTGGTGTGTCCATGTGAGGACACAGTGGTGTGTCCATGTCTGGACACAGAGGTGTGTCCATGTATAGACCCAGTGGTGTGTCCATGTGAGGACACAGTGGTGTGTCCATGTCTGGACACAGTGTTGTGTTCATGTGAGGACACAGTGGTGTGTCCATGTGAGGACACAGTGGTGTGTCCATGTCTGGACACAGTGGTGTGTCCATGTCTGGACACAGTGGTGTGTCCATGTCTGGACACAGTGGTGTGTCCATGTCTAGATAAAGTGGTGTGTCCATGTCTGGACACAGTGGTGTGTCCATGTCTAGACACAGTGGTGTGTCCATGTGAGGACATAGTGGTGTGTCAATGTCTAGACACAGTGGTGTGTCCATGTGAGGACACAGTGGTGTGTCCATGTGAGGACACAGTGGTGTGTCCATGTGAGGACACAGTGGTGTGTCAATGTCTAGACACAGTGGTGTGTCCATGTGAGGACACAGTGGTGTGTCCATGTCTAGATACAGTGGTGTGTCCATGTCTGGACACAGTGGTGTGTCCATGTCTAGACACAGTGGTGTGTCCATGTGAGGACACAGTGGTGTGTCAATGTCTGGACACAATGGCGTGTCCATGTGAGGACACAGTGGTGTGTCCATGTCTAGACACATTGGTGTGACCATGTGAGAACACAGTGGTGTGTCCATGTCTGGACACAGTGGTGTGTCCATGTCTGGACATAGTGGTGAGTCCATGTCTGGACATAGTGTGGTCCATGTCTGGACACAGTGGTGTGCCCATGTCGGACACAGTGATGTGTCCATGTCTAGACACAGTGGTGTGTCCATGTGTGGACACAGTGGTGTGTCCATGTCTGGACACAGTGGTGTGTCCATGTGTGGACACAGTGGTGTGTTCATGTGAAGACACAGTGGTGTGTCCATGTCTGGACACAGTGGTGTGTCCATGTTTGGACACAGTGGTGTGTCCATGTTTGGGATCAGTGATGTGTCCATGTCTGGACAAAGTGGTGTGTCCATGTCTGGACACAACGGGACCAAGTGTCAGCCCTGTACTAGCATAATAACGTTAAATGAATCCTCCCTGATATGATTACTCCATCACATGCCTCCACACTCAAACGCTACCCCCCTCATATACTCCTCCCTAACATGCCTCCTCAACAGGCATTCACCCAACCCACCGCTCTACAAACTGCAGTACTACCCCCCCCCCCCCCTTTTATTTTAGTTGTGCTTATCGCGACCTTGGTATTTATTGTCAATTCCCAAAGACACGTTTCATTTCCTGTGTCTGCTGTACTAGGATCCTGAGGTCCCGGGGTACACAACATCTCTGGAGACTGACAGGGTTCACAATCTGTGCAGACGATGACCTTTGGACTTGAATTCATGACTAAATTTCGTGCCAGATTGGCCAGACAAGATATATAAGGAGTGGTCAGAGACACGTGGAGTGTTGAAGGGACGGATGGGGTGTTGAAGGGACAGATGGGGTGATGAAGAAAACATGGGGTTCTGAAGGGACAGATGGGGTATTGAAGGGACAGAAGGGCATTGAAGGGAACATGAGGTATTGAAGGGACAGATTGGGTGTTGAAGGGACAGATGGGGTATTGAAGTGACGGATGGGGTAATGAAGAAAACATGGGGTTCTGAAGGGACAGATGGGGTATTGAAGGGACAGAAGGGCATTGAAGGGAACATGAGGTATTGAAGGGACGGATGGGGTATTGAAGTGACGGATGGGGTATTGAAGGGACAGATAAGGTATTGAAGGGACCGATGGGGTATTGAAGGGACAGAAGGGCATTGAAAGGAACATGAGGTATTGAAGGGGACGGATGGGGTGTTGAAGGGACCGATGGGGTATTGAAGGGACGGATGGGGGTATTGAAGGAAACATGGGGTATTGAAGGGACAGATGGGGGTATTGAAGGGAATATGGGGTATTGAAGGGACGGATGGGGGTATTGAAGGAAACATGTGGTATTGAAGGGACAGATGGGGGTATTGAAGGGGATATGGGGTATTGAAGGGACTGATGGGGTATTGAAGGGTCAGATGGGGTATTGAAGGGAGGGATGGGGTATTGAAGGGACGTATGGGGTATCGAAGGGACTGATGGGGTATTGAAGGGACGGATGGGGTATTGAAGGGACGGATGGGGTATCGAAGGGACTGATTGGGTATTGAAGGGACAGATAAGGTATTGAAGGGACTGATTGGGTATTGAAGGGACAGAAGGGCATTGAAGGGAACATGAGGTATTGAAGGGACGGATGGGGTATTGAAGGGGACTGATTGGGTGTTGAAGGGACCGATGGGGTATTGAAGGGACGGATGGTGGTATTGAAGGAAACATGGGGTATTGAAGGGACTGATGGGGGTATTGAAGGGAACATGGGGTATCGAAGGGACTGATGGGGTATTGAAGGGTCAGATGGGGTATTGAAGGGACGGATAAGGTATTGAAGGGACTGATGGGGTATTTAAGGGACTGATGGGGTATTGAAGGCACTGATGGCGTATTGAAGGGGCTGATTGGGTATTGAAGGGACAGATAAGGTATTGAAGGGACTGATGGGGTATTGAAGGGACTGATGGGGTATTGAAGTGACTGATGGGGTATTTAAGGGACTGATGGGGTATTGAAGGCACTGATGGCGTATTGAAGGGACTGATTGGGTATTGAAGAGACAGATAAGGTATTGAAGGGACTGATGGGGTATTGAATGGACTGATGGGGTATTGAAGGGACTGATGGGGTATTGAAGGGACTGATGGGGTATTGAAGGGACTGATGGGGTATTGAAGGGACAGATAAGGTATTGAAGGGACTGATGGGGTATTGAAGGGAGAGATGGAGTATTGAAGGGACTGATGGGGTATTGAAGGACCTGATGGGGTATTGAAGGGACAGATAAGGTATTGAAGGGACTGATGGGGTATTGAAGGGACTGATGGGGTATTGAAGGGACTGATGGGGTATTGACGGGACAGATAAGGTATTGAAGGGACTGATGGGGTATTGAAGGGACTGATGGGGTATTGAAGGGACAGATAAGGTATTGAAGGGACTTATGGGGTATTGAAGGGACTGATGGGGTATTGAAGGGACTGATGGGGTATTGAAGGGACCGGTGTGAAACGCACTGGTTCAAACATTGATATGAGCGAAACTTTAACACGGAAATTATTTATATAGATGATAGACCTGACATTGTTAATGCTCTGCCTATAAAGCTCGCCTACACCCAGTCTATAAACATTGCCTACACCCAGTCTATAAACTTTGCCTACACCCAGTCTATAAACATTGCCTACACCCAGTCTATAAACATTGCCTACACCCAGTCTATAAACATTGCCTACACCCAGTCCAGTCTATAAACATTGCCTACACCCAGTCTATAAACATTGCCTACACCCAGTCTATAAACTGTGCCTAAACCCAGTCTATAAACATTGCCTACACCCAGTCTATAAACTTTGCCTAAACCCAGTCTATAAACCTTGCCTACAGTCTATAAACCTTGCCTACACCCAGTCTATAATCCTTGCCGACACCCAGTCTATAACCCTTGCCTACACACAGTCTATAAACTTTGCCTACACACAGTCTATAAACCTTGCCTTCGCCCAGTCTATAAACCTTGCCTACACCCAGTCTAGAAACCTTGCCTACAGTCTATAAACCTTGCCGACACCCAGTCTATAAACCTTGCCTACAGTCTATAAACCTTGCCGACACCCAGTCTATAAACCTTGCCTACACACAGTCTATAAACCTTGCCTACACCCAGTCTATAAAGCTCGCATTCCCCCAGTCTATAAACCTTGCCTACAGTCTATAAACCTTGCCTACACCCAGTCTATAAACCTTGCCTATACCCAGACTATAAACCTTGCCTACACCCCATCTATAAACCTTGCCTAGTCCCAGTCTATAAACCTTTCCTACACCCAGTCAATAAACGTTTCCTACACCCAGTCTATAAACCTTGCCTACACCCAGTCAATAAACCTTTCCTACACCCGGTCTATAAACCTTTCCTACACCCAGTCTATAAACCTTTCAACACCCAGTCTATAAACCTTGCCTACACCCAGTCTATAAACCTTGCCTACACACAGTCTACAAACCTTGCCTACACCCAGTCTATAAAGCTCACCTTCCCCCAGTCTATAAACCTTGCCTACAGTCTATAAACCTTGCCTATACCCAGACTATAAACCTTGCCTACACCCCATCTATAAACCTTGCCTAGTCCCAGTCTATAAACCTTTCCTACACCCAGTCAATAAACCTTTCCTACACCCAGTCAATAAACCTTTCCTACACCCAGTCTATAAACCTTTCCTACACCCAGTCTATAAACCTTGCCTACACCAAGTCTATAAACCTTGCCTACACCCAGTCTATAAACCTTGCTTGACCCAGATTATAAACCTTGCCTACACCCAGTCTATAAACCTTGCCTACACCCAGTCTATAAACCTTGCCTATACCCAGACTATAAACCTTGCCTACACCCCATCTATAAACCTTGCATACACCCCATCTATAAACCTTGCCTATACCCAGTCTATAAACCTTGCCTACACCCAGTCTATAAACCTTGCCTACACCCAGTCTATAAACCTTGCTTGACCCAGACTATAAACCTTGCCTACACCCAGTCTATAAACTTTGCCTACACCCAGTCTATAAACCTTGCCTACACCCAGTCTATAAACCTTGCCTACACCCAGTCTATAAACCTTGCCTACACCCAGTCTATAAACCTTGCTTGACCCAGACTATAAACCTTGCCTACACTCAGTCTATAAACCTTGCCTACACCCAGACTATAAACCTTGCCTACACCCAGTCTATAAACCTTTCCTACACCCAGTCTATAAACCTTGCCTACACCCAGTCTATAAACCTTGCCTACACCCAGTCTATAAACCTTGCCTTCACCCAGTCTATAAACCTTGCCTACACCCAGTCTATAAACCTTGCCTAAGCTACCTCCCCCTTTAAACGTCTGTCCATCTCCACCCCTCCAGCCCCGCCCTATCGGATGATGATATGACGTTGTCCAAGCTGTATTTCCCCATTTCCGTATAGCATTGATTTTATTAGCGGTGTGGCTTGTCACCTCAAAGTGCCGACTTTAAGCTGGAGGATTATCTCCTCCTATCGCTCTCATCCTAAGTTGTTATAGACAAACATATGTGGTGGGTGTTGTGGTCAACTCAAGAAAGTGATGTGGTCAACTCAGGGAGTGTTGTGGTCAACTCAGGGACTGTTGTGGTCAACTCAGGGAGTGTTGTGGTCAACCCAGGGAGTGTTGTGGTCAATTCAGGGAATGTTGTGGTCAACTCAGGGAGTGCTGTGGTCAACTCAGGGAGTGTTGTGGTCAACTCAGGGAGTGTTGTAGTCAACTCAGGGAGTGTTGAGGTCAACTGAGGGAGTGGTGTGGTCAACTCAGGGAGTGTTGTCAACTTAAGGAATGTTGTGGTCAACTCAGAGAGTGTTGTGGTCAACTTAGGTAGTGTTGTGGTCAACTTAGGTAGTGTTGTGACCCACAAATAGACAATCGATGAGAAAACAAACACGATAAGTTCAAACTTGGTAGTTTAGACTATCTAACAGAACTATGTGGGCAGCCGGGTATTCTTTGTACAAACTTGGTAGTTCAGACTATCTAACAGAACTATGTGGGCAGCCGGGTATTCTTTGTACAAACTTGGTAGTTTAGACTATCTAACAGAACTATGTGGGCAGCCGGGTATTCTTTGTACAAACTTGGTAGTTCAGACTATCTAATAGAACTATGGGGGCAGCCGGGTATTCTTTGTACAAACTTGGTAGTTTAGACTATCTAACAGAACTATGGGGGCAGCCGGGTATTCTTTGTACAAACTTGGTAGTTTAGACCTCCAAATAGAATTATAGACGTACACAAACATTCGTGGCAATGCTTCTAATTAACTTAATGTCATGAGTCATGCAGGATCGTTATCTTAATTACTGTGCCCGGCCAACATGACAAGTTAGGCTACAAATTAGCTGACAACACATCATACATGATACTTACATGCGTGTTCTTATATACATGTTACTTACATACATGTTACTTACATGCGTAGTTAAGAAGTATTTGTTTCAACGTGCTTATGTGAAGTTTATGTTTAATTTAACAACAATATTCTGTCGAATAAAATTCTAATTTAACAGAAAATACAGATAATTATAGTATAATTTGTTTACCATGAAAAATAACCTGAGTGTAAATTACAATTAGAACTAATATATATATAGTGTGGCATCTGTCCGTCTACGAAAGACGATAGATTTATCTTTATTTTTTGCAGCTCTTGGTGTGGCTGATGAGACCAATCCTTGAGTGGCAGTCCCTTCTGCATGTCACACACACGAATGTAGTGGGGGCAGTGTTGCCTGGCCTTCCTACTCAAACTTTTTCAAAAGCTTCCGCCCTGATTTGCTCCCCTGCTCTTAGTGATCCTTCTTTCACTATAGCCAGCCACGTGGTCCTATCCTTAGCCAGGTTTTTCCCAGTTTTGTATATCAATGTTGGCTACTTTCATGTCTCTCCTGCATATGTCCGTGTATCTGAGACATGGCCGACCAACCGACCTTTTCCCTGCCGCCAGCTCGCTGTATAGCACATCTTTGGCTATGCGATCAGTTTTTCAATCTCTTGACGTGTACCAAAAAAATTCTTTATTAATAACTCATTTAACTATGTTTTTATCTTTAAACGTAGTTTCTGATGTGTTTACAGGTTCCATCTCACACATCTATCATGACCTACTTATGACCTACATATGACTCACGACAAAGCGAACTGTCCTCTATAAAAATGTACTAATAAAATTAGAAACTCCTTCTGAACCTTCAACTTCAACTTATAACAAATTCTAACCAATAGTTACATTGATTTTGCTCACGGCCACTTTTTATGAATGAAACAATGAGAACAAAGCAATAGAGTCAAAATGAGGTTTTGGGGGATGAATGGTTGCCAATGACAACAAGTCTGTACACAGGACATTTTGCTATTTCATACGAAACGAAATGTTTCAGACTTGTGATTCTGCGCGCATCTTTGCTATTAAAACAATTACGTAATACTCAGCTGCGACATCAATAACGCAGCCGATTGCCGAGTATTTCCGAATACGTCCGAGTATTTCCGAATACGTCCGAGTATTGCCGAATACGTCCGAGTACTGCCGAGTATACGAACATCGGCCTAAACGAGTATCGGTCAGCTCTAGTGTATACATATATTATTTATATATAATTTGTCGTGCTATCCTGTGTGTATACATATATTATTTATATATAATTTGTCGTGTTATCCTATGTCTATACATATATTATTTATATATAATTTGTCGTGCTATCCTATGTCTATACATATATTATTTATATATAATTTGTCGTGCTATCCTGTGTCTATACATATATTATTTATATATAATTTGTCGTGCTATCCTATGTATATACATATATTACTATATACAAGATGACCCGCGGCATGGCATACGCCTGAGACTTGCTCGTCATAGATAGTGCAAAGAACGGGGTGGGACTGAGAGAACGGACACAAACAGCAGCACAAAGAAATGGAAATGAAAGCGAGTAAACGTGGAGACATGTGCACAGCGGTTGTTGTTACCTGCCCCCCCCAACCCTTTACTACCATCCCTTGCCAACCATAAACTGTGATTTTCCGACTCTAGTGTTAGTCATGTTCGCAAAAAATGGTGAAAAGACATGGCAGGAAAAAACATTTAATTTTTAAAAAACAAAAGTTCCGTCGTCGGGAATTGAACCCAGGACTTTCCGCGTGCAAGGCGGACGTGATAAACACTACACTAGGAATGTTATTCTGGGATGGAACAACACAAGTGAAAGCAATAAGCATTGTTGCCACAAACCCAAACCTTTTTTTTAAAATGTCTTTTCATCCCACTCCGCTTGCCCACTGTGATCGTTTGACCCCAGCGGGGGGTCATTCGTCATGATCATTTGCACGTTGTCGTTTACGTGAATGAGGCTATTTCAACAATTGACGTGCTATGCTATGTGTATACATATACTATATTTGACGTGCTATACCATAAGAAACCAAGCAAATAACAATACTTGTTATAAAAAAATTGAGCAAGTCTAGAATACTCTAATTAATACAAGTTTCGAATAGTCTAATTAATACAATGATCAACAGTAATATAACACAAGTTCCGTTAGGTAGGTGTAATAAAGCTAAGATTGTGATCTATACGTAGGTGTAATAAAGCTAAGATTGTGATCTATACGTAGGTGTAATAAAGCTAAGATTGCGATCTATACGTAGGTGTAATAAAGCTAAGATTGTGATCTATACGTAGGTGTAATAAAGCTAAGATTGTGATCTATACGTAGGTGTAATAAAGCTAAGATTGTGATCTATACGTAGGTGTTACAAAGCTAAGATTGTGTTCTATACGTAGGTGTAACAAAGCTAAGATTGTGTTCAATACGTAGGTGTAACAAAGCTAAGATTGTGTTCTATACATAGGTGTTACAAATCTAAGATTTTGATCTATACGTAGGTGTAATAAAGCTAAGATTGTGTTTGGCCCAGGTTGAAGCAGTGCCCCATTTTGAACTGTATATTAAATATTAACGTGGAACAACAATTTTACCAACACCCTAACACCATGAACGATGTGCCGTGTGGCGCCACACACTGAAATATTGATATAAACTCTGTTGTGTGGCGCCACACATTGAATTAGGGATATGAATGAATGGGAAAACTCACCCCGTACAAATCTTTTAATAATTCAACGTCTATGTAGGGCGTGGGCGTGTATACACATTGTGTACATAGAATGTATTGACCACTACAAATTGTGTACATAGAATGTATTGACCACTACACATTGTGTACATAGAATGTATTGACCACTACACATTGTGTACATAGAATGTATTGACCATTCAAACAGTGTGTACATAGAATGTATTGACCACTACAGAGTGTGTACATAGAATGTATTGACCACTACACAGTGTGTACATAGAATGTATTGACCACTACACAGTGTGTACATAGAATGTATTGACCACTACACAGTGTACATAGAATGTATTGACCACTACACAGTGTGTGCATAGAATGAATTGACCACTACAAAGTGTGTACATAGAATGTATTGACCACTACACAGTGTGTAAATAGAATGTATTGTCCACTACACAGTGTGTACATAGAATGTATTGACAACTACACAGTGTACATAGAATGTATTGACTACTACACAGTGTGTACATAAAATGTATTGACCACTACAAAGTGTGTACATAGAATGTATTGACCACTACACAATGTGTACATACAATGTATTGACCAATACACAGTGTGTACACAGTGTGTACATAGAATGCATTGACCACTACACAGTGTGTACATAGAATGTATTGACCACTACAAAGTGTGTACATATAATGTATTGACCACTACACAGTGTGTACATAGAATGAATTGACCACTACACAGTGTGCACATAGAATGTATTGACCACTACAGTGTGTACATATAATTATTGACCACTACAAAGTGTGTACATAGAATTATTGACCACTACCCAGTGTGTACATAGAATGAATTGACCACTACACAGTGTGTACATAGAATGTATTGACCACTATAAAGTGTGTACATATAATGTATTGACCACTACACAGTGTGTACATAGAATGTATTGACCACTACAAAGTGTGTACATAGAATGCACTGATCATCTATACTTTCTATACAGTCTGGAACGACTTAAATTGTTGTTGAACAACATTATTTTTTAGTGTCAAGAACTTGAAGGCTGAAAATCGATCAGCAATTTCCATTAGAAGCTTAGTGATACGTTTGTCGTGACGTAATATCTGACATTATTTTGTACATTGTTATTTGAAACTGACTTTACTGATATTACTAGCTAAATATAGCACACTAGCCGACCCGCGCTGTAGCATACGCCGCTAATGATTTAGTGAGGGGTACACACAGTTGCGCATGCCTGGAGAGTGAGGGAGGGCGCCTAGAGTATTTAATTTATGAAAGTAATTGTTGAGGAGAGTGTGTGACTACTTTTCTGTCACTGAGCACAACGGAGAGCACGAAGTTATGCCAATGTCAAAAAACAAAGCTTAGAGACGCGTTGCGAAGTTATGTTCGAAAAGAAAGTGGGAAATGAAGGGGCACAAACACAAACATTTTGAAAAACTAAAAAAGTAATGTCATAGCTGGGGGTTCAACCTATGAACTTCCGTGTGTTAGGCGAATGTAATAACCACTACACTACGAAATACATGATCTTCTGTTGTTCTGAAATATCAAAGTAATTGACCTCAATTGAACGCATTGTTGGTCTCGATGATCCCCCACCCTCTACACTATCTTTTATTGCCAGCTGATTGGTCGGTGAGGCTAGACAGCTTGCTTGGTGTCCGGCATGATAGAACCATGAGGTCAATTATATATATAGATGGTCGGTGGGGTTAGGCAGCTTGCTTGGTGTCCGGCATGGTTGAACCATGAGGTCAATTCTATATATAGATGGTCGGTGGGGTTAGGCAGCTTGCTTGGTGTCCGGCATGATAGAACCATGAGGTCAATTATATATATAGATGGTCGGTGGGGTTAGACAGCTTGCTTGGTGTCCGGCATGGTTGAACCATGAGGTCAATTCTATATATAGATGGTCGGTGGGGTTAGACAGCTTGCTTGGTGTCCGGCATGGTTGGACCCTTAGGTCAATTCTATATATAGATGGTCGGTGGGGTTAGGCAGCTTGCTTGGTGTCCGGCATGGTTGGACCATGAGGTCAATTCTATATGTAGATGGTCGGTGGGGTTAGACAGCTTGCTTGGTGTCCGGCATGGTTGGACCATGAGGTCAATTATATATATAGATGGTCGGTGGGGTTAGACAGCTTGCTTGGTGTCCGGCATGGTTGGACCATGAGGTCAATTCTATATATAGATGGCATTGGAAGAGAGTACGACTTTCTATAACATTGAATGTATCATTAAAAAACTTTACGAATCAAAAAAACATTTCTCTGACTGACTTCTTGTTACTCGGAGTCGTAAAGGTCAACACGGAGCCAACTCCTGTCTCTTGGAGTCGTAAAGGTCAACACGGAGCCAACTCCTGTCTCTTGGAGTCGTAAAGGTCAACACGGAGCCAACTGCTGTCTCTTGGAGTCGGGTAGGTCAACACGGAGCCAACTCCTGTCTCTTGGAGTCGTAAAGGTCAACACGGAGCCAACTCCTGTCTATTGGAGTCGGGTAGGTCAACACGGAGCCAACTCCTGTCTATTGGAGTCGGGTAGGTCAACACGGAGCCAACTCCTGTCTCTTGGAGTCATAAAGGTCAACACGGAGCCAACTCCTTTCTCTTGGAGTCGGGTAGGTCAACACGGAGCCAACTCCTGTCTCTTGGAGTCGGGTAGGTCAAACGGAGCCAACTCCTTTCTCTTGGAGTCGGGTAGGTCAACACGGAGCCAACTCCTGTCTCTTGGAGTCGGGTAGGTCAACAAGGAGCCAACTCCTTTCTCTTGGAGTCGGGTAGGTCAACACGGAGCCAACTCCTGTCTCTTGGAGTCGTAAAGGTCAACACGGAGCCAAATCCTGTCTCTTGGAGTCGGGTAGGTCAATACGGAGCCAACTCCTGTCTCTTGGAGTCGTAAAGGTCAACACGGAGCCAAATCCTGTCTCTTGGAGTCGTAAAGGTCAACACGGAGCCAACTCCTGTCTCTTGGAGTCG
>MUZC01000811.1:144249-159846 GCA_002072015.1 Radix auricularia | reverse complement strand
AAATGGTCGTCTATATAATAAATGGTCGTCTATATCATAAATGGTCGTCTATATCTAAAATGGTCGTCTATATCTAAAATGGTTGTCTATATCTAAAATGGTCATCTATATCTAAAATGGTCATCTATATTATTAATTGTCGTCTATATCATAAATGGTCGTCTATATCTAAAATGGTCGTCAATATCATAAATGATCATCTATATCAGAAATGGTCGTCTATATCTAAAATGGTCGTCTATATCATTAATGGTCGTCTATATAATAAATGGTCGTCTATATCATAAATGGTCGTCTATATCTAAAATGGTCGTCTATATCTAAAATGGTCGTCTATATCTAAAATGGTCGTCTATATCATTAATTGTCGTCTATATCATAAATGGTCGTCTATATCTAAAATGGTAAACAAAATGAGGGGTAGGACTGCAATCAGGCTTATACAAAATAATGGGAAAGACGTAAACAAGGTATGGGTTAGCCTGACCGGACGTATCAAAACAGCGAACGTTTCGGCAAAGATGGTCGTCTATATCATAAATGATCATCTATATCAGAAATGGTAGTTTATATCATACCAGTTCGTCTTTATCAGAAATGGTCGTCTATATTAGAAATGGTCAACAATATCTTAAGTAGTAGTCTATATCTGAAATTGTCGTCTATATCTAAAGTGGTTGTCTATATCAGAAATGGTCGTCTATATCACAAATGGTCGTCTATATCTAAAATGGTCTTCTATATCATAAATGGTCGTCTATATCATAAATGGTGGTCTATATCATAAATGGTTGTCTAAATCATAAATGGTCGTCTATATTAAAAGTGGTCGTATATATCATAAATGGTCGTCTATATCATAAATGGTCGTCTATATCATAAATGGTCATCTATATCATAAATGGTCGTCTATATCTAAAGTTATCGTCTATATCATAAATGATCGTCTATATCATAATTGGTCGTCTATATCATAAATGGTCGTCTATATCATAAATGGTCGTCTATATTAAAAGTGGTCGTCTATATCTAAAGTGGTCGTCTATATCATAAATGGTCGTCTATATCCGAAATGGTCGTCTATATCAGAAATGGTCGTCAATATCTAAAGTGGTCGTCTATATCTAGTGGTCGTCTATATCAGAAATGGTCGTCTACATCAGAAACGGTCGTCAATATCATAAATGGTCGTCTATATCTAAAATGGTCGTCTATATCAAAAGTGGTCGTCTATATCAGAAATGGTCGTCTATATCAGAAATGGTCGTCTATATCATAAATGGTCTTCTATATCATAAATTGTCGTCTATATCAGAAATGGTCGTCTATATCAGAAATGGTCGTTTATATTTAAAATGGTCGTTTATATCTAAAATGGTCATCTATATCTAAAATGGTCGTCTATATTAGAAATGGTCAACTATATCTTAAGGAGTCGTCTATATCAGAAATTGTCGTCTATATCTAAAGTGGTTGTCTATATCAGAAATGGTCGTTTATATCAGAAATTGTCGTCTATATCTAAAATGGTCGTCTATATCATAAATGGTCGTCTATATCATAAATGGTCGTCTATATCTAAAGTGGTTGTCTATATCAATAATTGTCGTCTATATCATAAATGGTGGTCTAAATCATAATTGGTCGTCAATATTTAAAGTTGTCGTCTATATCTAGTGGTCGTTTATATCATAAATGGTCGTCTATATCATAAATGGTCGTCTATATCATAAATGGTCGTCTATATCTAAAGTGGTCGTCTATATCTAGTGGTCGTCTATATCAGAAATGGTCGTCTATATCAGAAACGGTCGTCCATACCATAAATGGTCGTCTATATCTAAAATGGTCGTCTATATCTAAAGTGGTCGTCTATATCAGAAATGGTCGTCTATATCAGAAATAGTTGTCTATATCATAAATGGTCGTCTATATCAGAAACGGTCGTCCATACCATAAATGGTCGTCTATATCTAAAATGGTCGTCTATATCTAAAGTGGTCGCCTATATCATAAATGGTCGTCTATATCAGAAATAGTCGTCTATATCATAAATGGTCGTCTATATCTAAAATGGTCGTTTATATCTAAAATGGTCGTTTATATCTAAAATGATCATCTATATCATAAATGGTCGTCTATATCAGAAATAGTCGTCTATATCATAAATGGTCGTCTATATCTAAAGTGATCGTCTATATCTAAACTGGTCGTCCATATCATAAATGGTCGTCTATATCAGAAATAGTCGTCTATATCATAAATGGTCATCTATATCTAAAGTGATCGTCAATATCTAAAATGGTCGTCTATATCATAAATGATCATCTATATCAGAAATAGTAGTTCATATCATACATTTTCGTCTTGATCAGAAATGGTTGTCTATATTAGAAATGGTCAACTATATGTTAAGTATTCGTCTATATCAGAAATGGTCGTATATATCATGAATGGTCGTCTATGTCTAAAGTGGTCGTCTATATCAGAAATGGTCGTCTATATCTAAAATGGTCGTCTATATCTAAAATGTTTGTCTTTATCAGAAATGGTCGTCTGTATCTAAACTTGTCGTCTATATCATAAATGGTCATCTATATCAGAATTGGTCATCTATATCCGAAATGGCCGTCTATATCAGAAATGGTCGTCTATATCAGAAATGGTCATTCTATCATGCACGCCCCGACTATAAAACTGTATATCTACAATTCAAGAATAAATGGAACCTCTGCGCATGTCAGTTTCTAAATTGGTAGGAATAGATCACGTGATTCAGTCAAACAAAACGATCTCTATGTATGCAGGCGTGAATGACGTCATTCTACAAACAGTGTGTTTTCAAGTGGTGCGCCATCTCTAAAGTTATATTAACACCAGATCGCGATAGATGTCAACAGAATTGACGCACAGATGAAAGAATCTTCCAGAAGCCAGCACAAAAGTATTAAAAGCCGAGACTTGGGCTTTGAATGTCTGACGTATTTGCATTTCATTATGCACCGTCCACGTCTGCACAGACAAATATCCTCGAGTCTGAGCAGACGCAGCAAGTCGTTGGTTCGCGCCAGGCCCGTAGTCAAGAAATCAAAGATATTTTCAATGTCTCTGTCAATAGCAAAGAAATCAACTTGTCCTCTCTGGCAACGCAAATATGAACGAAGTTTCAGATATGAACCCTGATTGTCAGAGAGTCTGTATTTGTCATATAAATCAATTCTATCTGAACTTCTGACTTTATCTTAAACCCAGAAATAACATTCAGTCTCATAAGAAATATCAACATCAGATCCCTGAAGAAAATCAAGTTTAGAATCTCAATTCTTGCTCTCCCAAGGGAGGCTAGTCAACTAGCAGAGGTATTTAATATTGATTAGTAAGTTAGACCCGAAAACACCACTTTGGGGGGGCCCCAGGGGGTCCAAGAGAAACAAGACCGTTGCCAAAAATGTGTATCTATAATAATTTAAATAACTTCTCCTTGGGAAAAATGACATCAATGTACCACACAAATGACAACACCATAGCACATAACTAATGACAACACCATAGCACATAACTAATGACAACCTGCCTGTAAAGAAAACATCCCAAACATCTAATTTGACCAATATTTTCAAGTCGTCTGGAAGGTAGCTTAACGTCCATTGAAAGAAAAGGCAGACGAGAGGTGGGATCACAGTTTGGTACATCCGAGAGCGAGGATGGAGCGAGGGTTGCGTAACAAGACGGACGACAACTTGGGGTGTGAGCATTGATGGGAAAATCTCATCAAATATGAATGGACATTTCCGTCATTATGTCCAACTTGTGTTCATAAAATATTAGATAGAATGTTTGTCTGTTTATAATCTATGTACTGATTCAGTTATTACAAATATTAGTTAGAATGTTTGTCTGTGTATAATCTATATACTGATTGAGTTATTACAAATATTAGATAGAATGTTTGTCTGTGTATAATCTATATACTGATTCAGTTATTACAAATATTAGATAGAATGTTTGTCTTTTTATAATCTATATACTGATTCAGTTATTACAAATATTAGTTAGAATGTTTGTCTGTGTATAATCTATATACTGATTCAGTTATTACAAATATTAGATAGAATGTTTGTTTATAATCTATATACTGATTCAGTTATTACAAATATTTAAAAAACAAACAAACAGATAATATATCTCATACGGACTTCAGCTTTCCTTAAAAGACTTGACTTATACCTTAGACATAACTAGGACAAACATTGACAGAGTTGACTTATACCTTAGACATAACTAGGACAAACAATGACATACACCTTAGACATAACTAGGACAAACATTGACATACACCTTAGACATAACTAGAACAAACATTGACAGAGTTGACTTATACCTGAGACATAACTAGGACAAACATTGACAGAGTTGACTTATACCTGAGACATAACTAGGACAAACATTGACAGAGCTGACTTATACCTGAGACATAAGTAGGACAAACATTGACAGAACTGACTTATACCTGAGACATAACTAGGACAAACATTGACAGAGCTGACTTATACCTGAGACATAACTAGGACAAGCATTGACAGAGCTGACTAATACCTTAGACATAACTAGGACAAACATTGACAGAGTTGACTTATACCTGAGACATAACTAGGACAAACATTGACAGAGTGGACTTATACCTGAGATATAACTAGGACAAACATTGACAGAGTTGACTTATACCTGAGACATAACTAGGACAAACATTGACAGAGCTGACTTATACCTGAGACATAGCTAGGACAAACATTGACAGAGTTGACTAATACCTTAGACATAACTATGACTAATATTGACAGAGTTGACTTATATCTTAGACATAACTACGACAAACATTGACAGAGTTGACTTATAGCTTAGACATAACTACGACTAATATTGACATAGTTGACTAATACCTTAGACATAACTACAACAAACATTGACAGAGTTGACTTATACCTGAGACATAACTACGACAAACATTGACAGAGTTAACTTATACCTGAGACATAACTACGACAAACATTGACAGAGTTGACTTATACCTGAGACATAACTACGACAAACATTGACAGAGTTGACTTATACCTGAGATATAACTAGGACAAACATTGACAGAGTTGACTAATACTTGAGACATAACTAGGACAAACATTGACAGAGTTGACTTATACCTGAGAAATAACTAGGACAAACATTGACAGAGCTGACTTATACCTGAGACATAACTAGGACAAACATTGACAGAGTTGACTAATACCTTAGACATAACTATGACTAATATTTACAGAGTTGACTTATACCTTAGACATAACTACGACAAACATTGACATAGTTGACTTATACCTGAGACATAACTAGGACAAACATTGACAGAGTTGACTAATACCTTAGACATAACTATGACTAATATTGACAGAGTTGACTTATACCTTAGACATAACTACGACAAACATTGACAGAGTTGACTTATACCTGAGACATAACTAGGACAAACATTGACAGAGTTGACTTACACCTTAGACATAACTACGACAAACATTGACAGAGTTGACTTATACCTTAGACATAACTACGACAAACATTGACAGAGTTGACTAATACCTTTGACATAACTACGACTAATATTGACATAGTTGACTAATAACTTAGACATAACTACGACTAATATTGACAGAGTTGACTAATACCTTAGACATAACTACGACAAACATTGACAGAGTTGACTAATACCTTAGACATAACTACGACAAACATTGACAGAGTTGACTAATACCTTAGACATAACTACGACTAATATTGACAGAGTTCACTTATACCTTAGACATAATTACGACAAACATTGACAGAGTTGCCATACAACTTAGACATAGCTATGACTAACTTTGACAGAGTTGACTTACACCTTAGACATAACTATGACTAATATTGACATACACCTTAGACATAATTACAACAAACATTGACAAGAGTTGACTTATACCTTAGACATAACTACGACTAATATTGACAGAGTTGACTAATACCTTAGACATAACTACGACTAATATTGACAGAGTTGACTTATACCTTAGACATAATTACGACAAACATTGACAGAGTTGCCATACAACTTAGACATAGCTACGACTAACTTTGACAGAGTTGACTTACACCTTAGACATAACTATGACTAATATTGACATACACCTTAGACATAATTACAACAAACATTGACAAGAGTTGACTTATACCTTAGACATAACCGCGACAAATATTGGCAGAGTTGACTTATACCTTAGACATAACCGCGACAAACATTGGCAGAGTTGACTTATACCTTAGACATAACTACGACTAATATTGACATAGTTGACTAATACCTTAGACATAACTACGACAGACATTGACAGAGTTGACTTACATCTTGATTCATCATAGAATTGATGACAGATAATTTATCTTGGAGTTCAGCTGCTTCAGACTCTGGCAGATCTGTGGAAGACAAAACAACAGGTTTAGTGACGTCACCAGATATCTCTCTGACTGACCGTTACACACGACAACAGGTTTAGTGACGTCACCAGATATCTCTCTGACTGACCGTTACACACGACAAAAGGTTTAGTGACGTCACCAGATATCTCTCTGACTGACCGTTACACACGACAACAGGTTTAGTGAAGTCACCAGATATCTCTCTGACTGACCGTTACACACGACAACAGGTATAGTGACGTCACCAGATCTCTCTCTGACTGACCGTTACACTTGACAACAGGTTTAGTGAAGTCACCAGATATCTCTCTGACTGACCGTTACACACGACAACAGGTTTAGTGAAGTCACCAGATATCTCTCTGACTGACCGTTACACACGACAACAGATATAGTGACGTCACCAGATATCTCTCTGACTGACCGTTACACACGACAACAGATATAGTGACGTCATCAGATATCTCCCTGACTGACCGTTAAACACGACAAAAGGTTTAGTGACGTCACCAGATATCTCTCTGACTGACCGTTACACACGACAAAAGGTTTAGTGACGTCACTAGATATCTCTCTGACTGACCGTTAAACACGACAACAGATATAGTGACATCATCAGATATCTCTCTGACAGGCCAGTACTCAACCGATTTTCCCTTTAAGCGGCATGGCTTCGCGGCCTCACTTATATGTGGTCGACGTCGGGCAGCAGTTAAGAATAACAGCGCAGCAAATTTAGTCAAATAAATAGAGCACAAAATGATGGATACTGTCCAACTCCGTACACGAGTTTTATAACTTAACATACGGAACAACGAGCCTTAAAGGGAACATAGGACATAAAACAGATTGATTGATTTCACCAGATATCTCTCTAACTGACCGTTACAAAACTAACACTAAAGTAACACTCAATAACACAGATTGAGTGTCCTGACTCAATAAAACTTAACTGCTGTTAAATTAAGTCACAACCATCACATGTTAGAATGTGGTCAGCTTCCATCCGGTGGTCAGTTACAATCAGGTGGTCTCTGTCACATTCCGAGTCTCTGTCAAATCACATGACACTGTCACATCCCGTGTCCCTGCCACATGCCTGTGACACAACACATGACTCTGTCACATCGCTCTGTCACATCCCATATCTCTGCCACATCACATAACCCTGCCACATCACATTACTCTGTCACATCACATGTTTCTGTCACGTCCCATGTCTCTGTCACATCACATGACTCTGTCACCTGTCTCTGTCACATCACATGACTCTGTCACATCACATGTTTCTGTCACTTGTCTCTGTTACATCCCATGTCTCTGTCACATCACATGCGTGTGTCACATCCCATGTGTCAGCCACATCACATGATTCTGTTACATGTATATGTCACATCCTATGTCTCTGTCACATCCCATGTCTCTGTCACATCACATGGTTCTCTCACATCCCATGGTTCTCTCACATCCCATGTCTCTATCACATCCCATGTCTCTATCACATCCGATGGTTCTCTCACATCACATGGTTCTCTCACATCACATGGTTCTCTCACATCACATGGTTCTCTCACATCCCATGTCTCTGTCACATCCCATGTCTCTGTCACATCCCATGTCTCTGTCACATCCCATGTCTCTGTCACATCCCATGTCTCTGTCACATCACATGGTTCTCTCACATCCCATGTCTCTGTCACATCCCATGTCTCTGTCACATCCCATGTCTCTATCACATCCCATGGTTCTATCACATTCCATGGTTCTATCACATCCCATGTCTCTATCACATCCCATGTCTCTATCACATCCCATGGTTCTATCACATTCCATGTCTCTGTCACATCCCATGTCTCTGTCACATCCCATGTCTCTATCACATCCCATGTCTCTATCACATCCCATGTCTCTCTCACATCCCATGTCTCTGTCACATCCCATGTCTCTGTCAAATCCCATGTCTCTATCACATCCCATGTCTCTGTCACATCACATGGTTCTCTCACATCCCATGTCTCTATCACATCCCATGTCTCTGTCACATCACATGGTTCTCTCACATCACATGGTTCTCTCACATCCCATGTCTCTGTGGCATCCCATGGCTCTGTCACAGCCCATGGCTCTGTCACATCATATGGTTCTCTCACATCCCATGTCTCTGTCACATCACATGACCCTGTCACATGGCTCTGTCACATCACATGTCCCTGTCACATCACATGGCTCTGTCACATCACATGACCCTGTCACATGGCTCTGTCACATCACATGTCCCTGTCACATGGCTCTGTCACATCACATGACCCTGTCACATGGCTCTGTCACATCACATGACCCTGTCACATGGCTCTGTCACATCACATGTCCCTGTCACATCCCATGTCTCTGTCACATCACATGACCCTGTCACATGGCTCTGTCACATCACATGTCCCTGTCACATCACATGGCTCTGTCACATCACATGGTTCTCTCACATCCCATGTCTCTGTCACATCACATGTCTCTGTCACATCACATGTCTCTGTCAAATCACATCTCTCAGTCACATGTCTCTGTCAAATCACATCTCTCAGTCACATGTCTCTGTCACATCACATCTCTCAGTCACATGTCTCTGTCAAATCACATCTCTCAGTCACATGTCTCTGTCAAAATCGCATGTATCTGTCACATTCCATGACTCTGTCACATGTCTATGTCATATCGCATGTCTCTGTCACATGTCTCTGTCACATAGCATGTCTCTGTCACATTCCATGACTCTGTCAGATCACATGGCTCTGTCACATCACATGACTCTGTCACATCGCATGACTATGTCACATCACATGACTCTGTCACATCACATGACTCTGTCACATCGCATGACTATGTCACATCCCATGACTCTGTCACATCACATGTCTCTGTCACATCACATGTCTCTGTCACGTGGCATAGCTAAGTAACCTAACTGTCAACCCCATTCGCCCCCAGTGCAACAAGGAAAAGTTCTATAAATAGCACCTGCAGCTCAATAATTTGATATGTGAAGCGACCTGGACATGATTGGACCAATTCCTTCCCAGACATCCCAGAGAATGAAGTCAATTTGGCCATCTGTCCCCACATTCACATGGGACACAGACCATCAAAAGATGGGATTAACTGAATCAATGGAAGGCTCGGGACCATGAAATGAACATGCGTCTTTGATCAAACTAATAAAATCTAGGATGTCTTGGCTAACACAATCTGGGCTGTCTTGCAATGTTGCCTTCAAGCTGCGCGGCTGCGCAGGTTTCTAACTGACGCCACGCAGAAGTTTAGAATTATCGTGCAGCAAATTTCGTAAAATATTGCACACAAAAATGGATGATGTGCAGTTTTAAACACGAGTTATTTTTTGTTTGTTTACATCGCGCACAGACCAACGAACCTTAGAGGGAACATTTCAGTTTTGTCTAACATATGTCAACACAATCTAGACAGTCTTGTC
The DNA here is from genome assembly GCA_002072015.1 of Radix auricularia. NCBI lineage: Eukaryota > Metazoa > Mollusca > Gastropoda > Lymnaeidae > Radix > Radix auricularia. The sequence continues at coordinate 149,861 of MUZC01000811.1, read as the reverse complement.
TGACATATGTCAACACAATATAGGATGTCTTTCAGATGGTCTGGTTCATTATGAATTGTTTGGTAATAGTGTTCACTATATTAATCCGGCGCTACTGTCTCGTTCTTGAAATGATACTAGACTACATGTATTAAATGGAAAAGACGTAAACAAGGTAAGGGTTAGCCTGACAGGACGTAAACAAGGTAAGGGTTAGCCTGACAGGACGTAAACAAGGTAAGGGTTAGCCTGACAGGACCTAACAAAATAGCGACGTTACGACATGTAGACTACATGTATTATCATTGAGTGTCTTTGTATGGGGTGTAAGACTACATGTATTATCATTGAGTGTCTATGTATGGGCTGTAACACTACATGTATTATCATTGAGTGTCTATGTATGGGGTGTAAGACTACATGTATTATCATTGAGTGTCTATGTATGGGTTGTAAGACTACATGTATTCTCATTGTGTGTCTATGTATGGGGTGGAGAGTTTTTGATAATAGCAACTAAAAGTTTAAGATATTTAGCAGTGATCAGATAGAAATAGAGTAGCGGTAAACACAACAGCGTCACAGCAGACGTTGTTATTCAATGCTGTGCTATCATAGGGACACAAGTGTGTACCTATATTAGGGACAGAGGCGTGTACGTAACCTAGGGACAGGGGCGTGTACCAGCACTAGGGACAGAGGCGCGTACTTACCATAGGGACAGAGGCGTGTACTTACATTAATTACAGAGGCGTGTACTTACATTAAGGATAGAGGCGTGTACTTACATTAAGGACAGAGGCGTGTACTTACCATAGGGCAGTTCAAATCTCGCGTCTATGAGGATCCGATGTTCTGTAGCTATCCGTGTGCCGACCACCTCGCCATTGTTGATGACCAGCTCACTGTCCAGTGTCAGCCAGCGACCTTTGCCCTCCTGAGTGGACAGACAAAACAAATGTAGTCATTCAACATGTCATGAATCAGAAATGGTTAAATTTAATGTAAGAAATGTCATTTAGCCGGCAGTGTAACCACAGCCAAAAAATGTCATTTAGCCGGCAGTGTAACCACAGCCAAAAATGCCATTTAGCCGGCAGTATAACCATAGCCTAAGAAATGTCATTTAGCTGGCAGTGTAACAACAGGCTAAGAAATGTCATTTAGCCGGCAGTGTAACCACAGGCTAAGAAATGTCATTTAGACGGCAGTGTAACCACAGGCTAAGAAATGTCATTTAGCTGGCAGTGTAACCACAGCCAAAAATGCCATTTAGCTGGCAGTATAACCATAGCCTTAGAAATGTCCTTTAGCCAGCAGTGTAACCATAGCCTAAGAAATGTCATTTAGCCGGCAGTGTACCACAGCCAAAAAATGTCATTTAGCCAGCATTATAACCATAGCCTAAGAAATGTCATTTAGCCGGCAGTGTAACCACAGGCTAAGAAATGTCATTTAGCCGGCAGTGTACCACAGCCAAAAAATGTCATTTAGCCAGCAGTATAATCATAGCCTAAGAAATGTCATTTAGCTGGCAGTGTAACTATAGCCTTAAAAATGTCATTTAGCCGGCAGTGTTACCACAGCCTAAGAAATGTCATTTAGCCGGCAGTGTAACCACAGCCTAAGAAATGTCATTTAGCTGGCAGTGTAACCACAGCCTAAGAAATGTCATTTAGCCATCAGCGTAACCACAGCCTTAGAAATGTCATTTAGCCGGCAGTGTAACCACAGGCTAAGAAATGTCATTCAGACGGCAGTGTAACCACATGCTAAGAAATGTCATTTAGCCAGCAGTGTAACCACAGCCTAAGAAATGTCATTTAGCTGGCAGTGTAACCACAGGGTAAGAAATGTCATTTAGCCGGCAGTGTAACCACAGGCTAAGAAATGTCATTTAGCCGGCAGTGTAACCACAGCCTAAGAAATGTCATTTAGCTGGCAGTGTAACCACAGGCTAAGAAATGTCATTTAGCTGGCAGTGTAACCACAGCCTAAGAAATGTTATTTAGCCGGCAGTGTAACCACAGGCTAAGAAATGTCATTTATCTGGCAGTGTAACCACAGCCTAAGAAATGTCATTTAGCCGGCAGTGTAACCACAGGCTAAGAAATGTCATTTATCTGGCAGTGTAACCACAGGCTAAGAAATGTCATTTAGCTGGCAGTTTAACCACAGCCTAAGAAATGTCATTCAGCCGGCAGTGTAACCACAGGCTAAGAAATGTCATTCAGCTGGCAGTGTAGCCACAGGCTAAGAAATGTCATTTAGCCGGCAGTGTAACCACAACCTAAGAAATGTCATTTAGCCGGCAGTGTAACCACAGGCTAAGAAATGTCATTTAGCCGGCAGTGTAACCACAGCCTAAGAAATGTCATTTAACAGCAAGATCAGCTCCAAATGCAATCTGTAGGATCACATGATGGAGTATCTGAATTGTTTATATCGTGATAGGTCAAGCTGTCTCAATATCGTGATAGGTCAAGCTGTCTGAATATCGTGATAGGTCAAGCTGTCTGAATATCGTGATAGGTCAAGCTGTCTGAATATCGTGATAGGTCAAGCTGTCTGACCTTGTTGGAGTGCTGGACCTTGGACAGTGGCAGCCAGTTCAGTCCCAGCAGCTTGTCCCACAACATCCCTTTGTTCCAGACCTCAATGATCAGCCCAGTGTCCAGCCGCATGGTTTCACTGTCCGAAAAAAAAAAGGAAGATGATGACGTAGGTAAAATGACATCACAACAGGCAGAAGATATTTCAACGATCTAGATCAGTGGTTCCCAAACCTTTTTTGGTCAGCGACCCTTTTTTATATTAGCCTTGTGACCCCCCGACCCCCAGACATTTAAATAAGTCATTTTCAATAAGATGTTTACAAAATAGAGAAAATTTGCATTACAGAGAATATTTTTTTAGGCCAAAGTTGGTGACGTCCAGAAAATCTTAGGTTGGGAGTTGAGAACCGCTGCTCTAGACTAACACGAAATTATACAACAAAAAACATAATCGATTAAAATCACTGGAAAAGTGAAGTAATAATATTTTTTTTTTTAATTTTTTTTTTTTTTTTTTTAATTCAGAATGGGACAAGCAGAAATTAAAGGTATTGAGAGAGGTCAAGGCAAGTGGATGGGGGGTCAAAGGCATTGGGTGGGAGGTTAAGTGCAGTGGGGGAGGTCAAGCATATTGGGAAGTGGTCAACTCAGTGTTAGGTCATATACAGTGTGACATGGCTGGTGATAAAATGACACCACTCAGTTTAAAAGGTCACACTTATTTTGGGAATATTTTTCATTTTACTAATTATTTTACAATGCCGGCAATTCGAGTGTTTGTTGTGGTGTTAGTTGTGGTGTTAGTTGTGGTGTTTGTCGTGGTGGTGTTTGTTGTGGTGTTTGTTGTGGTGTTTGTTGTGGTGTTTATTGTGGTCTACCTTGATGAAGTAAGATTTTCCTACAATACATTTTCAATGACGTCACCATACACTAAAACTTTCGATGACGTCATCATAGACTAAAACTTTCGATGACGTCATCATAGACTAAAACTTTCGATGACGTCATCAGAGACTAAAACTTTCGATGACGTCATCATACACTAAAACTTTCGATGATGTCATAACACACTACACTTTCAATGACGTCATCATACACTAAAACTTTTGATGACGTCATAACACAATACATTTTCAATGGCGTCATCATACACTAAAAGTTTTGATGACGTCATCCAACGTAATAATCCTTATAGTGATAACTACCTTAGGCCCCCCCAATCACAGGAACATAGCATACGTCATTGTCACATGACAACAATGTCAATATTCCCCCATCCTGTCACTCTAGACATCATTGTCACCTGTTAAATGTCAACATTTTCACCCTGTAACATCACAGATTTGTTACTATGTGAATGCATCCATAAAAAAAAAAAGAAAATGCCCCGCACAAAAATATAATGCAGTAGGAGGTTTTTAGAGATCATTTGTAGCGCAGTGGGTCAGTGGTCGGAGATTGTAGTTTTCGTGTGGTCGTCATGGCAACAAAGTTTATTTCATGCATGGTGAGTCACAAATATTGATTGTTATTAGTTTATTGCTTTCTTTGATCTGTTAGATACGTTTTATAGTAGGGGTTATTTGTGGCTATTTACAGCGTAGCCGGCAGCTGTGCCAGGACTTGAGGCTAATACTCGTTCTTTCATTGGAAGTAAAGAAACCAATTAATGTGTAACTTGGGTTTCGTTACTAGCTATTGTAGTTTGACATTCAGACATCCTAGTGTAGAATTGTAGTTTGACAGTCAGACATCCTAGTGTAGTATTGTAGTTTGACAGTCAGACATCCAAGTGTAGAATTGTAGTTTGACAGTCAGACATCAGGGTATAGATTGTAGTTTGACAGTCAGACATCCTAGTATAGAATTGTAGTTTGACAGTCAGACATCCTAGTATAGAATTGTAGTTTGACAGTCAGACATCCTAGTATAGAATTGTAATTTGACAGTCAGACATCCTAGTATAGAATTGTAGTTTGACAGTCAGACATCCTAGTATAGAATTGTAGTTTGACAGTCAGACATCCTAGTATAGATTGTAGTTTGACAGTCAGACATCCTAGTATAGAATTGTAGTTTGACAGTCAGACATCGTAGTATAGCATTGTAGTTTGACAGTCAGACATCCAAGTGTAGAATTGTAGTTTGACAGTCAGACATTCAAGTGTAGAATTGTAGTTTGACAGTAAGACATCCAAATGTAGAATTGTAGTTTGACAGTCAGACATCCTAGTATAGAATTGTAGTTTGACAGTCAGACAGCCAAGTGTAGTATTGTAGTTTGACAGTCAGACATCCAAGTATAGAATTGTAGTTTGACAGTCAGACATCCAAGTGTAGAATTGTAGTTTGACATTCAGACATTCAAGTGTAGTATAGCTAAGTGTAGTATAGCTAAGTGCAGTATAGCTAAGTGCAGTATAGCTAAGTGTAGTACAGCTAAGTGTAGTATAGCCAAGTGCAGTATAGCCAAGTGTAGTATAGCTAAGTGTAGTATAGCTAAGTGTAGTATAGCTAAGTGTAGTATAGCTAAGTGTAGTATAGCTAAGTGTAGTATAGCCAAGAGTTATTTGAATGATGCTTTCAATGGCTGCCAACTTAGACGAATTATAGAGAAAATAAACACTTTATAAAAATATTTCAGATATAAATTCAGTGACTTATGAGAGGACAGTTGTGAATTGATAAGTGTCATTGAATATGTCATTGAATATGTCATTGAATGTGTCATTGAATATGTCATTGAATGTGTCATTGAATGTGTCATTGAATATATCATTGAATATGTCATTGAATATGTCATTGAATGTGTCATTGAATGTGTATGTGTCATTGAATGTGTCATTGAATATGTCATTGAATGTGTCATTGAATGTGTCATTGAATATGTCATTGAATATGTCATTGAATGTGTCATTGAATATGTCATTGAATGTGTCATTGAATGTGTCATTGAATGTGTCATTGAATGTGTCCTTGAATGTGTCATTGAATGTGTCATTGAATATGTCATTGAATGTGTCATTGAATGTGTCATTGAATGTGTCATTGAATGTGTCATTGAATATGTCATTGAAT
>MUZC01000811.1:104615-118104 GCA_002072015.1 Radix auricularia | reverse complement strand
TATTAGGACACTACCGACACACGCCAACAGATATTAGGACACTACCGACACACGCCAACAGATATTAGGACACTACCGACACACGCCAACAGATAATAGGACACTACCGACACACGCCAACAGATATTAGGACACTACTGACACATGCCAACAGATATTAGGACACTACCGACACATACAAACATCCCATTATTAGGACACTAACGACACACGCCAACAAATATTAGGTGACTACCGACACACGCCAACAGATATTAGGACACTACCGACACACGGCAACAGATATTAGGACACTACCGACACATACAAACATCGCATTATTAGGACACTACCGACACATACAAACATCCAAGAATGAGAACACGACCCATACAAGAATTGCCCCTGAAATAACTCTGCCGACTGTAATCAATGAATCAAAGTTTTCTCCCCTCGTTCAAACACCATTATTATCATCACAATTTGCTGGGTAATTATAGACTTGATCTCTTAATAGAAGTAGAAAACATTCTCAAAACAATCACCCGGTGTTTCACAATCAACCAAGTTTTTCACAATCAACCCAGTGTTTTACAATCATCCAGTGTTTCCCAATCATCCTGTGTTTCCCAATCACCCAGTGTTACCCAATCACCCAGTGTTTCCCAATCACTCAGTGTTTCCCAATCACCCAGTGTTTCCCAATCACTCAGTGTTTCCCAATCATCCAGTGTTTCCCAATCATCCTGTGTTTCCCAATCACCCAGTGTTTCCCAATCACCCAGTGTTTCCCAATCACCCAGTGTTTCCCAATCACCCAGTGTTTCCCAATCACCCAGTGTTTACCAATCACCCAGTGTTTCCCAATCACCCAGTGTTTCCCAATCACCCAGTGTTTCCCAATCACCCAGTGTCTGCCCAATCACCAAGCGACTTAAAAAATATCCATAGTTAAAGTAAACTTTAAAGCCGCTCTTTTTTAAATGAATGTTACAAGCAGTTGCTGAACCTAAGAACAACAACAATACAAAAAAATCATGTTAAGCCTGGTCCCTATTGGAACTCCGGACGTGTTAGCGCATTTTCGTATTATGTATCAGTACTTATGTTAGATATCAGCATTATGTAGTTATCAGTAATTGTGTTTGGATTTTAGACATATTTTTTATGAATTTTCTTGTGTAATGAATATACCTGACATTTTTTAAATTTAAAAGTCATTTCTTTACATTTTAAAAAAATTTATTTTCTCTTTAATCTAACTACAAGTCACCACAAATGATGACGTAAAACTCTCTAAACTTTTACACATATTTTAATGACGTCAACTAAAAAAAAAAACTAATTCTTTTGCACGCCTTCGCACCACTCTTCAATGCTTGAAAAATGATGTATTCGACTTCCGGCAATGGCGGCCGTTCCCTGCGCCTGTGTTACCTCTCGATTTGCAAAGTTTTTTGGTAGTTTTAACGGGGTTTTTTAACGGATCGAGTAACTGAGTGTTGATGCACAAATGGCAGGTCAGGACATACAAAAAACATATATACATCATGGGTCTAGGACTTATGTATGCTGTGATCAAAGGTGATGACAGACGGACAAAACGGGTGCAATAGCGCATTCGACTTCTCGAAAATGCGCTAAAAAGTTGTTGACTATAACTCCTTTATATGTGAGACACAACGTAAACTATTGATTATGTTCAATTTAATACGCACCGCGACAACCTAGCATAAACATTTACAGATCGGGAAAATATAAAAGTATGTTCAATATACGCACCGCGGGACACACAAGTATAAAAATTTACATGCTATATAGAAATAATCTAAAAATAATTCATTAATTTAAACACAGTAAATTCGATCGATGTGAAATTTTGCAAACACTTTTTTTTATCATCGTCTCTAGTCTACCGGCAAAAATTTAGCTTGATGTGATATAGGGACATGGGTTAAAAATGGATCCAAAGTTTTTGCTTGATGTGATATAGGGAAATGGGTTAAAAATGGATCCAAAGTTTTTGCGACCAGCAAGAAATCAATCAAGCAGACGCCACAAACTTAACATAACGGATTTATATTTAAAAAAAAAAAAAAAAACTACAATTTTGCATTAGAAATAGAAAAGCTTCCCATATATTTCATAATTTCTTTGTATAAATGTGTCTCATGGATATTTGAATTTATTAGTGTAAATGTGGCTCATGGATATTTGAATTTATTAGTATAAATGTGTCTCATGGATATTTGAATTTATTAGTGTAAATGTGGCTCATGGATATTTGAATTTATTAGTATAAATGTTGTACATCGATATTTGAATTTATTAGTATAAAGGTGGCTCATTGATATTTCAATTTATTAGTATAAATGTGGTACATGGATATTTGAATTTATTAGTATAAATGTGGTACATGCATATTTGAATTTATTAGTATAAATTTGGTACATGGTTATCGATATTTATTAGTATAAACGTGGTACATGAATACTTAAATTTATTAGTATAAATGTGGTACACTATGGCGGATTAAGGGGGGGGGGGCTGAGGGGGCTAAAGCCAGGGGCCCCCGACGGTTTAGGGGCCCCAAAACTTTTTATATTTATAATAAAAGTGTACAAATGTTTGCACGAACCCTTGAAAATATAAAAAATTAAAGAAATTTATAAATGTTAACTATACAACTGATCGCGATTCAGACCTGATAGTGTTAATAATCGATAAAACGTGATTTAATTGGCTCACTTAGAGAACTTAGTATAAATATAGTTTATATTTTTAAAATCTCTTAACAATCATTTTATTTTAAGGGACGCTCGCTGGATAGGGCCCCCGTTTCATTGCAGCCCTGTGCAGTCTTAATCCGCCCCTGGTGGTACATTCTTCAATTTAATTGTATAAATGTGGTACATGGATATTTGATAATTTATTTTTTATAAATGTGGTACATGGATATTTGATAAATTAATTGTATAAATGTGGTACATGGATATTTGATAAATTAATTGTATAAATGTGGTACATGGATATTTGATAATTTATTTGTATAAATGTGGTACATGGATATTTGATAATTTATTTGTATAAATGTGGTACATGGATATTTGATAATTTATTTGTATAAATGTGTCTGCACGTGGCATATAAAGAGGTCACTTGAAATAAAGTTTGCTACGTCATTGACAGCAGGAAGTGACGTCCAGACTAAAAACAAAATATAAGCAGACGACAAAATAATTGAACCACGATTTACTGCCCTTTGCTGGTACGAACTCTTTAAGCCAGACACCCCATTAGTCAAGTCAATGATTATTTACAAATGCATTTAGTTTATAACATCTACTATGACTTGATTATATTGTATAAAGTTACCAGCGAGAGACGCGCAATTTAGATTTGATGCAAAGACTTTCTTACAAAGTTGACGTCACTGGATCAAAACTTGGATAAAAGTGGATATCTCACGGACAAATAGAGAATTTTTCACAAAGATAATAAACATAACATCATCGACAAAAACTAATGACGTCGTAGTTGGAATAAATCATGTGTACTCTCAAATCTAAAAGTGCCCAAAAAGAAAAACTCGCGTGGAGTGAACCATTAAGTCAACATTATTTATCACAGCTGTCCAGAGATGTCATGACAGTGTCTAGGCCAGGAGTCCGCTTAGTAATCTCCGAAATGTGTTACGTCACAATTAGGGGGTGGGGTAGGAGTCCAGGTCAGGGTCGAATTCAGACTGGGAAATCAGTCAGATTTTTTAATGGGGGAAAATTATAATATTGTCCACTTTGAAAACAAAAATCATCATGTGCATTAGATGAGAACATGTAAATTGACATAATCAATAAATATGATTTGTATGTCCGTCTGTCCCGTGCGTGACGCTATGCGAGGCATTTCCCGATTTAAAAAAATGAAAATAAAGACGCAAAATAATTTTTAAAATGTTGGTTTCGAGATTAGCAGAGCGTGTTTCTCGCCATAAAATATTCTGTTGTGGCGTCATTATTTCAGCTGAAATTATTATTAGAAAGGGGCGAAGTATAAAGAGCCATGTGGTTAATTATTATTATTTTTGTTGTTGTTGTTGTTGTTTTATATGCCCATTTTAGTGTATGCGTGCATTTCAATAGCATGTGCGTAATTCAAAATGTAATTTTCTATATCGATGTATAGCATCCTTTATTCGGTTTATGAGATTTTAAACTGGTTTGTGCTTGGTTGTCAAGTTTTGGTATGTTTAGAACTACAAAGAAACTGGGTTGTGCTTGGTTGTCAAGTTTTGATAGGTTTAGAACTACAAAGAAACTGGTTTGTGCTTGGTTGTCAAGTTTTGGTATGTTTAGAACTACAAAGAAAATGGTTTGTGCTTGGTTGTCAAGTTTTGATATGTTTAGAACTACAAAGAAACTGGGTTGTGCTTGGTTGTCAAGTTTTGATATGTTTAGAACTACAAAGAAACTGGTTTGTGCTTGGTTGTCAAGTTTTGATAGGTTTAGAACTACAAAGAAACTGGGTTGTGCTTGGTTGTCAAGTTTTGATAGGTTTAGAACTACAAAGAAACTGGTTTGTGCTTGGTTGTCAAGTTTTGATATGTTAAGAACTACAAAGAAACTGGTTTGTGCTTGGTTGTCAAGTTTTGATATGTTAAGAACTACAAAGAAACTGGGTTGTGCTTGGTTGTCAAGTTTTGTTATGTTTAGAACTACAAAGAAACTGGTTTGTGCTTGGTTGTCAAGTTTTGATATGTTTAGAACTACAAAGAAACTGGTTTGTGCTTGGTTGTCAAGTTTTGATATGTTTAGAACTACAAAGCACATTTTTATCACTGCAAATAAAGCTCGTCAGCTTAAGCTTCAGTTCAGCCTTTGTTTTTCTTTTAGACTCTACCAGTTTGCATAAATGTATGTTTAAAAAAATAACATAATTAAAAATTGGACTCCCCACCCCCACACCCCAAAATAGTTTTTGTTTGATTGTCATTAACATATAATATTTTAATGAGTCTTAGGCTAAATTTGAAAAAAAAAATGCTTTTAATATACAACAGGAAGAGGTGCTAAAAAGTATATTGGAATTCCTAAAACGTATATATTAAACTGTAAATACGTTTAACTATGGATACTTTAATATATTCTTTCATCTTGTGACAAACTTTGCTTAATAAGTTTCATGCAAAATAAATAGTCCTTTTTTTTATTTAAAGTATGTCCGTTCGTATCGCAAAAAAAAAAGCCTTAAAAAAATACTGCACCAAAAATAACTCTTTTTGAACGTCCGCATAAAATTGTTCAATATGGAAATGACATATAATTTTTCTCTCTCTGTCTCAACATTTTCTGATTATTTACTATAAGGCTTTCAGGCAATTACAAAAAACTGAAATAAATCTATAAAAAAAACTGCCTCATTTTTGACCAGTAATACACTAGTATAAAAAAATTATATGATTATATTTAAACAATATAAAAGCCAAAGTCACGCAGTTCTCCGTGACGCAGAGGGACATTGTACAGTAGTCAATAGCAGTTAAAGAAGCGTGTGGTGTTTCTCGCCGTAAAATCGAATATGACGTCATTGATTGAGGTTATATTTTAGTTTAGGAAAAGTTAATGATGTAAAAAGAGGATTTGAGGACTTATAATTATAAAAATATTTGTGTACATTACAGGAAGTTTAATATTTCGTATTTATCAAACAAGAAAAAGTTAGTTGGGTTTTTAAAAAAAGTTCGGCGACGTAGGTGCCCCACAAGCTATGTTATGTTAAAATATAAGATATGTAAATTGACATTGGCCAAATATTACGTCTTTTAACATATGAGAAATTTAAATGGACACATGTCAACAATACGATGTCTAACTTATTACTACTGTCTATGGAGAGTCTGGACAAAACGTTCTCTGTCTAGGAGACTATAACAGGGTCGGTTGGATTTAGGTTAGGGTTACTTTTAGGGTTAGTGGGTTATTATTAGGGTTAGGTTACTGTTAGGGTTAGGTTACTGTTAGGGTTAGGTTACTGTTAGGGTTAGGTTACTGTTAGGGTTAGGTTACTGTTAGGGTTAGGTTACTGTTAGGGTTAATGTTGGGGTCGGGGTTACTGTTAGCGTTAGAGGTTACTGCTAGGGTTAGACTTACTGTTTAGATAAGGGTTACTGTTAGTGTACTTCTATGGTAAGGGTTACTAGGTTAATTTAAGACCAGACTTACCTTCATTCCCGATGAGTTGTGCTTTTTTTACTGAAACGAAACAAAATAAATAGATTAAAGGATTATCAAAAATTAAACTTTTCAAATAATCAATGAATACCAATATCAAATGGGATTTTAATCATGAGCTATTAAAAAGGAAATCACAGCTCTTTTCTTTTTCTCGCGCCAAGCATCGGAAAGGCGTAACTGCACCTTTTAAAACCCCTTTTGTTAATTGAACTTTCTTGTCTGTCCTGGTCCGGCCCCAAGAAAAAACAAAAGTAAAAACTGACCCCATTCCCGTGATCTTATCGAGCTGAAATGTTGCTCACAGACTTTTGTCACCAAACAATGAATTGTATTACAATTTCTGATCGATCGAATGTACCGAAATAAATCAATGAATTCTTAGTTTATCTCTATGTATCTCTATTTAGCATGTGTAGCAGTCTGCTATAGTTGACCTTCACGGGTTACCGGAGCTTCAATCCAGCCCTTGATGTCACAGTAGTCTGTCGCGCGGTGCGTATTATATTGAACATAATCAATACTTTTAGGTATGTCTCTTATAAAAGGGATTTACAGTCAAAAACTTTGTTTTTATGGGATGTTTAGTTCTGACTGAGTTTACAGCCTAGAATGATGGTTGGTCTTTTTGATTTTTTAGACTGCGTTTACAGCCTAGAATGATGGTTGGTCTTATTGATTTTTTAGACTGAGTTTACAGCCTAGAATGATGGTTGGTCTTATTGATTTTTTAGACTGAGTTTACAGCCTAGAATGATGGTTGGTCTTTTTGATTTTTTAGACTGAGTTTACAGCCTAGAATGATGGTTGGTCTTTTTGATTTTTTAGACTGCTTTCCGGTACTTCATTTTTTACAACAAAAAAGCACTGAAGAAAACTAGTTATATTTTTATCTGTTTATTGACAAACACGAAAATAAAAATTCATTTGTTATAATAAGTCGATATATGACGTAATTGACTATTTATGACGTAATTGACGATGTATGACGTAATTGACGATGTATGACGTGATAGACGATGTATGACGTAATTGAAGACGCATGACGTAATTGTCGATGTATGACGTGATATACGATGTATGACGTAGTTGACGATGTATGACGTAATAGACGACGTATGACGTGATAGACGATGTATGACGTAGTTGACGATGTATGACGTAATAGACGACGCATGACGTGATAGACGATGTATGACGTAGTTGACGATGTATGACGTAATAGACGACGCATGACGTTATATACTATGTATGACGTAGTTGACGATGTATGACGTAATAGACGACGTATGACGTGATAGACGATGTATGACGTAGTTGACGATGCATGATTTAATCGACGATGTATGATGTAATTGACGATGTATGACGTAAGTGACGATGTATGACGTAATTGACGATGTGTGACGTAAGTGACGATGTAAGTCGTAGTTTAAGATGTATTACGTAAGTGACGATGTATGACGTAATTGACGATGTGTGACGTAAGTGACGATGTAAGTCGTAATTTAAGATGTATGACGTAAGTGACGATGTATGACGTAATTGACGATGTGTGACGTAAGTGACGATGTATGACGTAATTGACGATGTGTGACGTAATTGACGATGTGTGACGTAAGTGACGATGTAAGTCGTAATTTAAGATGTATGACGTAAGTGACGATGTATGACGTAAGTGACGATGTATGACGTAATTGACGATGTATGACGTAATTGACGATGTGTGACGTCATTGGTGTAATATATAAGAAAGTAAACTCAGAATCTATTATGTCTATTTAAACATGTCTACTACAGCTTACTACGTCCTCTGTTTGTTCTTTTACATAGTCATCCTTGATATTTGAATCAGAGGCGTCACTACGGGGATGCGGGGGGGGGGGCACGACGGGTGACACCATTACACGGGGTGATAACACAATGAAAAATTATTTATGTTCACGTTATTTGGCATTGGCAGACTCGCGGTAGATCTATGGGGTAGGTCGTGAGGGCTGGCACCATAGGTTACTGTACTGGGTGACACCAAACCTAGTGACGCCGCTGATTTGTGTGAACTTTGTTAATGGAACTATCCGTAACCGTTTAAACTTTCATCCGTTGTTAAAATGTTTCTTTAAATAACGGTGCCATGGTGGTGTACTCTTACCGTTAATTAAAGGGAATCAGCTCGTACAATTGTTCTCTAACAAACCAAAAACACGTCATAAAAACTCGAATGTGTATTACCAACAACAACAACAAAATATGATTTTTTTTTTATTCAAGGGAAATCATTCTAGATTTCATTAAAATTCATTTCAAATCAGAAATTCTGAAACTAAACACAATATGACGTCATATCCACTGACGCTACATCACACCAAGAATGTGTCAATATAATGTGCACACAACGCAACAGTCTAACATTAGCATTCACAAAGCGGGAAAACCCAAATTAACAATCCTTCTAGATTACATTAAAAGTCATTTCAAATCAATAATTTTGAAGATTTAACAAAACAATTGTTATTATCTACAAATTGCGGCTAAAATACGGCTAAAATACGGGAGTCGAGCGAACGAAAAGACGTTTTTCGAAAACACCTTCTCCAACACCTTCTCCAACACCTTCTCCAACACCTTCTCCAACACCTTCACACCTTCTCCAACACCTTCTCCAACACCTTCTCCAACACCTTCTCCAACACCTTCTCCAACACCTTCTCCAACACCTTCTCCAACAGTGGTTTAAATATAACTTGGAACCGTCTGGTGTTTGTTTCAACTTGATAGACGCTTTGGTTGGCGAAAAACTGACAAAATATTGAATTTTCGTGTTTTTTTTTGTTTTTTTTTTTTGTTTTTTCCCCTAAGAAATCCAGTAGAATAAATCTTTTCGGTATTTATTTTGTCCCGAGCATATTCTTGGGACCTCCTTAACATATATGCAAAAGACCGAATCCTCTATCTGGCATGGTTCAGGAGCAGCTGCTGTTCAAAGCTCTAAAAGGCTGACCAGATATTTCGAAACTGTAAACGCAATTATCATATCTGTTGCAGACTCTCCTTTTATACAGAAGATTATTGCATCCTACGCTTATATGTGATTTGTATTTAGTCCTGCATTCTTATTAAAGTCTTAAGTATTAAGATCGTATTGGATTTCCTGGCTTTCTTCAGACAACCCATGCCACGCCCGAATACCGGACGGAAAGAAAGAAAACTTGTGTGTGTTTGTTCTTGCATATGGAATAAGAACGGTGTTTTTTATCTTTATGTCTATTTGAGGGTTGTATTAAGTTATCTTTGTGTTGTATTTCTCAATTAGAATTAATTGCTTTATGTATCATTACTAATTTACTCTTGATTCTTCTATCCTCTAGTGTTTCAACGTTTAATGATTTAACTAATGGTGTTATTCTTATCAGTTTTGAATATTCTCCAGTAATGAAACTGGCAGCTTTTTGCCAATGAATATTGCGTTAAATACTTAGGATAATTTAATGATATCACTATCTTGTCAGGCCTATCACCTGTCTAGTCAGGTGAGTCAGGTAAACGACATCTATCACCTGTCTAATCAGGTGAGACAGGTAAACGACATCTATCACCTGTCTAATCAGGTGAGACAGGTAAACTACATCTATCACCTGTCTAATCAGGTGAGAGAGGTAAACTACATCTATCACCTGTCTAATCAGGTGAGACAGGTAAACTACATCTATCACCTGTCTAATCAGGTGAGACAGGTAAACTACATCTATCACCTGTCTAGTCAGGTGAGACAGGTAAACTACATCTATCACCTGTCTAGTCAGGTGAGACAGTTAAACGACATCTATCCGATAAACACATTTGAAATATTTATTTTTCGAAGGCACGTGATGTAAATAACTTTAAGCCATTAAATGTAAGTAGTCATAGCAACCATTGAATGTATTTTGTTGACATTTGTTTGTAACCATGGTGGAGCAGGCTTTGCCCCCTGACTAGTTTAGAACCAGGTGATGCTACAGTTGCCATGGTGGAGCAGGCTTTGTCCCCTGACTACTCTGATGTAGAACCAGGTAACGCTACAGTTGCAACGCTGTCATTTTTTTGGTCAGGAACTTAATCTATTCTTAAAAATTTAATTTTACTCATATGATACCTTTAAAGTCATTAACAGACATTATAAGAGTCACAGACAGACATTATAAGAGTCACAGACAGACATTATAAGAGACAGAGACAGACATTATAAGAGTCACAGACATACATTATAAGAGTCACAGACAGACATTATAAGAGTCACAGACAGACATTATAAGAGTCAGAGACAGACATTATAAGAGTCACAGACAGACATTATAAGAGTCACAGACAGACATTATAAGAGTCACAGACAGACATTATAAGAGTCACAGACATTGTATATTTGAGTTGGTTCCAGTCTATCCCACTCTATACATCTGTTACAGACTAAATCTATCGCCGTATGGGAGAGAGAAGGTGGGGGAAGGACTCAGAATGATAGAGTTACAGCTAATTAAATCTAGACTAGGAAAATGATCCAGTTCACAAGATTTCTTTGAATTTCACTGGTGAACATATGGTCAAAAGTTGTTCACACGGTAAAAAGGTTGTTCATATGGTCAAAAGTTGTTCATGCAGTAAAAGTTTGCTCACATGTTATAAGGTTGTTCATATGTAAAAATGTTGTTCATATGGTAAAACATTGTTCACATGTTAAATGATTGTTCATACAGTAAAAAATTGTTCATATGATAAAATATTGTTCATATGGTAAAATATTGCTCATATGGTAAAAGCTTGTTAATATGGTAAAAGGTTGTTAATATGGTAAAAAGTTGTTAATATGGTAAAAGGTTGTTAATATGGTAAAAGGTTGTTAATATGGTAAAAGCTTGTTAATATGGTAAAAGGTTGTTAATATGGTAAAAAGTTGTTAATATGGTAAAAGCTTGTTAATATGGTAAAAGCTTGTTAATATGGTAAAAGCTTGTTAATATGGTAAAAGGTTCTAAATATAGTAAACGTTTGTTCATATAATATAAGGTTGTTCAGATTGTTCATAAGGTAAAAGTTTGTTCATATATTGTAAATTCCTTCATATGTTGTAAGGTCCTTCATATGTTGTAAGGTCCTTCATATGATGTAAGGTCCTTCATATGTTGTAAGGTCCTTCATATGTTGTAAGGTCCTTCATATGATGTAAGGTCCTTCATGTGTTGTAAGGTCCTTCATATGTTGTAAGGGCCTTCATATGTTGTAATGTCCTTCATATGTTGTAATGTCCTTCATGTGTTGTAAGGTCCTTCATATGTTGTAAGGTCCTTCATATGTTGTAAGGTCCTTCATATGTTGTAAGGTCCTTCATATGTTGTAAGGTCCTTCATGTGTTGTAAGGTCCTTCATATGTTGTAAGGTCCTTCATGTGTTGTAAGGTCCTTCATATGTTGTAAGGTCCTTCATATGTTGTAAGGTCCTACATTTGATGTAAGGTCTTTCATATGTTGTAAGGTCCTTCATATGTTGTAAGGTCCTTCATATGTTGTAAGGTCCTTCATATGATGTAAGGTCCTTCATATGATGTAAAGTCCTTCATATGTTGTAATGTCCTTCATGTGTTGTAAGGTCCTTCATATGATGTAAAGTCCTTCATATGTTGTAAGGTCCTTCATATGATGTAAGGTCCTTCATATGATGTAAAGTCCTTCATATGTTGTAATGTCCTTCATATGTTGTAAGGTCCTTCATATGATGTAAGGTCCTTCATATGATGTAAAGTCCTTCATATGTTGTAATGTCCTTCATGTGATGTAAGGTCCTTCATATGATGTAAAGTCCTTCATATGTTGTAATGTCCTTCATGTGTTGTAAGGTCCTTCATATGTTGTAAGGTCCTTCATATGATGTAAGGTCCTTCATATAATAAAATGTTAGCGGTGAGTTATGTGTGTGTCAAGACGACCAAATCAAAAATAAAATAAACGGAAAATTCGGAAAACTGAAAGGTTTAAAAATCCATCAATAAACATCACCCCCCCCCCTATACGCCCATCCACTCATAATTAGACCTTTCCACTCATTCCTCATTCATCCACCCATCCATCTATACATGGTTTAGCCTGCATTCATAAGCAGGCTAAACCATCCATCCCAAGGATAAAACAGACTTTACTACGGCACTTTGATAAACTGCTTCAAATATGAGTTGAACTCGGCCATGTATTTTATGGTCACATAAATAATTATTCAAATCATATTTTGAGTGGTAGGAACACATGAATAATTTCTATCATCGGATTCAACGGGAGAGAATGATAGAGAGATAGCTAAATAGATCGGAAGATCTGGAAATAGAGAGCGTGAGAGGGAGAGACGGAGATATCCTATAAATAATATAATAGCCCCAGTCACTCACTAACTCAATCATAGTATCCCTAACGCTATGACGTCAGTGTTTGAGCTTATATTTAATAATTACAAATTAAAGATTACTTTTGAAATAGTACAACAGTCCATAGCAGTTAAAAAAGCGTGTGGTGTTTCTCGCTGTAAAATAATATTAGATGACGTCATTCACTTAGCCTATATTTAAATTTTGGAAAAGGGAACGGTGTAAAAAAGATGATTTGAGGATTTATAATTATAAAACAATTTGTTTACATTTCAGGAATTTTTAAAACTTAGTATTTATCAAACATGGAAAAGTTACTTGTGATTTTGAAAAAAAAAGAGTATAATAGTATAAAAATAAAAGGCAATTTCCCGTCCGTTCTGTCCGGTCCTCGATAGTGGTTGGTCCCTCAAACTCCTACAGCCAATCATTAGCGGAGAAAATTTTCAAATAATTTACATATTGAACAAAGTTACTATTTACGCGGACGTTCAAAACGAGTTATTTTAGGTGCAGTATTTTTGTTATCATTCAGTATTGTGTTTCCATCTTGAAGTGTGTTATTGAATAAATTCACGCAGACAAAAAAAAAAAGTTATTTTTTGTTCACTTTTTTTTTAACCAAGACTTTATTTTGAGTGGTACGCTTTGGGATTTATACTCAAAAACTTTGTTTTTACGGGTTATTTATTATAACTATAATGACTAGTATTTTGGACGGGATGCGCGTGTATGGTCGGTCGAGAAGGCGGTTGGAGGGGAGTTACAACATGACGCCGAAACGACGGCGGAACATCCTTGGATAGGCTTTATTGGTGTGATGAGATTTGTGCGGACTTTTAGACTCAGTAACCCCTAGCACTTGAACCACCCCGAGAGGAAGGGGGGGGGG
>MUZC01000811.1:54228-74733 GCA_002072015.1 Radix auricularia | reverse complement strand
AGTCGCTGTTTTGATACAGTCGCTGTTTTGAAGTCGCTGTTTTGACTGTCGCTGTTTTGACACAGTCGCTGTTTTGAAGTCGCTGTTATGACTGTCGCTGTTTTGACTGTCGCTGTTTTGAACCCGTGCCCCCTGAGTCTATGATTGAATGGGTCCCTGAGTACAGTGTCCATGATTGTCTGGGTCCCTGAGTACAGTATCCATGATTGTCTGGGTCCCTGAGTACAGTGTCCATGATTGTCTGCCCCCCTGAGTCTATAATTGTCTGGGCAATGCCAAGTAAGATGGCCCTGTCAGTATAACTTTTAGTAAAGATCCAATGATTGTCCGACAATGGTTGTTTGATGAAAGTATTAAATAGTGCTCCAAATGTGATACAAGTGTTATGTGATGCTCCAAATGTGATACAAGTGTTATGTGATGCTCCAAATGCCCAGTATTTCATTAATTTACTGTCGATATGTTTCGACCATCCCGTCTTATGTTGACGTTTTATGGTGACGTCTTATTGTGACGTTTTATGGTGACCCCTTATGTTGACGTTTTATGGTGACGTCTTATTGTGACGTTTTATGGTGACCCCTTGTGTTGACGTTTTATGGTGACGTCTTATTGTGACGTTTTATGGTGACGTCTTATTGTGACGTTTTATGGTGACGTCTTATGTTGACGTTTTATGGTGACGTCTTATTGTGACGTCCCTAAGGTGACGTACTTTCCAGAGTCAACTCGAGTCAGTCCCAGGTCCCAGGTCCCAGGTTTTCTATTTCCGTGACACTGGCTCGTTCCTAACAGGAAAACGTCCGCATGAATGCACCAGAGTCCCAGACATTTCTCATTCCGAATTCTGTAACGTTGGCTAAAGAAGGGAAAGCACTCGGAACTAATCTCTGCAATACCCGATGACCTGGGATCAATCTCAAATCAGAAACCAAAAAAAAACAAAACAAAAACAAAAAACAGGGGACACTTCCATCCGGGTCCTGAGCCCAAACAACATCTGCAGCAGTGATTACCCGATAATTTTCCTATCAGAGATATTAGCTCGCTCGTGTAGGGTCCGGAGCACGGCGTAACACATTTAATCCCACGGCCTGATGGGAAATCTTAAATATGAAACATATCAAACAACGAATCTATACGTGGAAAATTTCACACATTTAACTGGAGACTCATGAATCTATAAGTGGAAGAATTCTCACATTTAACTGGAGACTCATGAATCTATACGTGGAAGAATTCTCACATTTAACTAGAGATTCATGAATCTATAAGTGGAAGAATTCTCACATTTAACTAGAGATTCATGAATCTATAAGTGGAAGAATTCTCACATTTAACTAGAGACTCATGAATCTATAAGTGGAAGAATTCTCACATTTAACTAGTGATTCATGAATCTATAAGTGGAAGAATTCTCACATTTAACTAGAGACCCAAATAAGCAGATGATCATTAACAACAAACTGAAGGCAAGAAACTGCTATTCTTATTGTAAAGCCATTAGAGTACACAGTCAAACCTCTCATAACGAGATAAATTTGTTCTTTACTTGTTGAGCTAAAAACTCGTTATACGAAACAATTTTTCCCATACAAAATAATGCAAAATACGATGATCCGTTCCATGCTGAAAAAAACTCATTAAAAATGTAATTATGAATTGTTAAAAAAAAAAGAAACGACTACAGTACAGGGTCAATTTGAAATAAAAACATTTTTTTTAAAAATCAATTAATGACAAATAATTATTCCTTTTTAACTAAAAACTGTTAATGACATTTAATATTGTTGTTGCCGACTAGGGCTGTCAATTTTGTTCAAAAATGCTGCCCGAGTACCCGTCCAAATTTCGATCGAGTACCCGGGTTCCTTAAATACTGACAACCTTGTGCGCATGACAACCTTGTGCGCATGACAACCTTGTGCGCATGACAACCTTGCGCGCATGACAACCTTGTACGCATTATTAACATCCGGTTTTTTTTTTAGGTCAACACGTGTGAACACAAGCAACACAAGCGAATGCAACAAGGGGTGTGGATTATATGAGTGAAGTCAGGATTGGGGGGGGGGGGTAGAAAAACATTAGTTAGTATCAATCGGCTTAAGCATACTCAGTGTCAAAGTAGGGGTGTTTTTTAATTACCAAACACAGCCGCTTTGATCTCTAAGCAGTACATTCTTATTTTTGCCAGATAACTTTTGTTTTCCTTAGGGGCCGTCCATAAATGACGTCACGCGATTTTTGCCGATTTTGTACCCCCTCCCCCCCTCCGTCACGCGTCGTCACAAAATCGTTGACCCCCCNCCACCCTTCAAAAAAACAAACAAAAACAAACAAACACTTTTTCTATTTGAAAATAAGCATGTTTCAAATCACTTTTTTTTATCATTTAAGTATTTATTTAGTGTAGTTCTACAATGTAATATTGTAACATGCTTGAAGCTATCTAAAAGACATTAAATATATTGTAAGCCAGTGATTCTCAAACTTTTTCGTATCAGACGACCGGCAAGAATTTTTCCATTTCACCAGGTACCATTGCATCTTTTCCCGTCTTAACATGATTATCTCTGTACTGATTTGATAGCAAAATGAGCCCCTACACAGCCCTATAAGATTAAGTATGAATTCGGATTGTTTTATATAACACATTTTTATTAAAAATTGTTTAGTTGCCAAGGCATAGCAAGACAGCTAACGAACAAGCAGGGGTAATGTCAAGGACCATTTGATGTGATTAACCTTCGCGATTAAGCTCGCGAATGTGACTATTGATATTACAAGGATCGTAGCATTGTTGATAGACCTAGAATATTTAGATACCAGACAATTCCTCCAATTGATTTCGATCTTCTAATGACAGTTTTCCTGCTAAGTATATGCACATCAAAGGTATTTGATCTAAAATTACCACATTGATATCACATCTCATGTTTTCTAAAAATCATTAGGTATGCCCTGGAAGAGGAAAATGGCCATTACTGTACGAACCCCACATTTGTGCAGGCAAGTAGGGTGTCACCTTGTGCGTCGCAAAATACAGTAATTCTTGCAAGTTGAGGAATGAAAAAATAATATGATATTATTAAAATATCCAATATTATCATAACTTTTTACTCCGAAGCTCACAAGTTTTTTTTTGTTTTTTTTTCAATTCTTTTTTCTTCAGGATTTCACGTACGTCACACAAGAGTTGTAAATTTAATGTCACCAATAGACGAGGCGTGTTTAAATTGTTGCATTATCTTGTGGAATTAATAAACTAATGAAAAATACATGGCTACCGCTATCGGTCTGTTTAACCAAGGAGTCGGTAAACAGCGATAAATATCTCATTTGGGGTAAAAAGGGAATTCTTGGGGGTAAACTGAATCATTGCGGGCATATAAAATTCGCTAGATTCCGCTACTTTTGGGTTAACAGTAATGTTAACATAAACTTTTATAATTTTAATATTTAGGTATCCTATTGAACCGGCTGGTATTTTCAAACCGTTTAACCGGCCTTCAAAAAATGAACTGTGTTAATATCCCTAGATTATATTTTATTTTAATGCATAAAAATTAAACATTTACTATATTTGTTTATAAAAAAAAGTTATTTAAAAATAATATTTCAAAAATGTATTTTTTTAAAATCCCTAATTTGACTGACGGGCATCCCGTAAGAAAGAGGTCGGCGAACAGGGGTAAATTACCCCATCTGTGGTCAAAATGAATTCTCGGGTATAATGCAGACTCATTTGGGACATACAACATCCAATACACTCCACTATATGTTGAGCCTTCTCTTCCATGAGGGACATCCACCGATCATCGTCGGCGTCTGCACTTCCTCCTAGGACATAGGCCTCATACAAGAGACCTCCAGGCATTTCTATCCTGGGCCATTTTCTCCAGGATCTTCCATTCATGGCCGATTCTCTTGATGTCTGCCTTTCATTCTCGGCGCCAAGTGTTTCTTGGACGGCCTCTTTTCCGTTTACCCTGTGGGTTCCATTTCAGGGCTTGCCTTGTTATATTAGAAGCACTCCACTATATAGATATATTCAAATACGTCATGTGTACGTGTACGCTTGGAACATATGCCCACTATTGAACCGGTTCCTTCCAGAAAATGCATTAGTTAAATTTGTCATCTATGTAGATTTCTTATTTACGTACTATTCGAAGACACCTAAATCCAACCTACTTTTCTTTACGTTGACACGGGTGACAATAATCCTAATCTGACTGTAGTCTATCACGTAACTGTTTCTGTCACATTTAAAGTTAGTGCATAGAAAACTGAGTTCAGAAGAGAGTTGTTTTGTGCTCCTCTTGAATTGCGATGTCGAGAATTTGATGCATTCAATAAAGTTTATAAATACTTTTGACTAATTTTAAATGGACACATTTATCATTATATTTAGAATAGTCAGAGGCGTTTGGCCAAAAACCAATAGAAAAACTATATAAAACTTAAAACGTTTATAATTGTATCAAATAGACTCCCTTCACCCCCCCCCCCCAAATGGATATTCCGTATCGTTTTGACTTAAAATATCTACATATAATCCTATTCAGATCTTTTTTAGACACTTGTCCTGTTTGTAAAACTCACCAGTTGCAGTCGGAAGGGGGGATAACTGACCAAAAAAAGTTTGCAGACTCCTGCCGTAAGTGAACCAAACGAAGCTGCGATTACATCACAAACGCTTTGATGTCAACATCAAACGACGCATGGTAACAATTTCGTATGTTCTCTTGTGGGTTCTCAAACTTAAGAATTATAATTATATTTAATTTACATGTCTGATGGCCTATCGACCGGCACTTTGAGAAGCACTGAATAAAAAAAAAGTCATTAAATAAATTTTAAGTGACCAAATATTTCAGTTGGAGTTTTATTTAAAGTTACCCTTTCGATGTGACGTCACATTTCTTCAACCCCCCTCTCTCCACCACGTCACGCATCGTCACAAAAAGAGACCCCCTCCCCTAGGTGCATGACGTCATTTATGGACGGCCCCTTATATGAATTTTTAAAGCACCAAAACAATTTTGTGTTTGCGATTTCTGTTTCACATTGAGAGAAAAAAGATGTATCCAAATACATTGTAGTTTGTTGGGACCGTATTTTATTTCCCGTTGACTGATATTTTTTATTGGATGTACTTCACAGCCCATATTTCAAACAAAAATTTTCACTTGATAAATTGTTTCGCGAGCCACAAACGTAAACACACACACAGAGGTGTGGGGTGCGGTGGGGGCGGGACGCCCCGGGTGACACCAACAGGGGGGTGACACCAGACAGTAAAATTCTATATATTCCCGTTATTTGGCACTGGAAAATTCGGAGGAGTTCTATGGGTTAAATCATGATGGGGTGACACCAGGAGCTACCGATCCGGGTGACACCAACCCTAGTGACGCGTCTGCACACACGCACATACACACACACACATTCACACACACACACACACACACAAACACACACACACAAGCCGAGTGGGAGCCGAAGTATGGCCTCTGTTAACATAGTCATTGAAGCTACATTTCTACGGGTATCCGAGCGGATTTTAACTACCTGGGTGTGGTCTAAGTTGTAGCGAGCTGGACTACCGAACCACAGCTAGAACCCGTGTCGCGGGTTCGAAACCGCGGATCTGGCAAGGCCCCCGGGGCATTGTGCTAACCACACAATCCCATGCTCGTTAGTGGTCTATGAAACTTGTGAACGCTACTTCACTTGCTCCCATGGACCTTCATGGTCTGTAAGGGTTTTAATCACACGGGTACCGGGTACCCGTTAACAGGCCTGTTGCCGACGCTTCAAAATTTGACAAAATTTTGTTGTAACCGTTTCGTAGACATACGTGACACTCCATTTGAAACATCCATCTCCTTAATTAATGTTCTTGACAATAGTTCAGATCAGTGATGTTGACACTCCATTTGAAACATCCATCTCCTTAATTAATGTTCTTGACAATAGTTCAGATCAGTATGTTGGCCGATTGTAGTTGCGCGCTAGATTAGCCACCTTGTTCTCGCCTTTAAATGTTTTTCGTCTCATTTCAACTGTTTTTTTTTTCTCTCTTACGATTGTCTTCTTGTGTATTTTGTCCAGGATAATTTAGCACAGGTTGTTAAACTTTGCACATACAAGAAATTACGAACACTGTCTGAATACAAAGTTTTTAAAAACAGTTGATCACACACGAAAACTATGCGCTAACAGACCGAGTGCTAAAAGTGCCAGTGCTAACAGACCGAGTGCTAACAGACCGAGTGCTAACAGACCGAGTGCTAACAGACCGAGTGCTAACAGACCGAGTGCTAACAGTGCCAGTGCTAACAGACCGAGAACTAACAGACCGAGTGCTAACAGACCGAGTGCTAACAGACCGAGTGCTAACAGACCGAGTGCTAACAGTGCCAGTGCTAACAGTGCCAGTGCTAACAGACCGAGTGCTAACAGTGCCAGTGCTAACAGTGCCAGTGCTAACAGACCGAGTGCTAACAGACCGAGTGCTAACAGTCCGAGTGCTAACAGTGCCAGTGCTAACAGACCGAGTGCTAACAGTGCCAGTGCTAACAGACCGAGTGCTAACAGACCGAGTGCTAACAGACCCAGTGCTAACAGTGCCAGTGCTAACAGTGCCAGTGCTAACAGACCGAGTGCTAACAGTGCCAGTGCTAACAGACCGAGTGCTAACAGACCGAGTGCTAACAGACCGATTGCTAACAGACCGAGTGCTAACAGACCGAGTGCTAACAGACCGAGTGCTAACAGACCGAGTACTAACAGTGCCAGTGCTAACAGACCGAGTGCTAACAGACCGAGTGCTAACAGTGCCAGTGCTAACAGACCGAGTGCTAACAGTGCCAGTGCTAACAGTGCCAGTGCTAACAGACCGAGTGCTAACAGACCGAGTGCTAACAGACCGAGTGCTAGCAGTGCCAGTGCTAACAGACCGAGTGCTAACAGTGCCAGTGCTAACAGACCGAGTGCTAACAGACCGAGTGCTAACAGACCGAGTGCTAACAGACCGAGTGCTAACAGACTGAGTGCTAACAGACCGAATGCTAACAGACCGAGTGCTAACAGACCGAGTGCTAACAGTGCCAGTGCTAACAGACCGTGTGCTAACAGACCGAGTGCTAACAGTGCCAGTGCTAACAGACCGAGTGCTAACAGACCGAGTGCTAACAGTGCCAGTGCTAACAGACCGAGTGCTAACAGACCGAGTGCTAACAAACCGAGTGCTAACAGACCGAGTGCTAACAGACCGAGTGCTAACAGACCGAGTGCTAACAGTGCCAGTGCTAACAGACCGAGTGCTAACAGTGCCAGTGCTAACAGACCGAGTGCTAACAGTGCCAGTGCTAACAGACCGATTGCTAACAGACCGAGTGGTAAATGTGCCAGTGCTAACAGACCGAGTGCTAACAGACCGAGTGCTAACAGACCGAGTGCTAACAGACCGAGTGCTAACACAGAATAATACATCAGAGCGAAATGGCCGGCTCACTAATGAATTTTCAGGAAGAAGGAAGCTTTACTTTCTTCGTCAACCGTTATGCGAATATTCGGTCGTGAATGGAGCAACCTTTTTCATTAATATTTTGCTCGTTATGAGAGGTGCTAGTTATGAGAGGTTTGACTGTAGAAGTATTGAGAGAGTGTATAAGTATTGATAGAGTGGAGAAGTATTGGGAGAGTATAGAAGTATTGAGAGAGTGGAGAAGTATTGGGAGAGTGGAGAAGTATTGAGAGAGTGTAGAAGTATTGAGAGAGTGTAGAAGTATTGGGAGAGTGTAGAAGTATTGAGAGAGTGTAGAAGTATTGTGAGAGTGGAGAAGTATTGAGAGAGTGTAGAAGTATTTGTAGAAGTATTCAGAGAGTGGATAAGTATTGAGAGAGTGTAGAAGTATTGAGAGAGTGGAGAAGTATTGAGAGAGTGTAGAAGTATTGAGAGAGTGTAGAAGTATTGAGAGAGTGTAGAAGTATTAAGAGAGTGTAGAAGTATTGAGAGAGTGGAGAAGTATTGAGAGAGTGGAGAAGTATTGGGAGAGTGTAGAAGTATTGAGAGAGTGTAGAGTATTGAGAGAGTGGAGAAGTATTGAGAGAGTGTAGAAGTATTTGTAGAAGTATTGAGAGAGTGTAGAAGTATTGAGAGAGTGGATAAGTATTGAGAGAGTGTAGAGGTATTGAGAGAGTGTAAAAAGTATTGAGAGAGTTGATACGTATTGAGAGAGTGGATAAGTATTGAGAGAGTGTAGAAGTATTGAGATAGTGTAGAAGTATTGAGAGAGTGTAGAAGTATTAAGAGCGTGTAGAAGTATTGAGAGAGTGGAGAAGTATTGGTAGGGTGTAGAAGTATTAAGAGCGTGTAGAAGTATTGAGAGAGTGGAGAAGTATTGGGAGGGTGTAGAAGTATTGAGAGGGTGTAGAAGTATTTGTAGAAGTATTGAGTGAGTGGATAAGTATTGAGAGAGTGGATATTAATGAGAGAGTGTAGAAGTATTGAGAGAGTGAAGAAGTATTGAGAGAATGGATAAGTATTGAGAGAGTGGATAAGTATTGAGAGAGTGTAGACGTATTGAGAGAGTGGAGAAGTATTGAGAGAGTGTAGAAGTATTAAGAGAGTGGAGAAGTATTGAGAGAGTGTAGAAGTATTGAGAGAGTGGATAAGTATTGATAGAGTGTAGAAGTCTTGAGAGAAATTAGAAGTATTGAGAGAGTGTAGAAGTATTGAGAGAGTTTAGAAGTATTAAGAGCGTGTAGAAGTATTGAGAGAGTGGAGAAGTATTGAGAGAGTGTAGAAGTATTAAGAGCGTGTAGAAGTATTGAGAGAGTTGAGAAGTATTTGGAGGGTGTAGAAGTATTAAGAGCGTGTAGAAGTATTGAGAGAGTGGAGAAGTATTGGGAGGGTGTAGAAGTATTGAGAGAGTGGAGAAGTATTGAGAGAGTGTAGAAATATTGAGAGAGTGTAGAAGTATTGAGAGAGTGCATAAGTATTGAGAAGTGGAGAAGTATTTAGGCAGGAGAGTTTAGAAGTATTTAGGAAGGAGAGTGTAGAAGTATTTAGGCAGAAGAGTGTAGACACATTTCTCGAGGAGGAGGGTGTGAGGAAAAGGTTGTCCTCCAACTGTTCTTTAGATCCCCCTGAGTGTAAGGAGGTAAGCGTGGCCTACAAAAGCCCACCGGCTGAGTATCGATTAGTTCACACGAGCCCGTGGGATGACGGCCTCCGTAAAATACTTGCCATCGACCATAGGCTCGGGATGTGTGGAACCCTCACTTGAGACACGAGTGCAGTCCGAAAAATGGAAGAGCAATCCTCGGGCAGCTTTACAGCGTTAAACATGGCGGCCTCCATATGTCTCAAAAACAGGAACTTCCTGTCGGACATTTTTGGCTTATAATAGGACGTCTTTTAAAAGGTTCTAGGATATAACTTTATGAACAAATATCACTTAATGGATTCTAGGAAAAATGATATTTATCAAATAGCATTTAATAGCTAATGATTTTATTAGTTGAGATGTAGAGATCCACTGACATATTTTAATAGGTTCTAGGATATGATTCTATTATCTTATCTTATCTTAGATATACAGACGCGCCTTCTATGCAGAAGATAATTGCGTCCACAGACCATGAGAGATGATCTGTTGGCAAGTGATGAAGCGTTCACAGGCCACGGCTATGAGGGGTTCCACGCCTTACCCAGCCCCCTAACTATTGTTAGGTATCCATTCGGAGCTGGATGGAGCCCTAGGACCCGGGAACACACCTTTGCCTTCGCATGGATTCGAACACATGCCACTCGACCACAGTAGATGTAATGTAAAGATTCATTGACATAATTTAATCAATGCCATTCGCAACATAAAAAAGATCATGTCATTAACTTATTAATCTAACCGGCAAATAATTCAATCAAATTGTCATGTTTTAATCATGTTCTATGTTTATATCACATGTAGTATAAAATAGGTCAGTATCGATATCAAATAGTGTGTACGAGAGGTCAGTATCGATATCAATATAGTGTAAGACAGGTCAGTATTGATATCAAATATTGTGTACGAGAGGTCAGTATCGATATCAAATTATCAAATATTGTGTAGGACAGGTCCGTATCGATATCAAATATTGTGTAGGACAGGTCAGTATCGATATCAAATATTGTGTAGGACAGGTCAGTATCGATATCAAATATTGTGTTGGAAAGGTCAGTATCGATATCAAATATTGTGTAAGACAGGTCAGTATCGATATCAAATATTGTGTAGAACAGGCCAGTATCGATATCAAATATAGTGTAAGACAGGTCAGTATCGATATCAAATATAGTGTAAGACAGGTCAGTATCGATATCAAATATAGTGTAAGACAGGTCAGTATCGATATCAAATATAATGTAAGACAGGTCAGTATCGATATCACCTATTGTGTAAGACAGGTCAGTTTCGATATCAAATATAGTGTAAGATAGGTCAGTATCGATATCAAATATTGTGAAAAGACATGTAAGTATCTGACACAGGTCAGTATCGATATCAAATATTAAATAACACAGGTCAGTATCGATATCAAATATTAAATAACACAGGTCAGAATCGATATCAAATATTAAATAACACAGGTCAGTATCGATATCACATATACTTTAGACAGTTCAATAGCCATATAAAATTTTGAATAACAAATTGCAGTATCAATATCAAATATCGTGTAGAACAGGTCAGTATCGATATAAAATATACTGTATGACAGGTCAGTATCGATAGAACAAAAATGTGTAAAACAGGTTGGTATGTGTATCAAATATTGACTAAAACAGATCAATATTGATATCAATTATAATGAAGAACCTTTTAGGTCTTTTCACCAACATAGAGCACTATCAGATTAGACTTGAAGATGAATCATATGGATGCTGAATAAGTTGGAATGTTGAATAAGTTGTAATGTTGTGTAAGTTGGAATGTTGGATAAGTTGTAATGTTGGATAAATTGGAATATTGAATAAGTTGTAATGTTGGATATGTTGGATAAGTTGGAATGTTGGATAAGATGAAATGTTTGATACGTTGGAATGTTGGATAAGATGAAATGTTGGATAAAATGAAATGTTGGATAAGTTGGAATTTTGGATAAGTAGGAATGTTGGATAAGATGGAATGTTGGATAAGATGGAATGTTGGATAAGATGGAATGTTGGATAAGATGAAATGTTGGATAAAATGAAATGTTGGATAAGTTGAAATGTTGGATAAGTTGGAATTTTGGATAAGTAGGAATGTTGGATAAGATGGAATGTTGGATAATATGGAATGTTGGATAAAATGAAATGTTGGATAAGTTGAAATGTTGGATAAGTTGGAATTTTGGATAAGTAGGAATGTTGGATAAGATGGAATGTTGGATAAGATGGAATGTTGGATACGTTAGAATGGTGGAAAAAATTAAAATACAAGATTTGGTTTTGACAGTGAAGACAATTCTTTTAAACCACCCCTTCTCTAAGTGACTTATGATCTCTGTAACAATTTTCTAATGAAAGATTTCCGCTTATAAATAAATTAATAAACCGTTGCTAACAGTACACAGACGAACTTTCAAACACAAATATCCGCAGACGTGAAACGACCAACCGAGATCATCGATAGTTGGGAAGAGCTGCCAGACATAGGTATTGGGGACACCTCCCTAGGGCGCGCCTTTGCACCAGACAATCACAGCTGTCTGGGAGACGCCCATGGGGAGGGAACACAAGGAGGAACGGAACTTAATGAAAATATTAAAGGAATTATGGGATTTTTTTCAATGAGTGCAGCACTGAAGGTACTATAAGAT
Source organism: Radix auricularia (assembly GCA_002072015.1). Classification (NCBI taxonomy): domain Eukaryota; kingdom Metazoa; phylum Mollusca; class Gastropoda; family Lymnaeidae; genus Radix; species Radix auricularia. Next base: position 62,871 of record MUZC01000811.1, on the reverse strand, counting down.
GTTTGGAGCACTGAAGGTACTATAAGATATTTGGAGCACTGAAGGTAGTACTATAAGATATTTGGAGCACTGAAGGTACTATAAGATGTTTGGAGCACTGAAGGTACTATACGATATTTGGAGCACTGAAGGTACTATAAGATATTTGGAGCACTGAAGGTACTATAAGATATTTGGAGCACTAAAGGTACTGTAAGATGTTTGGAGTACTGAAGGTACTATAAGATGTTTGGAGCACTGAAGGTACTATAAGATGTTTGGAGCACTGAAGGTACTATCAGATATTTGGAGCACTGAAGGTACTATAAGATGTTTGGAGCACTGAAGGTACTATAAGATGTTTGGAGTACTGAAGGTAGTACTATAAGATATTTGGAGCACTGAAGGTACTGTAAGATGTTTGGAGCACTGAAGGTACTGTAAGATGTTTGGAGTACTGAAGGTACTATAAGATGTTTGGAGCACTGAAGGTAGTACTATAAGATGTTTGGAGCACTGAAGGTACTATAAGATGTTTACAGCACTGAAGGTACTGTAGATATTTAGAGCACTGAAGGTACTATAAGATGTTTGGAGTACTGAAGGTAGTACTATATGATATTTGGAGCACTGAAGGTACTGTAAGATATTTGGAGCACTGAAGGTACTATAAGTTGTTTGGAGCACTGAAGGTACTATAAGATATTTGGAGCACTGAAGGTACTATAAGATATTTGGAGCACTGAAGGTAGTACTATAAGCTGTTTGGAGCACTGAAGGTACTATAAGATGTTTGGAGCACTGAAGGTACTATAAGATATTTGGAGCACTGAAGGTACTGTAAGATGTTTGGAGCACTGAAGGTACTATAAGATGTTTGGAGTACTGAAGGTAGTACTATAAGATATTTGGAGCACTGAAGGTACTGTAAGATGTTTGGAGCACTGAAGGTACTGTAAGGTGTTTGGAGTACTGAAGGTACTATAAGATGTTTGGAGTACTGAAGGTAGTACTATAAGATGTTTGGAGCACTGAAGGTACTATAAGATGTTTGGAGCACTGAAGGTACTGTAAGATATTTAGAGCACTGAAGGTAGTACTATAAGATATTTGGAGCACTGAAGGTACTGTAAGATGTTTGGAGCACTGAAGGTACTATAAGATATTTGGAGCACTGAAGGTACTATAAGATGTTTAGAGCACTGAAGGTACTGTAAGATGTAAAATATTACATTACAAATATTGTATTTGATTTCTTGATTTACTAAAAATAGATTTTTGTTGACGTTTCTAAATTAACAAGAAAAGTTTATTCCCTAAGTGGGTTAGCTAAACATTTGATGACGTCACTGAGTTGTTTAGCTAAACATTTGAAGACGTCACTGAATGGGTTAGCTAAACAGTCGATGACGTCAATAAGTTGTTTACCTAAATATTTGATGACGTCACGAGTTGTTTAGCTAAACATTTGATGACGTCACGAGTTGTTTAGCTAAACATTTGATGACGTCACGAGTTGTTTAGCTAAACATGGATTATTTCTGATGTTTCAGTATTTAATGACGTTGCCAACTAATAGAAAACGCGCAGCGTCACTGAAAACATTTTTTTATTGTAATCAAAACAACAGTTTAAATATTTTTGTTTCCGTAGTTTTATATTTTAATAAATCCTTAACTTGTATGTTTCATCTTCGTTTAATGTCTCTTACCCTCTATCTATTGTCTAGGGGTCGTCCATCCTTAACGTGTATGTTTCATCTTCGTTTAATGTCTCTTACCCTCTATCTATTGTCTAGGGGTCGTCCATCCTTAACTTGTATGTTTCATCTTCGTTGAATGTCTATTACCCTCTATCTATTGTCTAGGGGTCGTCCATCCTTAACTTGTATGTTTCATCTTCGTTTAATGTCTATTACCCTCTATCTATTGTCTAGGGGTCGTCCATAAAGTTCGTCACGCTGTTGTTGACCATTTTAACACACACCCCTTTCCGTCATAAACTGTCAGAAACCTCGGACACCAGCCCCTTCTTCTTCTTCTTCTTCGTTCTCAATATTGAATATTGAGTTTTGCGTGCCACGAGTTTGGCGCCAAATGGCCCGTGGTCTCCGACTTCAGGCTGCTGTATTTTCTGGATTTGCTTCCATAACCTTTGGTCAGCCAAGACCATCTGCAAGGCAGCAGTTGTTGGTTTTTTTGGGGCAAGTGTTGCAGCGTTGCCCCGCCGCTTTTCCCCCATTTGGAGTTGGGTGGAACTCGGGGACGCCCTGGGCCCCGGGAACGGGTCCTTGGCTTCCCATGGATTCGAGCTCGTGACCATCAGAACGACAGTCGCGCGCTTGCCACTCGACCACCGCGACCCCACCCCACCAGCCCCTAAAGTACGCCACATTTTCGTCATAAAAACAAATAATTTTTTTTTAAAACACACGTGACGTTACGCATGGCAAGACCCCCCTCCCCCCGTGTCGTAATTTATGGACGGCCCCCTATATTCACCCCTACCCTCTAAGAAGTGTCTATATTACCCTCTGGTGTCTATCTTACAACTAGCTAGAATCTATAATACCCTTTGGTGTCTATGTTACAACTAGCCAGTGTCTATATTACCCTCTGGTGTCTATGTTACAACTAGCCAGTGTCTATATAATCCTCTGGTGTCTATGTTACAACTAGCTAGTGTCTATAGTAACCTCTGATGTCTATGTTACAACTAGCTAGTGTCTATATTACCCTCTGGTGTCTATGTTACAATTAGCCAGTGTCTATATTACCATCTGGTGTCTATGTTACAACTAGATAGTGTCTATTTTACCATCTGGTGTCTATGTTACAACTAGCCAGTGTCTATAGTAACCTCTGATGTCTATGTTACAACTAGCTAGTGTCTATATTACCCTCTGGTGTCTATGTTACAACTAGCTAGTGTCTATATTACCCTCTGGTGTCTATGTTACAATTAGCCAGTGTCTATATTACCATCTGGTGTCTATGTTACAACTAGATAGTGTCTATTTTACCATCTGGTGTCTATGTTACAACTAGCCAGTGTCTATATAATCCTCTGGTGTCTATGTTACAACTAGCTAGTGTGTATATTAACCTCTGGTGTCTATGTTACAACTAGCTAGTGTCTATATTACCCTTTTGCGTCCATGTTACAACTAGTTAGTGTCTATATTACCCTCTAGCGTCTATGTCACAACTAGCTAGTGTCTATATTACCCTTTAGTGTCTATGTTACAACTAGATAGTGTCTATATTACCATCTGGTGTCTATGTTACAACTAGCTAATGTCTATATTTCCATCTGATGTCTATGTTACAACTAGCCAGTGTCTATATTACCCTCTGGTGTCTATGTCACAAATAGCAAGTGCCTATATTACCATCTGGTGTCTATGTAACAATTAGCTAGTGTCTATATTACCATCTGGCGTCTATGTTACAACTAGCCAGTGTCTATATTACCCTTTGGTGTCTATGTTACAACTAGCCAGTGTCTATATTACCCTTTGGTGTCTATGTTACAACTAGCCAGTGTCTATATTACCATCTGGTGTCTATGTTACAACTAGCTAGTGTCTATATTACCATCTGATGTCTATGTTACAACTAGCCAGTGTCTATATTACCATTTGATGTCTATGTTACAACTAGCCAGTGTATATATTACCATCTGGTGTCTATGTTACAACTAGCCAGTGTCTATATTACCATCTGGTGTCTATGTTACAACTAGCTAGAGTCTATGTTACTCACCTTTGACAATGAAGATCCATGGATCTGACAACTCGTACATGCCCGTACAGGGCAACTTTAGGGCGGAGGTATCGATGCTGCCCGAAGAGGGCAGCCTTAGGGCTGAGGTATCGATGCTGCCCAATATTCGCTCCCTAAACTAAAAGCTCAAAACGATACTTGAAGGATTTCCTTGTACGTCCAGATGGAATAAGTGAAAACATTTTAAATCCAATAAAGAATAGTCGAAAACAGCTCCTCATAGTTTGCCTTTCACATGTATCACAACGAAGTGTGTGGAACACAAATGATCATAGCGACAGAGGCCAACTTTAAAACGACCCGGATGTCAACAGAATTAAAACATCATCTAAATTATGGGACACAATGGCGGGCCTGAAAATGTATTCAACCTTGACCCTAAGCAGCTAAACCATTTTCAGACAACTGGACGCTTGGTTAACTCTCAAACAGGTAATTGTCTGGTCATCTCTTTGAGAGTTGACCAAGCGTCCAGTTGTCATATGGTACAATATAACTATAGACTGTGTACATATGGTACAATATAACTATACACTGTGTACACGTGGTACAATATAACTATAGACTGTGTACATGTGGTACAATATAACTATACACTGTGTACATGTGGTACAATATAACTATACACTGTGTACATATGGTACAATATAACTATACACTGTGTACATATGGTACAACACCACCACATGTACACACCAACTCTGTCACGACCTGACCACCACATGTACACACCAACTCTGTCACGACCTGACCACCACATGTACACACCAACTCTGTCACGACCTAACCACCACATGTACACACCAACTCTGTCACGACCTAACCACCACATGTACACACCAACTCTGTCATGACCTATGGACCACATGTACACACCAACTCTGTCACGACCTGACCACATGTACACACCAACTCTGTCATGACCTGACCACATGTAAACACCAACTCTGTCACGACCTGACCACATGTACACACCAACTCTGTCATGACCTGACCACCACATGTACACACCAACTCTGTCACGACCTATGGACCACATGTACACACCAACTCTGCCACGACCTATGGACCACATGTACACACCAACTCTGTCACAATCTAACCACCACATGTACACACCAACTCTGTCACGACCTATGGACCACATGTACACACCAACTCTGTCACGACCTATGGACCACATGTACACACCAACTCTGTCACGACCTGACCACCACATGTACACACCAACTCTGTCACAACCTGACCACCACATGTACACACCAACTCTGTCACGACCTGACCACCACATGTACACACCAACTCTGTCATGACCTAACCACCACATGTACACACCAACTCTGTCATGACCTAACCACCACATGTACACACCAACTCTGTCATGACCTGACCACATGTACACACCAACTCTGTCATGACCTAACCACATGTACACACCAACTCTGTCATGACCTAACCACCACATGTACACACCAACTGTACAAAAAATAATGTGTACATGTGCCTATAATAAAATTCTATCCATATTTCAGAAAAAATCTCGTATCAAAAGTTTCATCTACAACTTATCCAGCTATCCATACACAACTTATCCAGCTATCCATACACAACTTATCCAGCTATCCATACACAACTTATCCAGCTATCAATACATAACTTATCCAGCTATCCATACACAACTTTTATCCAGCTATCCATACACAACGTATCCAGCTATCCATACACGACTTATCCAGCTATCAATACATAACTTATCCAGCTATCCATACACAACTTTTATCCAGCTATCCATACACAACTTTTATCCAGCTATCCATACACGACTTATCCACCTATCCATACACAACTTATCCAGCTATCCATACATAACGTATTCAGCTATCCATACACCACTTATCCAGCTATCCATACACAACTTATCCAGCTATCCATACACAACTTATCGAGCTATCCATACACAACTTATCCAGCTATCCATGCACATCTTATCCAGCTATCCATGCACATCTTATCCAGCTATCCATACACATCTTATCCAGCTATCCATACACATCTTATCCAGCTATCTATACACATCTTATTCAGCTATCCATACACATCTTATCCAGGTATCTATACACAACTTATCCAGCTATCCATACACAACTTATCCAGCTATCCATACAATCTTATCCAGCTATCTATACACATCTTATTCAGCTATCAATACACAATTTATCCAGCTATCCATACACATCTTATCCAGGTATCTATACACAACTTATCCAGCTTTCCATACACAACTTATCCAGCTATCCATACACATCTTATCTAGCTATCCATACACTTCTTATCTAGCTATCCATACACAACTTATCCAGCTTTCCATACACAACTTATCCAGCTATCCATACACATCTTATCTAGCTATCCATACACTTCTTATCTAGCTATCCATACACAACTTATTCAGCTATCCATACACAACTTATCCAGCTATCCATACACAACTTATCCAGCTATCCATACACATCTTACCCAGCTATCCATACACATCTTATCCAGCTATCCATCCACAACTAATAAACAACTAATATAAATGATGTGCAAAGAACCAATTGAACTCAATCATCTATCTAACTGTAAGATTACCCCTTAACATACTCCACATACACAATTTATCAATAAATAATATAAAAGCCCAGGTTACTCACTCACTCACTCACTCACTGGATGTGGAACGCTGAGGAACGATGTACAACAGTCTACAGCAGTTAGTTGAAAAATCGTGTGGTGATTAGCGCTGTAAAAATATTTAAAATGACGTCATTGTTTGTTGTGCATCGGTGCGCAAAATACAACCCCTATTATTAAATACTTTGCGTACATTTCAGAAAGTTTAATATTTCGTATTTATCAAAAAAGGACAAGTTAGTTGGGCTTTTGAAAAAGGTTGGCGCCTCAGGCGCCCTAAAAAAGTGGGCGCCTCAGGCGCCACGGCGCTCCGGCACAATCTAGTCTATCTATACCCCTTAACATACTCCAAATACACCACTTATCAAACTATTTATAGACAACTTCCAAATATCTACACAACACGAATCCAAATATCTATACACTAATTATCAAATTATCTATATACCTCTTATGAAACTATGTATACACAACGTATTCTAATATGTACACCTTTTATCAAACTAGATAAATACAATTATCCAAATATCTATACACCACTTATCCATCTATCTAAACACCACTTATCCATTTATCAATACACCACTTATCCAATAACGCAAACACCACTAAATCCTTGTTGACTTTCTATCCAGCAATAATGTTCCCAGACCATAAACATTGCGTGTTCCCGCGGTCGTCACTGTTCCTCCTATGTCCATATCTATGTTCCTCCTATGTCCATATCTATGTTCCTCCTGTGTCCATCTGTGTTCCCCTCCCGTGTCCAGACGTTTGAACTCAGGAGTTCTGACCAGTGAGACTGGGATAACAACCCCGTCTGTTATTGACATAACTCACGCCAACACACCAGGCACACGGGGCGGACAAGGTGGGGTGGGGCTGGTGGGGCTGGTGGAGCGGGGGGGNTGGATGGGGGCGTCGGGGGGGGGGAGAGAAACTTGTTTGGACGAATCTCCCGTAAGGTACACGTGGATTAATAACACGTGATGGCAAGAGTTTGATCAATTGGATGTTTTGTTAGTTAAAAGGTTTGTTAGAGAGTACGAAAACTGTCGCCTTGAAAGGCTTTGGTGAACTTATAATCATTTTGTCTATGTCAGGAAATACGTCTAAAATACGTGTCAATGTCAGGCGATACGTCTAAAATACATGTCAATGTCAGGCGATACGTCTCAAATACTTGCCAATGTCAGGAAATACGTCTAAAATACTTGTCAATGTCAGGAAATACGTCTAAAATACTTGTCAATGTCAAAAGTTAGACAGGCTAATTAAAGAAAATTAAAAGATAAATACATTATTTCCACAAAAACTCAAATCTTGTTATTTTTTTATTAATATTGTTAAATGGAAACCGGCAGAAATAAACTTACGCCATGTCAACAGTCTAGAAGTGGTCACTTTATCAACAGACACTAACTGACCACAGGTAATATCAACAGTAGACACTAACTGACCATAGGTCATATCAACAGTTTACATGAAGTGGTCAATTTATCAACAGACAGAACGGACCATCTGTCATATCGACTGCCTGTACGCAACTAGCATTTGAAACATGTCCTACACAATTTTATAAACATGTCCTAAACAATTTTATAAACATGTCCTACACAATTTTATAAACATGTCCTACACAATTTTATAAACATGTCCTACACAATTTTATAAACATGTCCTACACAATTTTATAAACATGCCCTACACAATTTTATAAACATGCCCTACACAATTTTATAAACATGTCCTACTCTAACTTAGCTGTATAAACATGTCCTACTCTAAGACAACTTTATAAACATGTCCTACTCCTATCCCGGCTCCTTGCTGGGATACAGCGCTATATAAATTATCATTTTATTATTATTATTATTATTATTAAACAATTGTGTATAGTTAGCGAGTCTTTGGTGAACTATTGTTGTGTGTTGGTGTTGTGAGGAGAAGTCTTACATCTAACAACTAGAAACACACATTCAGTAGCAGGTAGAAATAGGGTCACATGATGATGATAAAATCTCGGCATATTTTCCCGCGAAACCAATTATAGTCGGGACCCAGGGGACCTCACTCTGACATCGTAATTGACGGCATGGGCGTGTCCTCAAGTATTTGGGTGAATACAGATGAAGTTTGTTCAAGGTCAGTGTTTTTGTATATGATTCTATGAGTGTGTGTTTGTATGTGGGTGTGTTTGTATGTG
>MUZC01000811.1:33240-53347 GCA_002072015.1 Radix auricularia | reverse complement strand
GTGTGTTTGTATGTGAGTGTGTTTGTATATGGGTGTGTTTGTATGTGAGTGTGTTTGTATATGGGTGTGTTTGTATGTGAGAGTGTTTGTATTTGAGTGTGTTTGTATGTAGGTGTGTTTGTATGTGAGTGTGTTTGTATGTGAGTGTGTTTGTATGTGAGTGTGTTTGTATGTGGGTGTGTTTGTTATGTGGGTGTGTTTGTTATGTGGGTGTGTTTGTATATGGGTGTGTTTGTATGTGGGTGTGTTTGTATGTGAGTGTGTTTGTATGTGAGTGTGTTTGTATATCGGTGTGTTTGTATATGGGTGTGTTTGTTTTGTGGGTGTGTTTGTATGTGAGTGTGTTTATCTTACTCACTATCCATCTGAGAACATTTATCTTAGATATACAGACGCTCCTTCTATGCAGAAGATAATTGCGTCCACAGACCATGAGAGATGATCTGTTGGCAAGTGATGAAGCGGTCACAGGCCACAGCTATAGGGGTTCCACGCATTACCCCAGCCGCCTAACTATTGTCTAGTTAGGTACCCACCCATTCGGAGCTGGGTGACTCGGGGACTCCTCAGGCCGCGAGAACAAATCCTCACCTTCGTGTGGATTCGAACCCGTGACCATCGGTATGACAGTCGAGAGCGCTACCTCTCGACCACGTCCCACGTTTGTATTTGAGTGTGTTTGTATGTGGGTGTGTTTGTATGTGAGTGTGTTTGTATGTGAGTGTGTTTGTATGTGAGTGTGTTTGTATGTGGGTGTGTTTGTATTTGAGTGTGTTTGTATGTGGGTGTGTTTGTATATGGGTGTGTTTGTATATGGGTGTGTTTGTATATGGGTGTGTTTGTATGTGGGTGTGTTTGTATGTGAGTGTGTTTGTGTGTGGGTGTGTTTGTATGTGGGTGTGTTTGTATGTGAGTGTGTTTGTATGTGGGTGTGTTTGTATGTGAGTGTGTTTGTATGTGAGTGTGTTTGTATGTGAGTGTGTTTGTATGTGGGTGTGTTTGTATTTGAGTGTGTTTGTATGTGGGTGTGTTTGTATATGGGTGTGTTTGTATATGGGTGTGTTTGTATATGGGTGTGTTTGTATGTGGGTGTGTTTGTATGTGGGTGTGTTTGTATGTGGGTGTGTTTGTATGTGAGTGTGTTTGTATGTGGGTGTGTTTGTATGTGAGTGTGTGGGTGTGATTGTGTGTGGGTGTGTTTGTGAATATGTATGATTGTATGTATGTGAATGTATGTGCGTATGAGTGTTTATGGTTACGTATGTTTCTGTGTGTCTGTATGTGTTTGAGTATGTTTGAATCTGTATGTTTGCCTGTGTTTTTGTTTGTGTGTGTGTTTGTGTGTATGTGTGGGGAGTGTGTGAGGGGCTGGTCCCGCTAAGGTTCAGTCCTCGTGACGTCACAATGCCATGACGTCAGCGCCGACACACTCCAGCGAACGCCACGTCGAGGTGTGAGTCAGAGAGAAGCCAGCCAAGCGTGACTTGGATAGACGGCTCCATTCATCCAAAACAGGAACTACGTCATATGGGCACTCTACAGATCGTTGTCAGATAAATCCATGTTTTGTTGGCGGTTTGTATGGGGCCTTGTAACATTGATCTAAAACACATGTTTTCAATAGTGTTTGTAAGCGAGGCTGTGAATTCAAACATGTTTGTAAAAATGAATGTGAGGAACAGGGCTGGAGTGTGAAATTTAAACTTTTTTTTTTTTTTGGTTGGTCAGAGAAATGATTGGTTGAATGTTTGTACCACTTCACCTCTAGTCTTTGTTGATTGGTTGAATGTTTGTACCACTTCACCTCTAGTCTTTGTTGATTGGTTGAATGTTTGTACCACCATTTTGTTCACACTACCATCTGAGACCTTGTTTTATCCCAGAATTCCTTGTCAGTGATGCCTGGCCTATGGGGACATTCGCCCCAGATAGTTGTTATTCATAAATCAGTTGGTGTGTTGTGTTGTTTTTGACACGCATGGGCACTGTCGTAGCCCCCCTCAGGGTGTAGATATGTCACGATCCCATGTTATCATCACGCCCCGTTCCTACTTCCTTTACGTGACGTCAGCTTCCTCCCACGGCTCCAGACTTACCACCTGATACCAGTGCCTGATATCTGACATCTGACTTCTGACATCCGACATCTGACATCTTACATCTGACATCTGACATCTAAAATCTGACATCTGACATCTAAAATCTGACATCTGACATATTACATCTGACATCTGACATCTGACATCTTACATCTGACATATTACATCTGACATCTTACATCTGACATCTGACATCTTACATCTGACATCTTACATCAGACATCTTACATCTGACATCTGACATCTTACATCTGACATCTTACATCTGACATCTGACTTCTGACATCTTACTTCTGACATCTGACATCTTACTTCTGACATCTGACTTCTGACATCTTACTTCTGACATCTGACATCTGACATCTTACATCTGACATCTGACATCTTACATCTGACATCTTACATCTGACATCTTACTTCTGACATCTGACATCTTACATCTGACATCTGACTTCTGACATCTGACATCTTACTTCTGACATCTGACTTCTGGCATCTGACATCTTACTTCTGACATCTGACATCTTACTTCTGACATCTGACATCTTACTTCTGACGTCTTACATCTTACTTCTGACATCTGACATCTTACTTCTGACATCTGACTTTTGACTTATGACATACAACATCTGACATCTGACTTCTGCCATCATCACCTACACACCTGGCCACCACAAACCTCCCCCTCCCACAACCCGCCAAGAAAACAAAACAAAAATGTTGATCATACATCCGGCAAATTTATGTTATTAGTAGACCTATGTGAACCTATTCCAATAGCTTTTCTGGTATAAACCCTGGACAACAAAAGTCTGGACATCTGTATATTTTCAACAAAAGTCTGGCCATTTTTAAACGTCAAACAAAATTCTGGTCATTTACTTACGTCAAAAAAAAAAAAGTCTGGTCACCTAACGTTCACCAAAAATCTGGCCAACTATAAACATTCAACGACATTCTGTTAAAACACATTACAACCGGTTCACCTATTTGTTCAACTCATGTTTCTACTGAAAGAGATCAGGTGTCCAGCCATGTGCTTATGAACGTTCTGGCCATCGTCAAGTTTTGTGCAGATACAAACAATTAATGAAATCAGAGGATGATAATTGTAGCTGATATAGGAGACGGGCGTCTGAAACAGGAATAGATTGTAATTATCAAATTATTTTTAAAAATTATTTTACACCGCAAAAAGGTTGTCGCGGACAAATGAAAACTATTGGAGAGATATAAGCTGGAGTGTAACAAGTTGGGGAGGAAAATTCAAGTTGTCTGAGAGGTTGGCAAAGAATCAATCATATTTTTTTTTTAAAAAGAAACAACTGTTTGTGATATTAATGACATGGATTTATTTTGTACAAGGTAAGAAGTAAACTAATTGATCAGTGATGTCCAAACTCTGGCCCGCGGGCAAAAACCGGCTTGCATCCTCACTTAAATAATTAATTTACTGGCGTACTATGAGTCCACTGCCACTATGCTCACCAATCATAGCCATAAGTCATAAGTAATAATTCCAGAAATTTTTTCCATGATATTTTAATGTCGTTGTCAGAAGAGCAAACGGAAGAAAATAAATGTTTACCTTTTGTTTGGTCTTTATGTCGTTTCAGAAATATTGTTTTCTCATTTAAATATGTTAAACTTCACGTTAGTTTTGTGTCAAACATCTTTGATATGAACATGTCATTAAGCCAGTGATAAAGGGAATTCACTCTATTCACTCAACCAGAAACATAACTGGGTTTACCGCACATTTTTTGCACCCTTTAGAAAAAGGGGAATCACTAAATTATACAGAATAAACTGATTATTGAAGGATTAGCCGTCGACGCCCCTGGCTACTGCCCCGATGCCAAGTCGTTGTTACGCCTCTGCTCTCTACGTCACCGCCAGTCTCAGCTGTTTCTTTTTGACATCCAGGGAAAATACGGAGATGTTGTGTATTCAGTGGCGGAGCTAGAACTTTTGCCGCCCGGGGCGACCTCCAATTGGCCGCCCTTTTAGGGCCCGTCCATAAAGGACGTCACGCACCTGAGGGTGGGGAGAGGGGAGTCCCTCATATCAAAACGCGCAACACATAAATATATGATTATTTTATGATGTTTTATGTGGCTTTACGCGTGTTATGATATCAGAGCAATGATGTTTTATGTGGCTTTACGCGTGTTACGATATTAGAGCGCAGACTTACACTAAAACTATTTTTAAATGACAAAAAAATAATTTTCATGTTAAAATAGAAAATATGGCTTTTAATGTGTGTGTGTTGGGGGGGGGGGAGCTTTGTGACGTCATATGGAAGAAGAGTCTAAGTTTTTGTGACGACGTGTGACAACAGGGCGGGGAGTGAACAATCAGCCAAATCCGAGTGACGTCATTTGTGGACGGTCCCTTAAGTCATTCACATGATGTTTTTTAAAAATATAAATTAATAAACATGAATAAATCATTATAATTGAAACGAAGTAAATTTGGGAGCATTTTTACCATTGTAGATTTATGCCTAATCTATACTAATAAAATGGAAATCCCTGACTGACTGACTGACTCACTGACTCACTCACTCACTCACTCATTCATCACTAATTCTCAAAATTCCCGTGTAGGTAGAAGCATGAAACTTTGGGACGTTGTTGGTTACCCTCTAACGACGAAAATTGGCGAAAAAGAATTTTAAAAATCTCGCTCATGTGGGGCCGGGGCCCAAAAACATTGTTTTCCAAATTTGGGCTTTATAAAAATTGAAAATCCCCAATTTTTCTATTTCCCGTGTAGGTAGAAGCATGAAACTTTGGAAATTTGTAATGTACATGCTCCCAATTATAATTGGAAAAATAAGAGTTAAATTTCCCACTCATGGGGGCCGGGGCCCCAAAAACGTTTTTTTCCTTATATGAGCATTATAAAAATAGAAAGTCACAAATTCTCCGATTTCCCGTATGGGTAGAAGCATTAAATTTTGGAAATTTTTTGATTACATGCTCCCGACGACAATAGGCAAAAAAGAATGTTAAAAATCCCTCTCCTGGGGGGCCGGGGGCCCCAATATAATTTTTCTTATATTAAAAACCGATTCATCACTAATTCTCCAATTTTCCGTGTAGTTAGGGGCATGAAATTTTGGGAAGTTGTTGTGTACTCTCTCACGACGTCAATAGGCTAAATATAATTTTAAAAATTTCGCTCATGTGGGGCCGGGGGCCCAAAACCTTTTTTTTTCCCTTACATGGCCTCTATAAAAAATTGAAAATCACCAATTTTCCTATTTCCCGTGTAGGTAGGAACATGAAACTTTGGAAAATTGTTATGTACCCTCTTACGACGAAAGTTGGTGTAAAAGAATTTTGAAATAAAAGCTCATGGGGGCCGAGGCCCAAAACCATTTTTTTCTCTTATATGAGCTATATAAAAATTGAAAATCTATAATTCTCTAATTTCCCGACCTGGTAAAGGCGAGCAACGTTGGGGGGTTGTTAAATACACTTCCACGATGGTAGCAGGTGAAAACATATTTAAAATATACCTTACTGGGGGTCTAGGGTCAAAATACAATTTTTAATGCTCTCACTCGCTCAATCATCACTAATTCTCCAACTTTCCGTGTAGGCAGGAGAATGAAAATATGGGAAGTTGTTGAGTACCCTCTCACAACATAAAGGAAATTTTAAAATTCCAAATTATGTGGGGCCGAGGGCCCAAAAACATGTTTTCCCTTATTTGGGCTCTATAAAAATTGAAAATCACCAATTTTCCTATTTCCCATGTAGGTAGAAGCATGAAATTTTGGAAGTTTTTTGAGTACACGATCACGACGACAATTGGCAAAAAGAATGTTAAAACTCACTCTCATGGGGGGCCGGGGCCCAAATATAGTTTTCTTATATTAAAAACCGACTCATCACTAATTCTCCAATTTTCCATGTAGGTAGGAGCATGAAACTTTGGAAAATTGTTAAGTAGCTTCTCACGATAAAAGTTGGTGTAAAAGAATTTTGAAATAGAAACTCATGGGGGCTGGGTCCCCAAAACCGTTTTTTCTCTTATATGAGCTTTTAAAAAATTGAAAATCTATAATTCTCTTATTTCCCGACCTGGTAAAGGCGTGCAACGTTGGGGGGGGGGGGTTGTTAAATACACTTCCACAATTGTAGTAGGTGAAAACATATTTAAAATATCTCTTACTGATGGCCTGGGGCCAAAATATAGTTTTTTTAATACACTCACCCAATCATCACTAATTCTCCAACTTCCCATGTAGGTAGGAGCATGAAAATATGGGAAGTTGTTGAGTACCCTCTCACGACGAAAAGGAAATTTAAAATTCGAAATTATGTGGGGCTTGGGTCCCAAAAACGATTTCTCTTTATCTGTAAAAATTGAAAATCACTAATTGTCCTTTTTGCCGATTATGTAGAACTTTAAACTTTAGGAAGTTGTTGAGTACACTTCCTCGATGGTAACAGGTGAATATATATTTAAATTATCACTTACTGCATTCCGGAGGTCCCAATGTAGTTTTTCCATTAAATGAGCTATTAAAAACAGAAAATTACAGCTTCTCCCATTTTCTGTGTAGGTAAAAATATAAAGCCTTCTGTAGTTGTTTAGTAACAGCCCGCGATGGTAATAAGGAAAATAAGTATATACATTTTTAAAATTTCCACTCATGGGTGGCCGGGGGCCCAAAACTTTTTTTTTTTAGAATGGGATATATAAAACTAAATCAACACTATTTTTCCAAGCTTCCGTGAAGCTTGAACCTTTGGGAAGTTGTTGAGTACACTCCCGCTATGGTAAGAGGCAAAAATATAATAAATCCTTTCTCACTAGGGGGACGACTGCCTAAATATAGTTTTTTTTCTCATAATGAGCTATATGCAAAAAAGCATTTTTCAATAACTGAAATCCAAATTTACCGCAGCAAAGCGCGGGTAAATTGCTAGTTTGTAATAAAAGAGGCCGCATAAGATGACATACCTATGAATACACATTTATTGCAATACATTCCAAATTTACACCCAATGAACATTACCAATTAATATGCTTATGATTTTTTATTTATAAAAAATAAATTATATATTTTTAAATAAAAAAATAAATTGTAAACATTAGTTTGTAAACATATGCATACATTTACCTACCTAATTTTCATAGTAGAAAAATCTTGTAAAAATAAGCTATCAATTTTTAAAAATATATTTTAATGGATCAAGGGGGGCCTCCCCCCCCCCCATTTTTATAACATAATGCCTCTTCTTGTAGTGTAGGTACAACCTGGGGAGGTCTTAGGCCACTGAAACCTATGCGACCGCAGTGTGTTCGCGCGTTCAAAGATCCAGCCTGTCTTAATTTCCAGTTATCCTTTATCCCAACACAAACTGGGGCCCGCACAATTCTTTTCGCATACTAAGCCGCATAGGGTCCCGAAATTGCTAAGACCGTCCCTGTTTACAGCCATAAAAACCAGGATCCTTTTTCTTTCTTTCTTCTTCTTCTTCTTCTTTGTTCTCAATATTGAATATTAAGTTTTGCGTGCCACGAGTTTTGCGCCAATTGGCCCGTGGTCTCCGACTTCAGCCTGCTGTATTTTCTGGATTTGCTTCCATAGCCTTTGGTCAGCCAATACCATCTGCAAGGCAGCAGTTGTTTTTTGGCAAGTGATGCAGCGTTCACATGCCACGGCCAGGGTTTCCACGCATTACCCCGCCGCTTTTCACCCATTTGGAGCTGGGTGGACTCGGGGACGCCCTGGGCCCCGGGAACAAGTCCCTGGCTTCCCATGGATTCGAGCCCGTGACCATCGGAGCGCTTGCCACTCGACCACCGCGGTCCCCCTTTTTTCTTTCAATATTGAACTGTTCATTGTGAACGTCAATAAAGAAATGTATTTGATGTTCAATTCTTCACTTAGTAGGTTACATGTTATCATACATGGATATTTTCTTGCAAGGGCATCCAACTGATCAACGCGTTCTTTTATTTTCTTTTTTTAATTCCATCCATGGATAAAAACATTTCTCGTTGTACTTCTTGCTCTAAAGATAGAACCCCGTCTTTTTAATTTTCCGCACTCATATTTTTCTCCTTTTAACTCGGTGTTCAGTTGATATCTCCAACTCTCTATAACAGCGTTTTGTATTAGCAAATCTCTTAGTTCCAAGAAATGGGTTTGCATTAATTTTAATTCTTAAAAGACGGGTTCCCATAAATTGAGATGACATAGAAAAGAAAAAGATTGCATTGAACTGAGTAAAATTCCTGTATCTGATCTCGTTTTACTTATTTTTATGAAACACACAAATTATGTGTGCTACTTTAATGCAAAAATGATAAACTAAATTTTTTTTTTAGTAATCTGCCTTACAATAATTTTTTTAAGCGAAGCAGTTCAATAAATTACCACTTGATAGTAATTGCAAGTTTAACACAATATTTGAACCCCCATGCCACGTAAGTACTTGTTATCGGATTATTCTGCGCATGTCGAAATTCCACGCAAAAACTGTAATGGCGATGTTAATAACAATTATTATTGGGCCCAGTAGTGATATTTTGTGTTTATTTTATTTTTATTTTTGTTGCGAAGTTTACTTATAAAAGCACTATCTGTTACGTATAGCGCTTAATTTTCCAATCAAACCGTTTGTCAACTTGTCATTTTGTCACCTTCTCGTTTTGTCACCTTGTAATTTTTTCACCTTGTCATTTTGTGACCTTGTCATTTTGTCACCTTGTCATTTTTTCACCTTGCCGTTTTGTCACCTTGTCGTTTTGCCATCTTGTCATTTTGTCACCTTGCCGCTTTGTCACCTTGTCATTTTGTCACATATAAGACAGTAATTATGTCAGGTAATAGTTATATCACCAGGTATACCAGCCTAAACCCGGCTGTTCCATATTGACCAGGTATACCAGCCTAAACCCGGCTGTTCCATATTGACCAGGTATACCAGCCTAAACCCGGCTGTTCCAGATTGAACAGGTATAGCAGCCTAAACACGGCTGTTACATCATCTGAGATTTCCCCCCAGGAATTGCTTTCAGCACCACCTGGTGGCCAGACATCCATCAGTCTAGAACACACAGCAGACGACTCGGCGATGGAGTCTGTGTCTGGCCAGAAACAAGACATTTAAAGCCGTTGTTTGTTTCTGGTCTCCGATGTGACGTAACAGCAGCATTGACGTCATAGCGGACAGTCTGGTTTCTTTTGACTGCCATCTTTCAAAGATTTGTTATGTCCACTGGGATCACAGTAGTGGTGTAACCTACAGGCCACATTCACGGTAGACCGGCGCCCCTCGTTACGGGGTATCACCCTCAACCCGCAATGACACCCTGTTGGCCGGGCGCCACCCAGGGGGTGAAGTCGATAAAATTAAATCGACGCGTACAAGTTTTGAACTCTGCAAATGCCTGAGGACACGCTAAATTTTCAAAAAGAATATTTATACAAGATTAATTGTTGAATATATAAGATGAAAGCCAAAGACTGTAGCCTGTGTGTATTTATGTCAATAAGAAACAACATATATTCTTTTGGCTATGTTAACATTTGTTCCTATGGCTCTCTTCATACGTCAACAACAGATGTTCTTGTGACGGTGTTAAACCAATATGTGAATATGTGTTAGGACATTATCAGATTGTTGATGCTAATGGATATTGAGTGACCCAGAATTTGAGTGAGTCGGATATTGTGTGACACGGATATTGACAAAGTGCCACCGGACAAAGTGCCACCAAAGTACCACCAGACAAATACCACCAGACAAAGTACCACCAGACAAATTGCCACCAAAGTGCCACCAGACAAAGTGCCTTCAAAGTACCGCCAGGAAAAGTGCCAATACAGTGCAACCCGGGGAATTTTCACGACGTGTCTACTGACACACTTTAACCATTAATTGCCACCCAATGAAATGCCACCTACAAAGTGCCACCAAAGAAATCCACCAGAAAATGTCAGAAAATAATTGTGCCACTTGAGCGTCTCATTGGATTTGTTCATTTTATCCACGTACTACGGTGAGACATGTGTTCATTTTATCCACGTACTACGGTGAGACATGTGTTCATTTTATCCACGTACTACGGTAAGACATGTGTTCATTTTATCCACGTACTACGTTGAGACATGTGTTCATTTTATCCACGTACTACGGGGAGACATGTGTTCATTTTATCCACGTACTACGGGGAGACATGTGTTCATTTTATCCACGTACTACGGTGAGACATGTGTTCATCCCACGGTCAGTGGGACAAATCTGGGCCATCAGTAACCTTTCACAAAAGCAAAATGATAAAATAAACAACCCGTATAAACAAAGTTTTGGACTATAAATCCCTTATATATGAAATTAAAGTAAAAGTATTGATTATATTAAAACATTTACAGACTAAAAGGGACTGAACTCTCTTGGTGTAAAAAGGGGATGGGTGGATGTGGGGGGGGGCGTGGTCACCAATGGCTGGAGTGAACTCCAGCAAACACCTGAATGTCAACAACAAAAAAACAGACTATCATACATTTATATAAAGATAAACTAAAAGTACATTCATTTTATTACGGTACATTCGATCGATCTGGAATTTTGATACAATGCATTGTTAGGGTGACACGAATCTATTGTTAGGGTGACACGAGTCTATTGTCAGGTGACACGAGTCTATTGTTAGGTGACACGAGTCTATTGTTAGGGTGACACGAGTCTATTGTTAGGGTGACACGAGTCTATTGTTAGGGTGACACGAGTCTATTGTTAGGGTGACACGAGTCTATTGTCAGGTGACGCGAGTCTATTGTCAGGTGACGCGAGTCTATTGTCAGGTGACACGAGTCTATTGTTAGGTGACACGAGTCTATTGTTAGGTGACACGAGTCTATGTGCTAAATTACAGCTCGATGGCATGACGGAAAGTTGGTCATTTTTTACTTCTTTTTTTTCCGCAGTACCGTACGGACAGACGAACGAGGAAACGACGGTGGTGTTAATATAAACCATCTAAAAACACAAAACTTAGAACCTGCTTATAATCTTATTATGTTGAATTGAACAAAAATTAAAATAATAATTTAAAAAAAAAAAAAAAAACAGTGTTAAATTCATGTTTTATACAAGCCGAGTGCGAATAGCCATGACGAATGCGCCTCGCTAAACCCTCGGCCAATGTCGTGGTGGTTCATGGCTGGCAATGTATGGCAGTAAAGGATGGGGGCATAAAACAACAATCACAGTCCTCATGTCTCGACACCAACAATGCGTCGGCGATCCCACCCCCCGACTTTCACTCGCATTTTTTTCATGTCTGCGTGCTGCTCTTTGTATCCGTTTTTTTTCCCAACGTTTTTGCACTATCTACGAGCAAGTCTGTGGCGTATGCTACGCCGCGGGTCGTATCTATTTTATAAAATGCATTAAACAATAAAGTAGACAGTACAAAATGTAATATGTTATTTAATTTTAACAGGAATTGGGGGAGAGAAGACCTTAGACGAAGAGATGACATCAAATCACGTGAATGAAATCACATGACAGAAATCACGTGACAGAAATCTCGTGACATGAAATCAAGTGACATCAGAAATTACTTGACAAAAACGTTGACGATCACCCGAATTTTTTGTAAGTTTCTAAAATGTTCTCCTTTCATGTCTGCTTTATAGTTATCCTTTCATGTCTACTTTATATTTATCCTTTCATGTCTACTTTATAGTTTTCCTTTCATATCTACTTTATAGTTTTCCTTTCATGTCTACTTTATAGTTTTCCTTTCATGTCTACTTTATAGTTTTCCTTTCATGTCCGGTTTATAGTTTGCCTTTCAAGTCTGCTTCGATCGAAATCTGTAAAAGGTCAGACGTCACTACAAGCAAATGGTCAGTTACTGATGAGTGTAGAGCGAGGGCTAGTAAAGCCCGAGACAGCACGCACTGTGTAGAGAGGAGAGTAGTCCGTAATGGTGTTAGCCAATATTTGTTTTCCGACAATAGATCCCTGGGCTCAGAGAGGTTCTCTCGAGGACGCCTCTTGGGTGCCGAGAAGTTCTGTTATGGACGCCCTGTCATTTGAAGCTCAGAGTGCCCCCCGGACTCCCCGCGTCAGCTCTCTGCGTCAGTTCTCTGCGTCAGTCCATTCCCACAAGAAGCTTATTGCTCGACATAATGACTGGCGGGGGAGTAAAGCCGTTAGGTTAGCAGAAGGGGGGTGTGTGGACCGGGGGGGGGAGGGTTGTGAACAATGTCCACTGCTCCAGACAACGTCACTAGGGGTCAATCTCAGATGAGGAGGATTTTTTGTCGTTTGTTATGGTATAAAACCGGTGCTCGATAATGGCAACGGTGATTTAATTAAACCTTTGATAAACCTTCTTCAAATAGCTCTCCACCAGAAAAATTCAGATTTGAGAGAATTCTGACAACAGTCAAAGTAACTCATCTTTCCAGTGAGGTGCAATCAGACAAACGTAATGATGGTAGATGGGAATGGGATGGTAGATGGGACTGCCATGGTAGGTGGGACTGTGATGGGGCTGGGATGGTCGATGGGACAGTGATGGGACTAGGATAGTAGATGGGACATTGAGGCTAGTTGGGTTTGTGATGGTAGATGGTACTGTGATGGTAGATGGGACTGTGATGGTAGATGGGACTGTGATGGTAGATGGGACTGTGATGGTAGATGGGACATTGAGGCTAGATGGGTTTGTGATGGTAGATGGGACTGTGATGGTAGATGGGAATGTGATGGTAGATGGGACAGTGATGGTAGATGGGACAGTGATGGTAGATGGTACTGTGATGGTAGATGGGACTGTGATGGTAGATGGGACAGTGATGGTAGATGGTACTGTGATGGTAGATGGGGCTGTGATGGTAGATGGGAATGTGATGGTAGATGGGACTGTGATGGTAGATGGGAATGTGATGGTAGATGGGAATGTGATGGTAGATGGGACTGTGATGGTAGATGGGAATGTGATGGTAGATGGGACTGTGATGGTAGATGGGACAGTGATGGTAGATGGGAATGTGATGGTAGATGGTACTGTGATGGTAGATGGGGCTGTAATGGTAGATGGGAATGTGATGGTAGATGGTACTGTGATGGTAGATGGGGCTGTAATGGTAGATGGGACAGTGATGGTAGATGGTACTGTGATGGTAGATGGGACTGTGATGGTAGATGGGAATGTGATGGCTCTAGCGCGGTCTTATTGCTAGAATTGATTTTGTGAATAATTACAGTCGACATTAAAACAAATAAATTTACTCTGTCCCTGGACTGACTGGAGGCACAAGGCGAGAGAGAGAGAGAGAGAGAGAGAGAGAGAGAGAGAGAGAGAGAGAGAGAGAGAGAGAGAGAGAGAGAGAGAGAGAGAGAGAGAATGAGAGAAAGAGAGAATGAGAGAAAGAGAGAGTGAGAGAGAAAGAGAATGAGAGAAAGAGAGAGAGAGAGAGAAAAGAGAATGAGCAAAAGAGAGAGAGAGAGAGAGAGGGAAAAAAACGAGAGACAGAGGAGGGGTATATTGAAAGTTTGAATGGTGTTGAAAGAATAAAACCCAAGAAAACAGCAAGGGTTCCTCAGCCAGCAGCAACATGACGGGTAGTGGGCTGACAGAAGTCTGTTAATAGTTGCCCAGGGACTCGAGGCGGTCATTATGGCACTGGACAGGCCAGTCTGAAAGTTAGGGCAAGTCCGGGTGTCGGGAATAGGGGATGAGGTGGGGGAGTCGCGCATTAAATAACTGCCAGGGGGTTTACAGCTACATTAGGAATAACAAACAGTGGTGGGGTGGGGCGCCGTACATTAGGAATAACAAACAGTGGTGGGGGTGGGGCACCACACATTAGGAATAACAAACAGTGGTGGGGCACCACACATTAGGAATAACAAACAGTGGTGGTGCGCCACACATTAGGAATAACAATCAGTGGTGGGGCACCACACATTAGGAATAACAAACAGTGGTGGTGCGCCACACATTAGGAATAACAAACAGTGGTGGGGGGTGGGGCACCACACATTAGGAATAAATGCATGATATTCTGGTGTAATGGTCAGTGTGTGTTGTCATGGTGTAATGGTCAGTATATGTGTGCTGTCAAATGTATTGCTGTTATGGTGTAATGGTCAGTGTGTGTTGTCATGGTGTAATGGTCAGTATATGTGAGCTGTCAAATGTATTGCTGTCATGGTGTAATGGTCAGTTTGTGTGTGCTGTCAAACGTATTGCTATCATGGTGTAATGGTCAGTGTATGTGTGTGCTGTCAAACGTATTGCTATCATGATGTAATGGTCAGTATATGTGTGCTGTCATACATACTGCTGTTATGGTGTAATGGTCAGTATATGTGTGCTGTCAAACGTATTGCTTTCATGGTGTAATGGTCAGTTTGTGTGTGCTGTCAAACGTATTGCTATCATGGTCAGTTTGTATGTGCTGTCAAACGTATTGCTATCATGGTGTAATGGTCAGTTTTTATGTGCTGTCAAACGTATTGCTATCAAATTGTAATGGTCAGTTTGTATGTGCTGTCAAACGTAATGCTATCATGGTGTAATGGTCAGTTTGTATGTGCTGTCAAACGTAATGCTATCATGGTGTAATGGTCAGTTTGTATGTGCTGTCAAACGTATAGCTATCATGGTGTAATGGTCAGTTTGTATGTGCTGTCAAACGTATTGCTATCATGGTGTAATGCTCAGTGTATGTGCGCTGTTAAGCGTGTTCGCTGTCAGTCGCTCAAATATTGTAAGTTATTCACAGCTTAGGTAGAGATGAAAAAATGGTTTGATGTCAATACATGACTTTAAAGGGAGGTAAGCCGTTGATGAGTTGACGGCTCTGAAACATGACTGTCAGGGGGAGATAAGCCGTTGATGAGATGACGGCCCTGAAATTGTTTATATCGAATAGGGTTATACTGTTAAAGAACTTGGGGAAAAACCCAGGTGATGGCATCTTGAAATGAGCGGACATCTGACGTTATTCAGCTCAAAGGGAGGCAAACAAACCTGAAGAGTGACAACCTGAAAACGAGAGTGAGTCATGCGACAGCTGTGATGTACAGGTAAGATGTACAGGTAAGATGTACAGGTAGGATAAGGGAAGAGTACACAGATGTTATTGATAGATTACCCGGGAATAGATCGATAGACAGGTCGATAGGGGAGACACATGTTGCACAAATTTTTGGAGACTTTCATATCAGGACAACATAACTAGGTCACGTGACTCACGGTGACGTCATTGTGCCTAACTTGACACTCAAGTCTGTATGGTATTGTGACAGTTGGTATTGTGACAGTTGGTATTGTGACTGATAGTATTGTGTTGTGACAGTTGGTATTGTGACTGTTAGTATTGTGACAGATAGTATTGTGTTGTGACAGTAAGTATTGGGTTATCCAATCATATTGTCATATATCATGCTACATGGTTAAAGAAGTTATTTTACATCACATATGGTTTATCTCTCCCTCTCTCTCTCTCTCCTGCTCCCTCTTTCTCTCCTGCTCCCTCTCTCTCCTGCTCCCTCTCTCTCTCTTCTGCTCCCTCTCTCTCTCCTGCTCCCGCTCTCTCTCCTGCTCCCTCTCTCTCTCTCAACTGCTCCCTCTCTCTCTCACCGGCCCCCTCTCTCTTTCTAATGCTCCCTCTCTCTCCACTGCTCCCTCTCTCTCTCTCCTGCTCCCTCTCTCTCTCCTGCTCCCTCTTTCTCTCCTGCTCCCTCTCTCTCCTGCTCCCTCTCTCTCCTGCTCACTCTCTCTCCTGCTCCCTCTCTCTATTGCTCCCTCTCTCTCCTACTCCCTCTCTCTCTCCTGCTCCCTCTCTCTCCTGCTTGTTCTCTCTCTCCTGCTCCCTCTCTCTCCTGCTAGCTCTCTCTACTGCTCGCTCTCTCTCTCCTGCTCCCTCTCTCTCCCCTACTCCATCTCTCTCCTACTCCCTCTCTCTCTCCTGCTCCCTCTCTCTCTTTCCTGCTCCCTCTCTCTCCTGCTCGCTCTCTCTCTCCTGCTCCCTCTCTCTCCTGCTAGCTCTCTCTCTCTACTGCTCGCTCTCTCTCTCCTGCTCCCTCTCTCTCTCCTGCTCCCTCTCTCTCCTGCTCCCTCTCTCTCCTGCTCCCACTCTCTCCTGCTCCCTCTCTCTCCTGCTCCCTCTTTCTCCTGCTCGCTCTCTCTCTCCTGCTCCCTCTCTCTCCTGCTCGCTCTCTCTCTCTCAACTGCTCCCTCTCTCTCTCCTGCTCGCTCTCTCTCTCCTGCTCCCTCTCTCTCCTGCTCCCTCTCTCTCCTGCTCCCTCTCTCTTTCCTGCTCTCTCTCTCCTGCTCCCTCTCTCTCCTGCTTTTTTTCTCTCTCACTCCTGCTCCCTCTCTCTCCTACTCCCTCTCTCTCTCCTGCTCCCTCTCTCTCCTGCTTCCTCTCTCGTTCCTGCCCCTTTTCTCTCTCACTTCTGCTCCCTCTCTCTCTCCTTCTCTCGGTCTCTTTCCCCCCTCTTTCTCTTGTCTCTCTCTCTTTCTCTATCTATCTATCGATAACTCGCTCGTTTTTTCTCTCTCTCTCACACCTTTCCCCCCTCTCTCTCTGTCTCGTTCTTTGTCACACTATCTCGTCACCTAACAGTTGCTCTATTGTCGATATATTAATCCTCTTGTACCCAATGGACCAGAAATTATTTCTTTTATTTCCAATGTTCTCCTAGTGACAGACAGATGGTGATGGGGGGATGATAAGGGGATGGGGAAGATGGGCCGGTTTGGTGGTAGTGAAGTTGGTGGCTTGGTGGTGGGTGGGCAGCAGGTGGGACTGATAGTTCGCAAGTAGGTGGTTAGCTGGGTCAGTAGGTGGGTCAGTTGTAAGGGTGTGTACAGTACTGATAGCTGGATAGTATGTGGAGGGGTGAGTAGGTGGTGTATGTAGTCCATCCTGGCCACCTATCCTGGCCACCTATCCTGGCCACCTATCCTGGCCACCTATCCTGGCCACCTATCCTGGCCACCTATCCTGGCCACCTATCCTAGTGTTAACCCTAGCCATACCTCTAGGTACAGTTTTCTCGTACCTCATGTATTCACACCTCACTCCATCCCCATTACCCCTCTCTAGCCCTTTCCCAAGACCAACCTTCTAGTCACACCACCCCACTCCAACAAATTCCTCCTCCCTAGCCCCACCTCAAGGCCCACCCTGTAGTCACAGCACCCCACTCCAGCTCAATTCCCCCTCCGTAGCCCCATCTAAAGGCCCACCTTCTAGTCACAGCACCCCACTCCAGCTCAATTCCCCCTCCGTAGCCCCATCTAAAGACCCACTCTCTAGTCACAGCACCCCACTCCAGCTCAATTCCTCCTCCCTAGCCCCATCTAAAGACCCACTCTCTAGTCACAGCACCCCACTCCACCTCAATTCCCCCTCCGTAGCCCCATCTAAAGGCCCACCTTCTAGTCACACTAACTGATATCACATGCCAGTTTACATGTCACTTACAATGCTATACATATACAATTACTACTTTATATACAAGGTTGATTAAAGATTATTGGAAGCCAACATTTCGAGCTAATGACGTCATTGAATCAGAAGTCAGTGTGCTGTCATTAGAAGAAAGACAAACAAGGAAATCATTTGGCCCATCCACCCCCCATCCCCCCCAAGGCTGGGATACTAAGGGAGGTACTGATGAAGTCAAGGGAAGTTATTCTCAGGTCGGAATAGAATTACACGTTTCTCCTTAGAGGCTTACTAAAGCTTGGGGATGACGTCATAGACACTACGCGAGCCAACCGTTGACAGTAATGGCGGTCACGTGATATTAACAGTTCTGTGACCTTTAACCCCTCTACTTATCGTGGTGTGATCTTAACTTATCATGGTGTGATGTTAACGTATCATGGTGTGATCTCAACTTATCATAGTGTGATCTCATGTTATCAAGGTATGATCTCAACTTATCATGGTGTGATCTCATATTATCATGGTGTGATCTCATATTATCATGGTGTGATCTCATATTATCATGTGATCTCAGCTTATCATAGTGGGATCTCCACTTAGTGGGACCTTAATTTTTCCATGGTATTGTCAAATTAAAATGTCCATAGTCCCATTTAAGAAGTCCATATCAATTATTCAATTGAGATGTCCATGTATTGTCCCATTCAGATGCCCATGTCAATTGTCCAATTCAGATGTCCATGTTGCTGCCATGCAAATGTGACCACACTCAAATGTCATAGACACAATGTTTTAGACCCTCGCCATCTCCTCACGTGGTTCAAACCAAACGTTCCTGCCATAAAGCGTGTATTTCCCTCGAGTGTCAACTATCAATATTACATTGTTCATTACTGGATAAGAAATATGGCGGTCTGTCAAAAGATCAATAAACAATCAAATTTTTTGTTTTTTTGCTTTTTAAAACTCGAGATTGAAACAATTTTATGTGGCCGTTCATTCAAGCGTTCACTACAACTTGAAGCATAAACTGAATTCAGGAACTAGACAAAAAGGCAGATAATAGACAAAATGGCAGATAATAGACAAAATGGCAGATAATAGAAAAATGGCAGATAATAGACAAATTGGCAGATAATAGACAAAATGGCAGATAATAGACAAAATGGCAGATAATAGATCTTACAACTTGAACTAGACATTTGGACTGAAACTATACACTGGGACTAAAACCAGACATTATTTCTGAAAATAGACACCGTGTCTAAAATAGACACTATGTCTAAAAAAAGACACTGTCTAAAATAGACAATAAGTCTAAAATAGACACCATGTCTAAAAAGACACTATCTAAAATAGACAATAATTCTAAAATAGATACTATGTCTAAAAAAAGACACTGTGTCTAAAATAGACACTATGTCTAAAATAGACACCATGTTTAAAATAGACATCATGTTTAAAATAGACACCATGTCTAAAATAG
The DNA here is from genome assembly GCA_002072015.1 of Radix auricularia. NCBI lineage: Eukaryota > Metazoa > Mollusca > Gastropoda > Lymnaeidae > Radix > Radix auricularia. Next base: position 34,302 of record MUZC01000811.1, on the reverse strand, counting down.
ATACCATGTCTAAAATAGACACCATGTCTAAAATAGATACCATCTCTAAAATAGACACCATGTTTAAAATAGACATCATGTCTAAAATAGACATGATGTCTTAAACTAGACACATGTCTGTAAATAGACAAAAGTTTTGAAACAAGCAGCCATGTCTGAACTGAAACACTGCCGTCAACTGGTCTGACACAAGACACTAGATATTATGATGTCTCATAAATATGATTTCGTCATCTCACGACCAACAATAATGGAATATTAACTAGCAGACGTCTACGGGTGACAGGAGTCAGACACAAGAACTGGTGCGTGCCGGTCACTATGACAGATACATAAATATTCCACAGCAGACGACCAGATTACTTCCAGACAATTTCCTCGACGTCTCTGGAATATATCCAATTTGTACCTTGAGAGCTAGACTGAAATAACATGACCTATTTGTACTGAAAGAGGAATTAGACAAATTGTGTACTTTAAACAACAAGCTAGTACTGAAAAAAACTAACTTGACAGCTAACTTGTATATTGACAAATAACGTGCAAACATTTTTTATGGAAAAGATGTAAACAGGGTATGAGTTAGCCTGACAGGACGTAACAAAACAGCGAACCCTTACCCTGTTTACATCTTTCCCATTTACTTTTTGATAAGCCTGATTGCAGTCTAACCCACCCCTCATTTTGTTGACCAAATAACGTGTACCTGGACATCGTAATTGTACACTGGCAGCTAACTTGTACTTGGACAAATAATTTAATTCTTGTGTTAGTATGTACTCTAACAATATGAGTGTGTTATTTGTTACAATCTTTCTTCACAACTACACATCAATAGTTTGGTTGTAAAGACATACACATCTGTGGTTGGGTTAATGACCTACACATCAATAGTTTACTTGTAAAGACCTACACATCAATAGTTTACTTGAAAAAACCTACACATAAATAGTTTACTTGTAAAGACCTACACATAAATAGTTTACTTGTAAAGACCTCCACATCAATAGTTTACTTGTAAAGACCTACACATCAATAGTTTACTTGTAAAGACCTCCACAT
>MUZC01000811.1:18261-32081 GCA_002072015.1 Radix auricularia | reverse complement strand
CTGTCTTAGATATAAACACATTAGGCACAGCTGTCTTAGATATAAACACATTAGGCAGTGCTGTCTTAGATATAAACACATTAGGCAGTGCTGTCTTAGATATAAACACATTAGGCAGTGCTGTCTTAGATATAAACACATTAGGCAGTGCTGTCTTAGATATAAACACATTAGGCAGAGCTGTCTTAGATATAAACACATTAGGCACAGCTGTCTTAGATATAAACACATTAGGCAGTGCTGTCTTAGATATAAAACAGTTTTAACAATACTTTCTAGTGATGACTTTAATAATTGTCCATTATTGACATAATTAGACTAGTAATGTCATTATTAGACCATTAATGACATTATTTGACGATTAATAACATTATTAGAAAATTAGTAACATTATTTTCCCATTAATGACGTTATTTAGCCATTAATGACATTATGTGACCATTAATGACATTATTAGACCATTATTTGACCATTAATAATATTATTAGACCATTAATTTCATTATTTGACCATTAATTTCATTATTAGACCATTAATTTCATTATTTGACCATTAATTTCATTATGTGACGATTAATTTCATTATTTGACAATTAATTTCATTATTAGACCATTAATTTCATTATTACACGATTAATGACATTATTAGACCATTAATAACATTATTAGACCATCAATAACATTATTAGACCATTAATAACACTATTAAGCCATTAATAACATTATTAGACCATTAATAACACTATTAAGCCATTAATAACATTATTAGACCATTAATAACACTATTAAGCCATTAATGACATTATTAGACCATTAATGACATCATTAGACCATTAATAACATCATTAGACCATTAATGACATTATTAGACCATTAATGACATTATTAGACCATTAATAACATCATTAGACCATTAATAACATTATTAGACCATTAATGACATTATTAGACCATTAATGACATTATTAGACCATTAATAACATTATTAGACCATTAATAACATTATTAGACCATTAATGACATTATTAGACCATTAATAACATTATTAGACCAGTAATGACATTATTAGACCATTAATGACATTATTAGACCATTAATGACATTATTAGACCATTAATAACATCATTAGACCATTAATAACATCATTAGACCATTAATAACATCAATAGACCATTAATGACATCATTAGACTATTAATGACATTATTTAACCGGTATTGACTTTAAATGTCATTATTGTCTGACCTCCGATGACATGGCTATTTTCCCTTCTTTCGTTTCGCTGTCCACATAGGGATCAACACAATGACCTTTCGGGGACTTAGCGGCACTGTGGGGCACCGTGACCTATCGGGGCGAGCTGACCTTTTTTTTTTTTTTTTTTTTTTTTTTTTTTAAATTATTATTATAAACGGATGCATGCAAACAAGTTGTACAATAGAGAAAATAAATAATTTATTCATGAAGACATTTGTAACAAGTAGATACACGGGAAGCTGGGAGAAGGGAATAGAAGATGAGGCCAACACTTAGTGGAGGAATCCCTGGGGTAGGACGCTTTAATATTAGGTCCTTAACTAGAAGATTGGGAACATGCTAAACTATGACATGAGAGAAGGTCTTTTGTATGGCACGATAAAAAGTCTTTTATATGGAATGATAGAAAGTCTTTTGTTTGGCACATTTGATCTCACATATTGAGTGTATGATACTTGTCTGTTTTTTATGTTTGATAGGAGGGGGCGGGTATCAGCTGTGTCAGGGTCTCGGTTGTGTCGAGGTATGGGTTGTGTCGAGGTATCGGTTGTGTCAGGGTATCGGCTGTGTCAAGGTATCGACCATGTAAAGGTATTGGCTATCTCCAGGTATCTATCGGTTGGGTTGAAGTATCGGGTCGTGCTTGGTGAGTTGGTTTTTATAAAAATTAATAGTGTAGAGAACTTGGGGTTTCTTGTGTTTCTCTCTCTATTTAGCGCATTTTCGAGAAGTCGAATGCGCTATTGCACCCGTTTTGTCCGTCCGTCCGTCCGTCTGTCATCACCCTAGATCTCAGCATCCATAAGTTCTAGACCCATGATGTATATATGTTTTTTGTATGTCCTGACCTGCCATTTGTGCATCAACACTCAGTTACTCGATCCGTTTAAAAAAAAACGTTAAAACTACCAAAAAACATTGCGAATCGAGAGATAACACTGGCGCAGGCAACGGCCGCCATTGCCGGAAGTCTTAGTATTATCAAAAGTATTAGTTTTTTTTTTTTTTTGTTGACGTCATTAGAATATGTGTAAAAGTTTAGAGAGTTTTACGTCATCATTTGTGGTATATTCATTACACAAGAAAATTCATAAAAATATGTCTAAAATCTAAACGCAATTACTGATAACTACATAATGCTAATATCTAACATAAGTACTGATACATAATACGAAAATGCGCTAACACGTCCTGAGTTCCAAAAGGGACCAGGCTTAACATGATTTTTTTTTCTAATCTTCACACACTTGGTTAATAATTAATTAATCACTAAAACTCCAAGACAGAATGAACAAATAAATCATGTTTAATTATTTAACTTCTTTAACTATCTAACAAACACTCGTCCCTAACTCATTCCCTATTCCTATCTTCGTCTCTCTCTCTCTCTCTCTCTCTCTCTCTCTCTCTGTCCGTGTGTGTGAGTCCCTCTTATACCTGTCAGACTCCGCCCCCAACTCCCACTGTCCGAAAGTCAAAAATGTCAATCACCATGTACCTCCCCTAGATAAGAGGAGGTGGGGTTGGTTTGACGTAATCCTCCATGGTCACTAATCCCCTACCCGAGTCGTTTGGTCTGCCACACTCAACACCTGGTCAGTTCCGTCTATCAAAGCCTTGATTCCCGCATCAAGCCAGATGACATCCGAACGTCACATTTTCACCTCTGCCCCCCCCCCTGACTCACTCGCCAGACCCCCTGGCGCCAAAAAGGTCACCCGCCAGACCTGCCTATAAGGTCGCCCGCCCTAAATTCCCGACAATAGTATACCATTAGTTGGTGTATTTGTTCTCATAAAACTAACAGTATACCGAAATGCGGGTGAGACTGCAATCAGGCTTATAAATTAGTAAATGGAAATATTGGATGTTTTGTTACGTCCTGTCAGGCTAACTCATTCCCTGTTTACCTGTTTCCAGTTTACTAATAGTATACCATTAGGTGGTGTGTTGGTTCTTATAAAACTAATAGAATACCATTAGGTGGTGTGTTGGTTCTTATAAAACTAATAGTATACCATTAGGTGGTGTGTTGGTTCTTATAAAACTAATAGTATACCATTAGGTGGTGTCTTGGTTCTTATAAAACTAATAGTATACCATTTGACTAAGTATGAAACAGACCCAACAAAGCAGTAAAAGACTAGAAGCCATCGTCAACACACACAGCAACAAAAAGAATACCTAAACTATAAAAACTTCATAAACAATGCATGAGTTCAAACTTTTATCTATCATCTCAAAGTCTGCTGTCTAAAGTCGGCCAGACAACTTAGATAAGACTTTGTCTACTGTCTACTACTCCGTCCAAATACATTTATGATTCTAATAAACGAGAAACAAACATAAACATTCTTTCTGGCCAAGTTGACCACAAAAAAAACAAAAAAACAACTGATTTATAAAACTTCATCGATAGTATAAATTATAATATATGTATGATAAGAAATGGGGTAGATCTAGTCCATTATTGAGATCCAGCGACTGTGGCCGATTTTTTACACCACTCCCCACTCGTCACACATCGTCACAAATGTGTGACCCCCCCTTTCACCCACCCCCTTTCCCCCGCCCCCAGGTTCGTGACGTGTTTTATGGACATCCCCGTGGACATATATTTCATGTATGATATACAAAAATGAAATAACTACAAGCCGACCCGCGTCATAGCATACGCCGCTAATGATTTAGTGACGGGTGACATTTTATGAAAGTAATTGTTGAGGAGAGTGTGTGACTACTTTTCTGTCACTGGGCACGACAGAGAGCACGAAGTTATTATGCCAATGTCGAGAAACAAAGCTTACAGTCGTGTTGCGAAGAAAGTGGGAAATGAACGGGGACAGAAAAAAACATTTTTAGAAATTAAAAAAGTAATGTCTTAGCTGGGGCTTGAACCAACGACCTTCCACGTGTTAGGCGAATGTAATAACCACTACACTGCGAAAAACATGCTATTCTGTTGTCCTGAAAGAACAAAGTAATTGAGCTCAACTGCATGCATTGTTGGCTTGGTCTCGGTGACTCCCCACCCTCTGCACTACCTTTTCTTGCCAGCTGAATGGTCGGTGGGGTTAGAGAGCTTGCTTTGTGTCCGGCATGGTTGAACCATGAGGAGAATTATATATATAGATACTAGAGAGATGATGATAGTTACAGAGGGTGTGATATACAAGGATAGATTGTACCCTATAACATATACCACAAAACTGTACCCAATAACATGTACCACAAAACTGTACCCACTAACATGTGCCACATAACTGTACCCAATAACATGTACCACACAACTACTATACCCAATACACTGGATTGTAAATTTTCACCAATAACATGTGCCATTTTTGTTTTCAATACCATGTAACATTTAACGTGTACACAAAACGATGTACCTTTTACGATGACAATTTTACAAAAAGACTTAGATGAATTAATAAAATGGGAAACTAACTGGAGTATGTCCTTCCACCCAGAAAAATGTCAACTGCTAAGAGTAACAAAGAAAAAGAAACAAATAAATTCAAAATACTTCATTCATGGAAAAGAACTAACCCAAACTAAAGATGCAAAATACTTAGGAGTCAAAATAAATGAGAAACTATCTTGGAACCCCTTGTCAATGAAGTTATTAAAAAATCAAACAAAACCTTAGGCTTTATAAAAAGAAACTTTTACAAATGTAACAAAGATATAAAACTAAAATGCTATCTCACCCTGGTGAGACCTATACTAGAATATGCATCTTCTGTGTGGGACCCATCCACCAAAGAAAATATTGATAAGTTAGAACAAATCCAAAAAAGAGCTGCCAGATTCATTACTGGAGAATATTCAAAACTGACAAGAGTAACACCATTAGTTAAATCATTAAACCTTGAAACACTAGAGGATAGAAGAACCAAGAGTAAATTAGTAATTATACATAAGGCAATTAATTCTAATTTAGAAATACAACGGAAAGATAACTTAATACAACCCTCAGATAGACATAAAGATAAAAACACCTTTCTTATTCCATATGCAAAGACAAACACATACAAGTTTTCTTTCTTTCCGTCCGGTATTCGGGCTTGGAATGGGTTGCCTGAAGAAACCAGCAAAGCCAACACTTTATCGTCATTTAAAACTCTAGTAAGAATACAGGACTAAACACAAACCATAGAAATACGAAGGACGCAATAATCTTCTGTACAGAAGGAGCGTCTGTAACATATAAGATAAGATATAAGACAATTTCATAGTTATAACCGTCTAATGGATGTAGCCTACAATATCACAGATGCCTATTAACCGAGTTGTTATAAATTGATGTTCTGTAAGCGATTTCATGTTTGGCTGCTGATAAATATGTTGACCAGGGCATGGCTAGACGGTATTAAATCAAGGCATTACTCTCCCCTTATATTCTAGGCCGTGTGGCAAGGGGCATTACTCCTTAAATTAAATCAAAGGATTTCTCTCCCCTTACCATCTAGTTTGTGTGGCAAGGGGCATTACTTGTTAAATTAAATCAAAACATTTCTCTCCCCTTACCATCTAGTTTGTGTGGCAAGGGGCATTACTTGTTAAATTAAATCAAAGGATTTCTCTCCCCTTACCGTTTAGCCACTGTGGCAAAGGGCATTACTTGTTAAATTAAATCAAAGCATTTCTCTCCCCTTACCATCTGGCCTGTGTGACAAGGGGCATTACTTGTTAAATTAAATTTAAAAATTACTCTCCCTTAGATTCTAGCCTGTGTGATTGTGCTATACAGACCATTGATTGTGCTTTACAGACATCAGACTGTGCTATACAGACCATTGATTGTGCTATATAGACATCAGACTGTCCTATACAGACAATTGATTGTGCTATACAGACTATTGATTGTGCTATACAGACAACTGATTGTGCTATATATACAATTGATTGTGCTATACAGACAACTGATTGTGCTATACAGACAATTGATTGTGCTATGCAGAATATTGATTGTGCTATACAGACAATTGATTGTGCTATATATACAATTGATTGTGCTATACAGACAACTGATTGTGCTATACAGACAGAGATCACCTTTGGTCAGATTTACAGAGATCACCTTTGGTCAGATTTACAGAGATCACCTTTGGTCAGATTTACAGAGATCACCTTTGGTCAGATTTACAGAGATCACATTTGGCCAGATTTACAGAGATCACCTTTGGCCAGATTTACAGAGATCACCTTTGGTCAGATTTACAGAGATAACCTTTGGTCAGATTTACAGAGATCACCTTTGGTCAGATTTACAGAGATCACCTTTGGTCAGATTTACAGAGATCACCTTTGGTCAGATTTACAGAGATCACCTTTGGTCAAATTTACAGAGATCACCTTTGGTCAGATTTACAGAGATCACCTTTGGTCAGATTTACAGAGATCACCTTTGGTCAGATTTACAGAGATCATAATTGGTCAGATTTACAGATTGATTGTGCTATACAGACAATTGATTGTGCTATACAGACAATTGATTGTGCTATACACAGAATATTGATTGTGCTATACAGACAATTGATTGTGCTATACAGACAAAAGACAGACCTCAATGGGTTCTTTTCTTTCATTTCACATAACTGTCACAATATTCACGCTCAATTCTCCATACGATTACATAAATAATGTCATAAATGACACGTGATATGTCACGTAATAAATGCTGTGTGGTATGTCATGTAATAAATGACATGTGATATGGCATGTAATATGTCATGTAATAAATGCCATGTGATATGTCATGGTATAAATGACATCTGATATGTCACGTAATAAATGCCATGTGATATGTCACGTAATAAATGCCATGTGATATGTCATGCAATAAATGCCATGTGATATGTCATGCAATAAATGGCATGTGATATGTCATGTAATAAATGACATGTGATATGTCATGTAATAAATGCCATGTGATATGTCATGTAATAAATGACATCTGATATGTCATGTTATAAATGCCATGTGATATGTCATGTAATAAATGACATCTGATATGTCATGGTATAAATGACATCTGATATGTCATGGTATAAATGACATCTGATATGTCATGGTATAAATGACATCTGATATGTCATGTAATAAATGACATCTGATATGTCATGGTATAAATGACATCTGATATGTCATGGTATAAATGACATCTGATATGTCATGCAATAAATGACATGTGATATGTCATGTAATAAATTCCATGTGATGTGTCATGTATTTAATGGCATGTGATACGTCATGTAATAAATGGCATGTGACATGGCATGTAATAAATGACCTGTGATATGTCATGTAATAAATGCCACGTGATATGTCATCACCTATAACAATAATAATGAAATTAACGCCACGTGATACGTCATCACATATGACCATGTAATTGGACCCAGTCCACCCGATCTATTTTGTTCGACCAACTGTCTCGGTGCCTCTTTAATATCCCATACCACCGACCAATACAGAACATTTCCATTATACATTCCTCACTCCATGATTCCAATATATCAGCATTAATTGCCGACCTTCCCACCACCCCCCACACCCCAGGGTCAGAGGACCCACTCTACCCCTCCCCGCCCCCCCCCCCGGGTCAGACGGACATGATGTATGTAGGTCCATTCAAGAATCCCAAGGGAGGCAACTACGATCATTCAACATTTTTGAACGCGATTTTACCGTTTGGATTGTTAACATTAAATTGGTTTTTTAACACTGGCTCCTTCGTTAATATTCCATTGGTTTTTTAACATTGGTTCCTTTGTTAACAATGCAATAGTTTGCTTACTGTAATTTTTATGTGAAAATTGCAGTAGTTTGCTTACACTGGCATGGTTTGTTAACATTGGTTTGATTTCTTAACTTTCTGGTTTGTTAACATTGGTTTCATTTCTTAACATTATCTACGTTTCGTGTATTAAACCATAATTTGACTAATTTTATATTATATTGTCGCCATTCTCAAACATTGAACTCATGGGTTCCAGATGTCAGTGAAACCATTGATAAATTGGGACCTTGATGTCAGTGAAACAATTATTGATTACATGGGACCTTGATGTCAGTGAAACAATTGATTACATGGGACCTTGATGTCAGTGAAACAATTGATTACATGGGACTTTGATGTCAGTGACACAATTGATTACATGGGACCTTGATGTCAGTGAAATAATTGATTACATGGAACCTTGATGTCAGTGAAATAATTGATTACATGGGACCTTGATGTCAGTGAAACAATTGATTACATGGGACCTTGATGTCAGTGAAACAATTGATTACATGGGACCTTGATGTCAGTGAAACATTTGATTACATGAGACCTTGATGTCAGTGAAATAATTGATTACATGAGACCTTGATGTCAGTGAAACAATTGATTACAAGGGACCTTGATGTCAGTGAAATAATTGATTACATGAGACCTTGATGTCAGTGAAATAATTGATTACATGAGACCTTGATGTCAGTGAAATGATTGATTACATGGGACCTTGATGTCAGTGAAATAATTGATACATGGGACCTTGATGTCAGTGAAACAATTGATTACATGGGACCTTGATGTTAGTGAAACAATTGATTACATGGGACCTTGATGTCAGTGAAATAATTGATTACATGAGACCTTGATGTCAGTGAAACAATTGATTACATGGGACCTTGATGTTAGTGAAACAATTGATTACATGGGACTTTGATGTCAGTGAAATAATTGATTACGTGAGACCTTGATGTCAGTGAAATAATTGATTACATGAGACCTTGATGTCAGTCAAATAATTGATTACATGTGACCTTGATGTCAGTGAAACAATTGATTACATGGGACCTTGATGTCAGTGAAACAATTGATTACATGGGTCCTCGATGTCAGTGAAATAATTGATTACATGGGACCTTGATGTCAGGGAAATAATTGATTACATGGGACCTTGATGTCAGTGAAACAATTGATTACATGGGACCTTGATGTCAGTGAAACAATTGATTACATGGGACCTTGATGTCAGTGAAATAATTGATTACATGGGACCTTGATGTCAGTGAAACAATTGATTACATGAGACCTTGATGTCAGTGAAACAATTGATTACATGGGACCTTGATGAAAGTGTCCCGATAGTTTGACTAGATGAGACCTTGACGAAAATGTCCCCATAGTCTGAAGAGATACAACTTTGATGGAATTTTCTCCATAAAAATATCCCAGTAGTTTTCTTATACTATAGGATAGATGAGGCATTGATGAAAATTGCCCCATAAAAATGTCCCTTTGAAAATTTTCCCATGAAAATTTCCCCATAAAAATGTCCCTTTGAAAATTTCCCCATGAAAATTTCCCCATAAAAATGTCCCTTTGAAAATTTTCCCATGAAAATTTCCCCATGAAAATGTCCCCATGTAAATGTCCCATAGTTTTCTTTTATTAGTTATTTATTGCAGTTCTTCAGATCTCTATTAATTGTGACATCCCAAATGTCATTAGTTGACATCTGCCAGTTAAAAGTCATCCTCGAACGTGACATGCAATATTTAACATGCTTGACACTGATCATCTGAACATTGAATTCTTGACATCCTTGACCTTGATCATCTGAACATTGAATTCTTGACATCCTTGACCTTGATCATCTGAACATAGAATTCTTGACATCCTTGACCTTGATCATCTGAACATAGAATTCTTGACATCGTTATAAAAACATTTGGTAAAATTGGTTCTTGTAATCAGTGAATTGCAGGATTTTTTTTTCAAAATGCGCCAAGGGCAATAACCGAGCAAAAACTGTTCGTACGATAAAATCGGTTCTCTTCTCTTTCTTTTAGTTACATCGTCCTCTTTTAAGTCAGGGCTGTCCAAACAGGTGTCAGGGCGGGCAATATTCCTTGAAGTAAAGACATTCGCGGGCCGGATTAAAATAATATATTCGGGCGGTAATGATTTTTTTAAAAAAAATTGTTAGATTAATCGGGAAAATGTTTAATCGATTCATTTGGATTAATTTTATTTTTCTAACGCATATATAGATCCAGTTATGTCGTGATGCGGAAATTCCATGGCTCCCATATTTTGTGACGTAACACAGCAAATACGATCTTCTATGCAAGAAATACGAAAAGGCAAACCTTTTTGTTTACGTATGCACGTCTATATTAATAATAATAATAATAATACGAGGGAATTGTATGTAAGTAACAGAAGTATAACTTATTAATGAATTTGAAGAAATAGAAATATTTCCTTAAATTTTAATCGATCAAATTAATTTTATTCGATTAAATAGTTAACTCTAAATAATTAATCATAATTTCCGCAGCACTTAATATATTTTTTTTAAAAATCACATGTTGAGATGTTCTTTTAGCAAAATTTTAACGTGAAGGGAGAAACTGAGATCTTGAATGCAGTAAATAGGTGAGATCAGGCTCAATGTCTCATGTTTCTATACGTATACTATTACGCATGTCAGAGTCTCTCGTCCTCACACGATTCTTTGATAAAATTCGTCACTGAAAATGTCTGTACTCACCGGTCATGGCAGGGACATTATCAGTAATAAATACAGTGATTCTATTTACTGGTAATTTAACATTAATAATAACAGAACAAACAGAAGCAACTGAAAATCCTACATGGGGAAGAAATCAGCAGTCGCGAGCCTGCGCTCTTCATGGGGCTTCCTGGAAAACCCCCTCAGCTCTATAGCCCCCCTAAGGGACGTAAAAGCATAGAAGCCCCCCCCCCCCGGAGCGGTCGCTTCTAGAAGCAGCCACCTGGGCGTGCAGGACACAGGGTTGAAAACGCCTCCGACTAAGTTGACCTCCCAAGGGAGGGGTGGAATTTTACCTACAGAAGCAACTCAATTTGTTGCTCTTGTTTGGTCTTTAAGACTGAAAGTCTAGTAATTAGTAAACAATAAAAATGTTATTAATTTTTGCCATCCTTTGAGGAACTCAAATTTTAATCGATTTTTAAAAAAAATGAATATAGTGTCGTTACAGAAATAATTAGTCCATCAATTAGTTATTTAAGATAAGACTGCGGGCCAGTTAAAATTGCTTCACTGGCCGGTTTTGGCCCGCGGGCCGGACTTTGGACAACCCTGTTTTAAGTGAAGCATTTTTACATGTTGGTTAGTAATAAGACCAAAGTGTTTCTTTACATGCTTTGTTGTTTAATATAGGGACATATCTTTGTTGTTACTGTAAGGGACATATCTTTGTTGTTTGATATAGGGACATATCTTTGTTGTTACTGTAAGGGACATATCTTTGTTGTTACTGTAAGGGACATATCTTTGTTGTTACTGTAAGGGACATATCTTTGTTGTTACTGTAAGTGACATATCTTTGTTGTTACTGTAAGGGACATATCTTTGTTGTTACTGTAAGGGACATATCTTTGTTGTTACTGTAAGGGACATATCTTTGTTGTTACTGTAAGGGACATATCTTTGTTGTTACTGTAAGGGACATGTTACAGGTTGTTGTTACTGTAAGGGACATATCTTTGTTGTTACTGTAAGGGACATATTACAGGTTGTTGTTACTGTAAGGGACATGTTACAGTTTGTTGTTACTGTAAGTAACATGTTACAGTTTGTTGTTACTGTAAGGGACATGTTACAGTTTGTTGTTACTGTAAGGGACATGTTACAGTTTGTTGTTACTGTAAGGGACATGCTACAGTTTGTTGTTACTGTAAAAAAATCTCTTATCTCTGTACATCTGACCAAAGGTGATCTCTGTACATCTGACCAAAGGTGATCTCTGTACATCTGACCAAAGGTGATCTCTGTACATCTGTCCAAAGGTGATCTCTGTACATCTGACCAAAGGTGATCTCTGTACATCTGACCAAAGGTGATCTCTGTAAATCTGACCAAAGGTGATCTCTGTAAATCTGACCAAAGGTGATCTCTGTAAATCTGACCAAAGGCGATCTCTGTAAATCTGACCAGGTTACGATGCCATCAGAGTAAAGACCTTTGAATAATGATCTGCTCAGTCCACCTTCTCTGCGTTTTCCTGGCCAATATTGGTTCTTGCGGCACGAGTTCACTGTCTCCGTCACTTGAGCTTCGGCGAGGGTTTGTGTTAGAGATCTTTCCTCGTGGGACGGGCACAATGCACAAAGCTCAATAATATTGGGGGGGAATATGCCGACGTTTTTGTCGATCGATCGCTAAGCTGGTCCTTTATATTTCTTTTTGTACATGGAAATTGGGCGGCGCATTGGGTTGTGTGGTGTACATAAGTAATAAGTTGATGGTGTAATATGTAATGTGTGGTGTACATAAGCAATAAGTTGTTGGTGTAATATGTAATATGTGTGTACATAAGTTGTTGGTGTAATATGTAATGTGTACATAAGTAATAAGTTGTTGGTGTAATATGTAATCTGTGTGTGTACATAAACAATAAGTTGGTGTAATATTTAACGTGTGCTTAAATACGTTATTGTGGTTGCCAGTTTGTGTACTGTTTGTGTATATTTTGTTAAAATGTGTAATTTCGTTTGTATGGTCTCTTATAATTTTAACCATCAGCAAACTTCATCTCCTTTTGGCGTGCAAACTTCACCTTCTTTTGGCGTGCAAACTTCATCTCCTTTTGGCGTGCAAACTTCATCTCCTTTTGGCGTGCAAACTTCACCTTCTTTTGGCGTGCAAACTTCACCTTCTTTTGGCGTGCAAACTTCACCTTCTTTTGGCGTGCAAACTTCACCTCCTTTTGGCGTGCAAACTTCACCTCCTTTTGGCGTGCAAACTTCACCTCCTTTTGGCGTTCAAACTTCACCTCCTTTTGGCGTTCAAACTTCACCTCATTTTGGCGTGCAAACTTCACCTCCTTTTGGCGTTCAAACTTCACCTTCTTTTGGCGTTCAAACTTCACCTCCTTTTGAAACATTGTGAGCAAGCGATAAAAAAAATTATTGTTTTCTTGCAGTAAGGTGAACGTAATTGGTGTGTACATAAATAGTGTCCATGAAATGGTGTCTATATAAATTGTGTCAATATAAATTATATGTACATAAATGGTGTGTACATAAATTATTGTGGTGTATATATAAATGGTTTGTACATAAATGCGGTGTACATAAATTGTGTGTACATACAGTATCATGGTATGTACATACATTATTACGGTGTGTACATAAATGATTATGATGTGTACATAAATTGTGTGTACATACAGTATCATGGTATGTACATACATTATTACGGTGTGTACATAAATGATTATGATGTGTACATAAATGGTGTGTACATGAATTGTCTCGATAGACATGATGTGTACGCTAAAGGTGTACATATTTATGGTGAACGACGTTAATGACGTCATCGTCTGGGTGTAGACACATTTACATGTTAACACAACCGTGAAGAGATTTACTTAATTATGCAACAGTACCCTAACATTAGGGGCCCCCACCCCTAACATTAGAGGCCCCTACCCCTAACATTAGAGGCCCCCGCCCCTAACAGAGGCCGCCACGACTAACATTATAGGCCCCAACCACTAACATTAGAGGCCCCCA